>CM023136.1:46288577-46640296 GCA_013133815.1 Cromileptes altivelis | reverse complement strand
AAAAATAACCACTTTCACCAAAATTCAACGTTGAATCACTGTATTTTGCTATCTGGGTATGCCCCTCTGACACCCAAAAAACCTCACACTAAAAGTCAGCCATGGCTGAATAGTCAGACCAGTGCTCTCAGGCAACTTTGTCGACAGGCAGAATGTAAATGGAAAAAAGACAGACTTCAAGTCTCACTTGACATTTTGAAAGGCATCCTGGCAAACTCAAATGACCTACTGCTGTCTTTAGATAGTGGTAAATGTGCAATTTTAATAATATTAGACCTCAGTGTGGCCTTTGACACTGTTGATCATAATTTAAGATTGTCTCTGAAGAGCTAGCTAAGCTAAAACTGTGGTTTGATACAAATAAATTATCTCTCAATATAAAGAAAACCAAATTTATGATTTTTGGGAAACACAAAATTCCAGAAGACTTAACCATTGAAGTACTGTGTGATAACACCAGATTAGAAAGAGTTTATGAAAATTCCTTCCTGGGAGTAATAATTGATCACAATCTCAGCTGGAAACTGCAAGTCAAACACATTTGCTCTAAATTGGCAAAGACTAATGGTATGGTAAGTCAGACACATACTGAATCAGAAAACAATATACATTCTATACTGCTCGCTTTTTCCTCCTTATCTGTCCTATTGTACTGAGGTGTGGGGTAATACCTACAAATCCACCCTAAAGACAATATGCACCATGCAGAAAAAGGCAATGAGAATAGTTAGCAATGTTGGCTATAATGCACAAACAAATCATTTATTTTTAAAATTACAAACATTAAAATTAATGGATATAGTGGATCTCAAGACCACACAAATTATTTACAAAGCCAAAAACAGCTTACTCCCTAATAATATACAAAAATGGTTTAAAGAAAGAGAAAGTGGTTATAATTTAAGGAGAGGGAATCTCTTACAATCCAAGGTGCGTACCACACTCAAAAGCATGTGCATATCTGTCAATGGGGTGAGGTTGTGGAATAATTTACCTGTAACGATCAAAGAAAGAAACACATTGCTCAATTCAAAAGACAGTTTAAAATTCTCACATTAGAAAACTATAACAATTGAGGTGAAGGTGGGCCAAATGTTTCATTACCACTTTATGAGGTTGTACTGAATTGTTTAGCCATAAAGTCTGCATTTTTTTTCCTTTTTTTCAAATATTCTCTTGTATTATATTTTCAGTATATATTGTTTTTTATTTCCAGAACTAACTACCACAGATGAATCAAGAGTTTCTCATTTGGACAAATGGCGGTACTTTGATTAAATAAACAGTAGCCGTGTTAGAAAATTAAGATGTATAAAAGGGGAAGGTAAACATAAGTTAGCTTCTTCCTTCTCCTTTTTTGAACATGTAGAGACCTTTAATTTATTTATTTTCTGTGAGAAATGTCATGTGAAAAATGCTTCCTTGTTGATTCTCATGTTCAAAAATAAATTTCATTTCATTTCATTTATTATTAAACCATCTTCAAGAACTGGTTGGCATCCAGGGAACTGCCCTCAAGTGGTTTGCCTCCTATTTATTGGGCAGGTCTTTTTGGTGGCCTCTCCTCCTCATCTGCCCATATCACTTGTGGTGTACCTCAAGGTGCCATCTTAGGGCCCATTTCATTTGCACTGTACATGCTTCCATTAGGCTCCACTTTCCGCCAGCACAAAGTCTCTCTTCACTGTTATGCCGACGACACACAAATTTATCTTCCGTTAATCCCAGGGGATTCCAGCTCAATCACATCCCCCCTTAACTGCCTCCAGGATGTGAAATCGTGAATGGCAAAAAACTGTCCTCAATTAAATGATAACAAAACAGAGGTTATTGTTTTTAGTCCCCCAACACCGAAAACAGCATAGTCAGCCACTTAGGACCACTCACATCCTACATTCATACCCAAGCCAGGTATCTTGGTGTCATTTGGTGAAAGGCTGTTATTTCAAACGTAGAAACATTGCAAAACTCAAGTCCATCATCTCTCACAATGACATGAAATCTGTAACCACTGCACTAATCACCTCAAGGCTGGACTATTGCAATTCTCTGAACCTGGGTGTCAGCCAGTCATCTTTGTCTTGTTTGCAGCTGGTGCAGAACACTGCAGCGAGACTCCTCACCGGTGCCAGAAAAAGAGACAACATTAAATTACACCAGTGCTAGCATCTCTGCACTGGCTACCCATTAAATACTGGATTGATTTTAAGTTTCTTTTATTTGTTTTTAAAGCAATACGTGGGCTGGCACCCCAGGATATTGCTGAACTTCTCTGCCCCTATTCCAACTCCCGACCTCTCAGATCCTTTGAACGTTGTCTATTAACCTGGCTGGTGGGTAACAGAGATCATGCTTTTATTTTGCAGTCACTGCTCCAGAGCTCGAGAGCCTTCCGCTCTTAATCAAATGCTCCCCCTCCATCAACACTTTTAAGACAAATCTTAAAATATACATTTTTTCAATGGCCTTTAGTTGTCTGTAATGATTTTAATATTTTAGTATTTATTTTATTATTATTTTATAATATTTTCATGTTTGTAATTGTTCTTACCAGTTTTATTCTTATATACATTTGTGTACATTCTATAGAGGGGGGGTTGCTATATGAATAAACTTGATTTGATTTGATATGATTGAACAGATGTTGTTCATTGGATGAAGTAGTAGCTCACTTGTGTGTGTTTGAGGCAATGATTTCAGTTCTGACACAAAATGCAAGAGCGAACGAGGAAGAGGGTGAGGTGGATAATTATAGAAATGCTGGGATTGGTGCAGGTTAGGTGCGATCATCCTTTACTAGTAAGCTTCATTTAATGTATGCCCTGCCCACTATCAAAACTCCAAACACGTGATTGGATGCTGCTTCTTACACTCACACAGTAACAGTAGTTTGGTTTCAGATTCACTGTACAATCTAGATCACCCTGCTGAGTAAAACCCACCTTTCAGTCACCCCAGGTGCCACATTTATTTCTGGCTGATTGATTTGACTCAAAACACTTCCTCCTTGCCTTCTTTACAATTCAGTAAAATATAAACACACTGATGACACACTGATGTGAAACACATATTATCATATACTATGACTTAAACTTCCCAAAAATGTTATTATGTCTGAATCCATCCAGAATTAACATCCATAAATTTACTTTGAAGTCATAGAAAAATTAGGTTTCAGATTTTGCCAAAACATTGTCTTTTAAAATTTTACTTAGATTTGATCTATTTTAATCTTAAGTATCCATTATTTTAGAGTTTTAAACTTTCAGTTTTGTTTATTTGATGTTTTTAATTTCGTGAGGTTTTTCATTTTGGTTATTTATTTGTCCCATTTGATTTTCATTTTTAAATATGGTTTTTAATTGTATTTATGTATTTATGTATGTAGTTCATAGTGATTTGACTTGAGTCAGGTCATTTTCAGTCAGTCTCTGTAAAGTCAGTAAACCTGTGCAGCTGATTGTCTCTTGTTAAACCGTGTCATCCGTTATAGGTTGAATTTACCTGACATGAAGTTGACACTGGTGGAGCTGGAGAAGGTGATCTACACTGTTTAATATTTTTTTTTTATTTTCTTTTATCATCATCATCATCATCATGTTTTTTTTTTTTTTTTTGTTTTTTTTTTTAATGTCTTAACAGCTTCAGATGGCAATCAAAGAGATGTTCCTGAAACTGCCGAATGATCTGGGAAGGTTTGAATCTAGAGAAGGAGGAGAAGGAGGGGGAGGGGGAGTTGAGATAATGCAGAAATTGAAGAGAAGGTAAAGGAGAGTCTATCAGTGTACATATTGAATCTGTTATTGCTCTTTATCCATAACTTTTTAATATGACCTGTCCACCACTAAAAATCCAAACACTTGACTGGACGCTGCTGCTTCACACTCACACATTAACAGTTGGCAGGTTTCAGGTTTACTGAGTGATCTGAATCACTCTACTGTGTCAAACTTGGATCGGGTCTTTCCATCAGGCCAGATTCCACATACATTTTGACCCATTGCTGCAGTTTGAGTCGAAATTCTCCCTCCTTTTGTTCTTCATAACTCTGTATGTATTATATTCATTTATATGCAGGGGTGATAGAAAAAAAAATCCTAAGCCTGAATTTTTTTTCAGGTTGAGGCATGAGGAATGGGTCATCATAAGGTTATTATTATTTAAGTATTTAGCATCACAGAGACTGGTGGTCAGTGGGATGTGAGGATTCTTAAAATAGCATCTATACAGATGTGAGGCCCTGACTATATCTGATTGATCTTTAATAAAAGCTGTTGTCGTGTATTTTTTTCCTCTGAAAATATGAAGTTTATAGTCAGACACAATTTATTTAGCCTGTGTATTTGAGGGGAGAGGTCTGCTCTGCAGCAGCAAACTGATATGATGCTGATGATGAGAATTAATGAGAATTAATGTAAAATGGAATTTAAACCATGAATATAAATTACAGATCATCTGTAAAGCATTACAATAAATTAATCTTTCATAATTAAAACAATTGGAGACTGAGAACAAACTTGTAGCCTGTATAAGTCTGATGATATTTTAATAAACTGACATCGTATTGGACACACCTGACAGCAGTTTTTTTGTCACCTCCTTCTGCTGCAGCCACCTGCTCTTGTCTTTTTTTGGGTTGTTTAGCTGTGTAAGTTGTGGCCAATGCTGGAATAGCTATTTTACCTGGTGCACTGTTCGCCATTGCCGCTTGCTCTCCCCACTGCTGGCGGCACAGGAACGTGCATATGCAGTAGAACAGCCAATAGGAACGCAGTGGTCTGAGCTGACCTTTGATTGGTTGATCCACATCAGCACAATACTGATTCTTTAGAGGCTGAACACAGAGCCATAGTGAGGTGCAGAAACCTATTGTTTGTCTCAGACCACTTGATTTAAATTATGCTTAGAGGATATTATAACATTTTTACTCAATTATACCAAAATAATGTTGCCTACTAGAGCTTTAACAAAACATGGAAGTATCATAAATGTTTGTTTGCCACAAAACGTAAATTATGACTATATATACAGTACAGGCCAAAAGTTTGGACGCACCTTCTCATTCAATGCGTTTTCTTTATTTTCATGACTATTTACATTGTAGATTCTCACCGAAGGCATCAAAACTATGAATGAACACATGTGGAGTTATGTACTTAACAAAAAAAGGTGAAATAACTGAAAACATGTTTTATATTCTAGTTTCTTCAAAATAGCCACAATTGCTCTGATTACTGCTTTGCACACTCTTGGCATTCTCTCCATGAGCTTCAAGAGGTAGTCACCTGAAATGGTTTTCCAACAGTCTTGAAGGAGTTCCCAGAGGTGTTTAGCACTTGTTGGCCCCTTTGCCTTCACTCTGCGGTCCAGCTCACCCCAAACCATCTCGATTGGGTTCAGGTCTGGTGACTGTGGAGGCCAGGTCATCTGCCGCAGCACTCCATCACTCTCCTTCTTGGTCAAATAGCCCTTACACAGCCTGGAGGTGTGTTTGGGGTCATTGTCCTGTTGTAAAAGAAATGATCGTCCAACTAAACGCAAACCGGATGGGATGGCATGTCGCTGCAGGATGCTATGGTAGCCATGCTGGTTCAGTGTGCCTTCAATTTTGAATAAATCCCCAACAGTGTCACCAGCAAAACACCCCCACACCATCACACCTCCTCCTCCATGCTTCACAGTCACATTTCAGGTGACTACCTCTTGAAGCTCATCGAGAGAATGCCAAGAGTGTGCAAAGCAGTAATCAGCAAAGGGTGGCTATTTTGAAGAAACTAGAATATAAAACATGTTTTCAGTTATTTCACCTTTTTTTTGTTAAGTACATAACTCCACATGTGTTCATTCATAGTTTTGATGCCTTCGGTGAGAATCTACAATGTAAATAGTCATGAAAATAAAGAAAATGCATTGAATGAGAAGGTGTGTCCAAACTTTTGGCCTGTACTGTATATATGGCTCTATGAGACCGAACGATGACCGTCACCATGGTCTTTACCTTGAATGATGCCGTTAACGTTACATGGTGACTCTCAAGACATGAAACTACATTTGGCTGACATTTTGACAACATTCAATGTGAAAATCTAGACTTACTGACCGAAATAGTGGCATACTGTACTGCGAGCCCTTGGACGTGACTGAGACAGTTGACTTCTTCTACCAACAATGCAAAGCGTGCAAAACAAGATTGTGCGCGATATTGCGATAATTAACATTGCTACATTATTGACTCACTTGATCCCAACATGATCTGAACATATTCATGAACCCTCTCTGCATATCATGTAGTTTCTACACTATACAGTTACACTTAACTTTAGAACATGAGGCAATTGTGTTCAATACACCCAAGATGCTTACATAAATCCATGAGATGGCCAGTCTCCTTTTTTCAGTGTGTAACTGCGGCAAAAACGAAGGTCTCGGAGGAGGTGAGTGAAGGAAAGAGCAGGAGGCGTGCTCACCGGGGGTGCTTTTATGGGCGGCGAGCCAAGCCTCCTAAGGTCAGTCACATGACATTGTTGATAGATTTGAGGATAGGGAGATGAGGACATCATTCACGGTAAAGACCGTGGTGATGGTCTGAGTGAGGTCGAAATAGATCTTATTTTCTGCAATAATCCAAAATGCAGTGGAAAAGTCCCAAAGGCTTTTTGATGAGGGAACCAAGGGGATACTAACTTCCATGCTGGCCTACAGAAAAACATGCTTACTGGAACACTCTATAGTTCAAATGACATATAGGAACAGTAACATTGTAACAAATAGTAACAAATTATGGAATATGATTTAAGTTTATTTTCAGTGTTCTATCATCATGGTGCCAGTTAACTACATTCAGTCTTGTGTATATCACATCACTGTTTTGGCCGATAGCCAGTTGCTTACTCGTGCCTAAAGAATGTATGTGCAAGCAACAGGATGCTGACTGCAGCTCACTTGAGGGCCACGTGTGTCATTAATAAAAAGGATTTTAACAAAGTTAGATAGAGAACCTTAAGATTCTCAATTTATAGTACTTTTATTCATTTTGAGTCTGTTTTTCATTTTTTGATAATTTCTTTAAGGTTATCGTTCATTCATTCATTCATTCATTCATCTTCTAACCGCTTCATCCTCTTGAGGGTCGCGGGGGGGCTGGAGCCTATCCCAGCTGACATCGGGTGAGAGGCAGGGTACACCCTGGACAGGTCACCAGACTATCGCAGGGCTGACAGAGACAAACAACCATTCATGCTCACATTCACACCTATGGACAATATAGAGTTACCAATTAACCTAGTCCCCAAACTGCATGTCTTTGGACTGTGGGAGGAAGCCGGAGTGCCCGGAGAGAACCCACGCTGACACGGGGAGAACAGGCAAACTCCGCACAGAAGGGCTCCCACGCCCGGGATCGAACCGACTGTTGCAGCAGCTGTCCGGGTGGCTGGTCTCAGATGATTTTGGAGGTGAACATGCTGGATGTGGAGGTCCTGGGCTGGTGTGGTTACATATGGTCTGCGGTTGTGAGGCCAGTTGGGTGTGCTGCCAAATTGTCTGAAACGCCTTTGGAGACATCTAATGGTAGAGAAATGAACATTCAATTCAAGGGCAAAAGCTCTGGTGGACATTCCTGCAGTCAGCATGCCAATTGCACGCTCCCTTAAAACTTGCGACATCTGTGGCATTGTGCTGTGTGATAAAACTGAACATTTTAGAGTGGCCTTTTATTGTGGCCAGCCTAAGGCACACCTGTGCAATAATCATGCTGTCTAATCAGCATCTTGATATGCCACACCTGTGAGGTGGGATGGATTATCTCGGCAAAGGAGAAGTGCTCACTACCACAGATTTAGACAGATTTGTGAACAATATTTGTGAGAAATGGTATTTGGTGTGTATAGAAAATGTTTTAGATCTTTGAGTTCAGCTCATGAAAAATGGGAGCAAAAACAAAAGTGTTGCATTTATATTTTTGTTCAGTGTATTAACAGCAAAGATTTTCAGAATGTTATATACGGAACCCTTAAATTCTGTTGTAATTCTGAAATGTTTTCTTGTATTTTATTTTCATTGATTTTTTTTTGATTTTTTTATTATGTCTATGTGATTTGACTTCAGTTATCTGTGCAGCTGTTCCTCGACTGTTGAAGTGACGAAAATATTCCTGTGTCTTCTGCTGTAGTTTGAGGTTACATGAGATGAACTCAACAGAAACTGGAGTAAGAAAAGGTCACCACCCTCATTATCCTCCTCATCATAATCCACATCATCCTCATGATCATAAACATCATCCTAGTCACCATAATCATCCTCATCCTCATTATCATAATCGTCATCATACTCATGGTCATCAACCTCATCCGAATCATCATAATCATCCTCATCATCATAATCCTCATCACCCTCATGGTCATCAACTTCATCCCACTCAGCATCATCCTTCGCATCATAACCCTCATCGGCTTCATGATCGTAAACATCATCCTAGGCACCGTAGTCATCCCTATCATTATAATCCTCACCACCCTAATGGTCATCAACCTCATCCCAATCACCATAATCCTCATCATCGTAATCCTCATCACTGTCATGGTCATCAACATTATCCTCACTACTATGGATTGGAAATACCTGAGATGGACTTTACACAGGTAACTTATGCTGTTTGATTTTTCATCATCACCATCATTATCATCATCTTTACTTTTCTAAACACTCTGAACATCCAAACAAAAAGTTGTTTTAAAAATAAAACATGTGGTTACAGTTTCAGATGTCCATTGACAAGCTGTTGAGGACTCTGACAGATGATCTGCAAAGGTATGAAATGTGAGGCGAAGGAGGTTTTGAGATGATGAAGAATATGAGGAGAAGGTTTGAGTGGCAACAAGTGAGGTGATAAAGATTATAAGCAGGAGGGCACTGAGTCTATTATGAGTGCAAATACTAATTTTGTGTTAAAAACGCGGGACACACAGACACACCCACAGACACACCCACAGACAGAGTTTTCATTATTATATAGTCAGATATATATATATATATATGTAGAGAGAATGAGAGTGTGTGTGTGTGAGAGTGTGAGAGAGAGAGAGAGAGAGAGAGAGAGAGAGAGAGACTGGTCTAAATTATCACATTATTTGATTTCATATAGTTCATGTTTCAGTCCATGTGGATTAAATGTGTCACTCACGTGTCTCTACATTCAGTCTTTCCTTGGTGTCGGGGGGTGACTCATCACCTGGACCTGTGTAGGCTACAGTTTGTTTGATCTCCTCTGTCTGCTTTGTATGTACAGTATTCCATTCGTTAACCTTTTGTGGACTTGTGTGAGGTCTTGGTCCGTTGTATGCGATAGGCTACCCAGTTCTTGTAGGGCCTTAGCTGCTGTCTCCAGGTTATCATATATTGTTGAAGATCCATCTTCATTGAAGATTTTCAGCTTTGCTGGGGCAATGATATGTGATTTAATATTTTTTCTTCAGCTGGTCTCTCATGGGTTTATACATGGCTCTCTGTTGTTTCACTTTTGTTGTAAAGTCATGGTCAAAGAAAATCTGCATTCCCTTCAGGGTCACTTTCTTTGCCCATGCTGCTTGTAGTATTTTTTCTTCGTATCATAGTTCATAAAGTTTACAATGATCGGCCTGGCTTGTTCTGTGTTATCTCTGTAGATACGATGTGCCCGGAGAATATTAAAATCCCCCATCCATTCTATAGTCTCTGAAAAAGTTGTCGAGAAAGCTTGTCATGTCATCAGCCTCTGTTTTCTCAGTTTTCTCTGGGACATTGTACATGGGGATATTATTTTGTCTGGACTTACTTTCAAAGTAGTCCATCTGTCATTTCTTTTGTCCTAGTCGTCAAGTTCTTGTTTGTCTTCTGTCGGGATATTTGTTGGTTTTGCATTTTTCCAACTCTGTGTTCAATTTCATGCACTCTTTTGTCCATTCTTTCCAGTTTTTGCCTAAGCTCTGTAGTTTGTTATTATTTTCTTGATGTCTCTGTCAGTCTCCACACAATAAGCTTTAAACTCAGATCGGAAGTCTTTAATCTCCGTCGTGATAGTGACTGTTAACTCAATTTCAATCAATCAATTTTATTTATAAATCCCAATATCACAAATCATAGTTTGCCTCACAGGGCTTTACAGCATATGGCATCCCTCTGTCCTTAGGACCCTCACAGCAGATAAGAAAAACTCCCCCAAAAAAACCCTTTAACGGGTAGATGAGCTGTTTTATTACCTTTCCCTCTGCCATTTTTTGTGGCGTGGGTCAACTGTTTGGTTGTCTTTCCACCAGACGTTTAGTTTTCATTCGTTCTTTTTTAATAAATCCAACAAGCAAGTTATAAAGTGTGCATTAATAAGGACATGAACGAAAAAATGAACAGTCACATCCACACCCTGCAGCACTTCAGTTCGGCATCTGGTGTATTTTTCACACGAGCCGCGAGTGCTTCTGTCAAGCTGGATAGAGCGGATCGTACCAAACAGGAAGTCGGACACAGAAAAGACAAGAGAATCTGGCCAGTTTTCAAAATAAAATAACAACAGCATGCACGATGAAAGTGAGGAGAAAATCCCATGTTTATAATTTAAAATAACACAACAGTGCATAACCGAACACATTTTTCAATACTCTAATCACTTCATTACAATTTTATTTCATTTGTATATGTCTATATTTTGTTTTGTTTGAAAATCCTCCAGATCCTACCTTTAATACAATCCTCCTTTACCGCACCGGATCAGAGATTCATTCCATAGCTATATTGGTGAACATTTGATCCAGTTTGTAGTACTTATTAAAAACCAGTTGTTTTGCAGGGATCAAAAGTCGGGAGTAAAGAAGGTGCCATTGTTTTAATTTGCCGCCATCTTTCCGCGGCCAGAGGCATGATTTTAATTTTTGATATTGTTTTCAATGTATTGGTAGTTTTTACTGATTTGACTTGAGTCATATTATTTTCAGACTGAGTTTGTGTGAAGTCAGTAAAGCTGTGCAGCTGGCTGCCTTCTGCTGAACTAATGAAATTCCTCTGGTGTATTCTGTTATAGGTTGAATTTACCTGAGATAAAGTTGACACTGGAGGAGCTGGAGAAGGTAATCTACACTGTATAATTTTTAAAACATTTTTTTATCACGATCATCATCAGGATTGCTGTCCACAGTATGAACATGTTTTTAATGCCTTAACAGCTTCAGATGGCAATAAAAGAGATGTTCCAGAAACTGCTGAAGGATCTGGGAAGGTATTAAACTAGAGGAGGAAAAGGAGGAGGAAGAGAGGAGGCAACCTGATCTCACAGGAATACATGAAATGACCACGACCTCTTAACACCACGTTCCGTGGTGGCAGCACGTAATGGGTTGAAATTACGTGCTGCCACCACGAAAACAATGCCAATGTAAAGTTAATTAGGATCCTCTCCCGTGGTGGACACACGGATTCCCTGATTCAATCACGTCACGTCAACCTCGTTTTCCTCAATGATATCTTTAACATTCCTGTACACACACAAAAACGTGGAAGTGTCCTTGATAACTCAACAATATGACAGGTTAATGTCAAGGCCATAAAATAAAATGAATGTATTTTGCCAGCTTTTGATGGCGTAGGGCTTTAAGAGCATTGTGCTGTGGGTGGATGGGGCGCGTTCCACTACTGTTTTGTAGCTGCTCTCTGCCGTCTGTGGGCTTAATGCCATTTCAGATTGCCATCCGTCTGCCGTAACTGAATCCAAACGCCACTAATAAATAAATAAATAAGATAAAAATAAGGCTGAGCACGGAAGAACCAGAGAGGAAACACCATCACATGGAGCCGTCTGCCCCTGGCAACCCAGCCACCCTCCACTCCACCAGGGGAGAGCGGACCCCAAGCCAGCGCCACAGAACCAGCGGCTGCCCCGCTTGTTATACCTCCGACCGTGGCAGCTGTCACACAAACCACTGCTGAAAATTATACATTTTGATACGAGTAGGCTATATACGTGTTGCAAAACTCTGTAAAAGTAGCCTACACCAAAGCATATTTTCGTTTCCAAATATTTATTTGAAAACAAAACCATTCATACGGTCAATATAAAACATTCTGTTAGTAATAGAAAACAAATGTAATCTCAATGTGACCACGCCAGCCGGCGGAACTGTGGCTGAACCACTTCCAGTGTTCATTCATTCATTCATTCATTCAGTCGCATGTTCAATGTATGTGTGTGTGTGTGTGTGTGTGTGTGTGTGTATGTGTGTGTGTGTCAGAGAGGAGTATCAATAAAAAAAAGTAATTATTTTGGTGTTTATTTTTTTTATTCTTCCGTTTTTTTTTATTAAAATGCGTAATATAGCCAACAATATTATAGACCAAATGTTAATCTAATTATTATTGCAGAATGTATTTAGCAAATCACCACTCTCAACTGGAGACAGCAGCAAAAAAAAAAAAAAAAAGAATTATAAAAAGCCGCCAAAAAGTGTTAGTTAATTGACGTGAGACACTGAAGAGGTTGTCTCCCATTCTATAGTCTGTAATTTTTTTTTTTTTTTTTTTATCATAACGTCTTGGAAATTACTCAAAAGTAGAACATGCTAAAAGTAAATACAATAATAGGCTTAATAGTATCTAAGCAATAATAAAGTGTCTAAACAATAATAAATATTATCTAAGTTATCTATTAGGCTACCATTCCACTCTGTAAATAGATTTTAAAATTTCAATATAATTTTAATATTTTTTATTAATATTATTTTTCATTGTTATTATTGGTTTTACTTTTTAGTAGTACTGTACTGTCTGAGGATGACTCATGTTAGTAACTATCTACAGTAAAAAAGAAAAAAACAAGCAAAGAAACAAACAAAACTCATTTTATACACTGGGCCTTCAAAGTGCTTTCTGAAACTACACCTGGCATGGCTTGTGTCCAAAAAATGAAAAAATCTAAACTTTGTCGTAGAGCTAAACCAAATACATCATTGGAAAGGTCTCAACCTGCAGAGTAACATATGTCAGTATGAAGATTCTACATGGCTCCTGCTTTCAGCCATTGACTGTTGAACCTTGACCTCAGTGCATGTTTGAGGGCTTATAACTCAGCAACTAAAGGGGGTACAGACATGGGACCAACTGTTATAGAGAGCTCTTGACCTCAGCTATCATGTGAGTGTAGTCAACAACTGAGGGTGCTGTCAGATATGGATAAAATATGGATAAAATTAATTTTCACCCATTTAGAAATTAGATATTTAAAATCTGATTTCACAAATGTGTTTACCATCCCCTTAAAGTCCACAGTGTACTCTCAATTAAGTATTTACAACTTCCAAATCTGGGAAAAACACTTAGATTTTTAAAAAACTACAATTCCCTGGGACCACGCCATGCAGTTTGATACATATCAGCAACATAGTTGTAGTTCTTCAGATTTGCAAAGTAGGGTTCTAAATAGGGTTGTAAAAAGATATATCTACTGAATATATCTAATATCAAGTAAAGCCGAACTAGTTATTACACTCCACCTAGATGAACTATGGTAAGAAAAAGTAAAGATGTCGGCTAATTTTTGATATTTTAGCTAATGCATTAGAAACAGCGTTTTTGGGATAGTAGGTTCGTTTGTGGCTTGTAAAACAGGGTTGTAAAAAGATAGATCTACTGAATAAATCTAATATCTAGTAAAGCCAAAGTAGTTATTACACTGCACCTAGATGAACTATGTTAAGAAAAAAAGCAAGGATGTTGGCTAATCATAGTTATTTTAGATAGTACTCTAAAAACTGCGTTTTTGGGACAGTAGGTTTTTTGCGGCTTGTTGTAAAACAGGGTCGTAAAAAGATACATCTACTGAATATATCAAATGTCTAGTAAAGCTGAACTAGTAATGACACTGCACCTAGATGAAATAGGCTATGTTAAGAAAAAGTAGGCATGATGGTTCATTTCAGATATTTTAGCAAGTTCTCTAGAAACGGCGTTTTTGGGATTGAATATTTGAATAGGCTATGACAAATATCTAGAACAGCCGAACTATCACGTTATTATTATTATTATTATTATTATTATTATTGGTGGGAAATTATAACAGAGGAATGTATTTGCCATTTTAATATCAAGAACACTTCCACCACGGGAGAGGATCCTAATTGACTTTACATTGGCATTGTTTTCGTGGTGGCAGCATGTAATTTCAACCCATTCCATGCTGCCACCACGGAATGCGGTGTTAACGTAGGCCACGCCACGTAGGCCTGTTTCTGTGAGATCAGGTTGAGAGGGGGAGAATTGAGATAATGCAGAACATGAGGACAAGGTGAAGGAGAGTCTATTGTCAGTGTAAATGTTATCGCTCTTTAGCTGTAACTTTTTAATATGACCTGGCCTGCTGCTAAAAATCCAAACACTTGAATGGACGCTGCTGCTTAACAGTGGACAGGTTTTAGGTTTACTGAGTGATCTGAATCACCCTGCTGAGGTAAACCTGGATCAGGTCTTTCCATTAGGGAAGAGTCAACATAAATATTGACCCACTGCTGCAGTTTGAGTCAAAATTCTCCCTCCTTCTGTTCTTCATAACTCAGACCTTTCTTTTACCTTTCCATATACGTATTATATTAATTTATATGTAATTGAAAACTGACTTAATTCTATCTTTTTATTTCTTCTTTGTGTATTTATTTATTGTTTGCCATTTTATTTTTCATTTTTTTTTAATTTTCATTTTTAAATATATATTTTTTTTAATTTATTATACTTTGTAGTGATTTGACTTGAGTCGGATCATTTTCAATCTGAGTTTGTGTGAAGTCAGTTAACCTCCTCCGCTGGTTGTCTCCTGTTGAACTGCTAAAAATCCTCCTGTGTCTTCTACTGTAGTTTGAGTTTACCTGAGATAAAGGTGACACTAGTGGAGCTGGAAAAGGTAATCTGTACTGTTTGATTTTATTTTTATGATCATCATTTCTGTCAACACTTTCTGAACATCCAAATGGAATTATTGTTATTTTTTTATATGTGGTTACAGCTTCAGATATCCACTGACGTGATGTTTAAGAAACTGAGAAAGGATCTTGGAAGGTATGAAATGTAAGAAAGATGAGGACATCTGTTATCAGTGAAAATAACTGACTCTTTTATTTCCCTTAAAAAGCACTATCACTGGGATTTAATGTTGCCCTAGCAACGCCAGAAAATCCAAATACGTTGGGACACTGCTGGTATCCTGTTGGCAGGTTTCAGATTTACGGAGTGATCTGCTGTGTCAAATTTGGATCAGGTCTTTACATTAGCCCAGGTTCCACATCTATTTTGAGCCATTGCCACATTCTGTGTCAAAATTCTCCCTCCTTCTGTTTTTCAAAACTCAGTGAAATGTGAACAGACTGACATGGAACATATATTGATATCATTCAGTGTGACTTAGACATCTCAAGGATATCATTATCGCTGATGTCCATCCAGAATACAAATCCATATCTCAATTTATAAATCAGACCGAAAAAACACTGCAGAATTTGGCCGAGAATCATATTTGTAAGGTTAAATCTTTCTATCATAGGATCTTTTTTATCCATATCATATCTATGTATTGTTGTAGTTATACTTAAAGTGCAGTATACAACAATTCATATTATAAATCAGAAATTGTATGTCCAGTCATTACAAAACCTGCAGGATCTGTTTCATAACTGTTGAACCATGTGTGTAAAGTTATCTTAAAACTGCCATGTGCAAAAAATGTTTTAAATGAATAACTGTTTGTTAGTTATCTTTTTTTTCTTGTGAAGCCAGTATACCTGTGCCGTTGCTTGTCCCCAGTTGAACTTATTAAAAAAAACCCTTCTGTGTCTCTGGCTTACCTGAAATAAACCTGAAAGAGGTTGAGCTGGAAAAGGTGATCTACAATTAGATTTTTTTATCATCATCATCGCTATTTCTGTCAAGACTCCCTGAACATCCAAACAACATTAATTTGTTATAAAACTTAAAAATGTGTTTACAGCTTCAGATATCTATTGACGAGATGTTCAAGAAACTGACTATGATTCTGGGAAGGTATGAAACATGATGAAGAGGAGATTTGAGCTGATGAAAAAATATGAGGAGAATGATGCCAAAATCTATTATCAGTGCAAACAAAGATTCTGTTTTTACCCTTTGAAGGCACCAACTCTTTAGTGTGGGCCTGCCCCAAGAACTTCAAAACTCCCAACAGAAATGGACACTGCTGTTGTTAGTCACAAATTAACAGCTGACAAGTTTCAGGCTGCTGAGTCCAACCTGTATCGGGTCTTAACATCAGGCCAGATTTATTGATTTCTGACCCATTGCCACATTTTGAGTCAGCATTCTCCCTCCTTCTGTTCTTCATAACTTAGTGAAATGTGAACACACAGACACAGTTTGTGATAAAATACAAAGTGATATCATTCGAAGTGACTTACACTCCTTGAAGACTTTGTTTTCTCTGTTATCCATTCAAGTTTTTTCTCATTGCGGTCTGAAAAACAGTTCATCAAAATTCACTGCCTGATATCAAACTGAGTCCCCCTTCATGTTAATTTGTTTTTGTTTTTTTTTTAACTTGTCTGCATTGGTCTTCATAGCTTAGCGCCACAAAAGGGTGTAAGCTTCTTGTGAAGATTGATGCACTGTTAGTCTTGCAGTCAAGTATTTTATACCCATAATGCGTGGTTGTGACCATCACCCACCCTCCCTGGAGACTAGCCTAGCAGCCTTTATTGGAAAAACTTCCTAATATGAGCCAGAGAGGGCCGTGATACACCAAAGTGTGTCAAGGGGAAAGTAAGGAAACAAGCAAGGCGGAGGGGGCAGGTGCTTAAGTCCTAAGTTATATAGTGCCAGTGCATGCGGAGAAGAAGGAGGAAAAACAAACAAACAAACAAACAAACAAAACGGGAGAAACAGGCAGTGTAGCTGAAGTATTGTGGCCTTGACGTGGTTGTGCTCCATGCAGATTATCAAAAATAAACATATACATGTCTACTATACTGTACTGAAAAACAAAGACATAAGACTCTACTGAACACCAAAAATGTGACAGTCTCGGTGGAGGGGGAAAGCCCGATTGTAGAGAAGAGTAGCCAGCATGATGTGGTGGTTTGCTTCTCCAGCCGCGGGTTAAACCACAGGTTTGAGAAGCAAGTGGGCCCCTTTGGAGTGATCCCATCGGTTCTTTGCGATGCGTCACAGAGCTGAAGTATCGAACATGCAGGTGTGTATTTGAACCCTCCCAATGTGTTTATGAAAACCATCACCAGGGTCCAGGGCCAGCCCTGCGGGGGAAGGGGGGCGGTATGGCACCCCAAGGCCACAGGAGCGCACAGACCCCAAGACCAGGGAGCCGCAGAGGCCGCAGGACACCACGCAGGCCCAAGGACCCGGGGCGACAATGGCCAGCACCCCCAGAGAGCCAGAGACACACCGCCAACAGGCGGGGCAGGAAGGCCCACCCACCGCCCAACGCGGACCGCCCCCCCCCCCCCCCCCCCCCCCCCCCCCCCCCCCCCCCCCCCCCCCCCCCCCCCCCCCCCCCCCCCAACCCTACACCGTGAAATTGAGTGTGAGTGCCCATAAGTGTGATGTGGTGCATTAAAATTGAGGGACATAGGAGACAGGCGGGGGCAAGGCTGATGGCTACAGCACACTGCTGTCCTGCAGCCCGTGCGGCCATAGGCACCTGGAACCTGTTCCCATCTGTCCCACAAGATGTAGGTGTATGTGCTGCTTTAAAATTGGAGAACAGACAAGGATGGGCCGGGGGGCAGCATGGAGGGCTACCGGACACCACTGTCCCATAGCCTGCCCCATCATGAAGCCCCCCGATCCATCAGTGGTCTGCACCCCAAAGAGTGAGTGTATGTGGTGCATTAAAACTGAGGAATGTGTGGTGAGTGAGCTAAATGTGGTTTAGGAGGCCAGGCCAGTGTGGGCCCGGCCCGGGGGCTGGAGGGATGGATGGGAGGGGCTAGATGGTGGTGCCAACCAGACCCCGGCGCCGCGAGGCCCCAAGCGCCCATGGGCAGCGGGCCAGGCGGGCCCCAAGGAAATCCCACGGGCCCCCATCCAAACCCGCCCCCCAAGCAACTGCAGCGTCAGGCCCCCGCAATGGTCCCGACCCAGGCCACACCGCTCGCAGCAAATCGTCCCCCTGCAGAAGGACGAGGCGCGCCACCAGGGTGCACGGACGATGGGCCCCACCCAGCCCCCCCGAACCCCGACACGCCGGACCACAGGCCAGCCCGCAACCCCGCCAGTGCCCCCCCAGACCGCTACAGACCCAAGGCCCGACCCACAGCCCCCCCGACCCGCCCCCCACCGCCAGCCACATACCATCAGGCAGGCCCACGCTGCGCAGCACCAGAACATCCCCCGCGGGCAGCCCCCAGCCCCCACACCAGGCCCCCCAGCCCGGGGGAGGACCACAGGCCCACCCGAGGCCGGGAGAAAGGAGCAGGGAGGGACGGGGAGAGGGGGGCGGGAGGAGGGAGGGGGAAGGGCGGGACCGGAGCGAAGGGGGGGGGGAGGAGCCCACCCACCCCGCACCATCAGGGGCGGAAACAGCCCCCCAGGGGAGACCGGCCACCCCGCCCCGGGCCCAGGGAGCACGAGGAGACCCCGCCCCCCCAGGCACACAGGGCGAGCAGTCCAGACGCACCCACCCCCAGGGGAAACCGCCTGGCCCCGCGATCCCCCACAGAGCCAGGGAGCAGGCCCGGATTCAAGGGGGAGAAGGTGCACCTAATACATGCTTAAAACCTTGAGTTCTGATGAACCGCTGTGGTATATTGTGGTGAGAGAGATAGAGGGATTAGGGGTTACATCATTAACAGAAACATACACATACTACATATTACATTACACAACAGTCTTTCTTGAGTTGTAATATTTATATGTACAGGTGGCATATGCTCACAGGCTGAGTGGTACTATACAGACATGTTTAATGAGTGAATAAATGGTGACCATTTTTCTGTAAAGTATATTAATTGGTTTCTGTGGCCAGCAGATATTTTTTCCAGCGAAATATGTTCTACAAGGAGATTCAGCCAATGGTTGATGTTGAGGGTCTGTTTATCTTTCCAATTGACTAGGACTGTTTTCTTGGCGATGGCGAGAGCTACAAGAAGAGAGTTGCAGTGGCTGTTTGGGAGGTCAATTGTCATCAAGTCACCAATTAAGCACAGGTTGGGAGATAATGGGATCCTGCAGTCCAAAATGGAGGAGAGTTTTTGAGTGACTGTTGACCAGAAGTGCTGGACAGGTGAACATAACCAGAGTGCATGAAAGTAGGTGTCTGCAGTGTTCTGAGTACACTGAGTGCATGTGTCAGATTGACTAAAGCCCATTCTGTTCATCTTTTGTTGGGTGATGTGTGTTCTATGGAGTACTTTAAATTGGATAAGTTGTATATTAGTGTGTCTCGTCATCTTAAATGTATTTTTGCATATTTGAGTCCAGAAGTCAGGGTCCGGTGATACACCTAGCTCGTTTTCCCATTTTAAAATTGGTAAATGTATAGAACAGGTCTTTGACAGTAATTTATAAATCTTAGAAAGGTTCTTCTGATTACTTGGAGAAAGCTTTGTAATATGTTTGGCAAATTCTGGTGGCTGCAAAGTGTCCTGAGGCGCTGGAATTCTCCTCTTGATTGTTTTTGTCAATTGTAAATATTGTAGAAAATTTCCGTTTCTTATTTCAAAAGTTTGAAATAAGTTTGTGTATGTCATAAGTATATTATCTTGGAAAAGGTGGTGGAGATGAGTTACTCCCTTCATCTCCCATGTGCTAAAATGGAGAGGTCTTTTGTTAATTTCCAAATCCGGGTTGTGCCAAATTGGAGAGAGCAAGCAAGGTTCTATCGGAGAGTTTGTGATTTCTAGTGTTTTCCACCAGGCTGATAAGGTGGAAGCAATCATTGGGTTCTTAAAACAGTTATGACGTCTGAGTGTAGTGGTGATAAACGGGAGGTCAGAGAGTTTTATATTGTTGCAGTCCGCCTGCTCTAGTTCAAGCCAGGAGTTGTAGTCTTCGTTAGGATATAACCATTTCAATAGGTATTGAAGCTGGTTAGCTAAATAGTAATGTTTAAAGTTAGGAGCGTCCAGTCCCCCTTCCAATTTGTTTTTCTGAAGGGTGCTTAGGCTAATTTTTGCTGTTTTGTTCTTTGAGTAGAATTTTATAATTGCAGAATCTAATGACAGGAACCATTTCGATGTGGGTGTGAATGGAATCATGGAAAAAAAAATAGTTAATTTGGGGTAGAATTTTCATTTTAACTGTGGCTATTCGACCCAGGAGGGAGATGGGAAGGTTATTCCAGCGCCTCAGGTCACCATGGATCTTATCTAGTAGCGGGCTAAAGTTCAGGTGGACCAGGTCTGATAGTTTGGGCGAAATATTTATGCCCAGATATCTTATGTTGCCCACAGGGAGAGAAAATTTTTGGTCTGCAGGATTCCAAGAGTTCTCCGTTATTGGCAGTATTGTCGATTTGGACCAGTTGATGGAGTAGTCCAAAAGTTTAGAAAAATTTGTTATGAGATTAAATACTTCATGTAATGACGATTTTGGTTCTTGTAGATAAAGTAAAATGTCGTCGGCATATAGATTAATTTTATGCTCTGAATTGGCGGAATGGATACCTATGATCCTGCTGTTCTGACGGACTGCCATAGCCGATGGTTCGATGAATATTGCAAACAGTAGAGGCGAGAGTGGGCACCCTTGTCTGGTTCCTCTCTGCAAAATGAAGCTTTTAGATGTGATCCCGTTGGTGGTGACTGTTGCCTTAGGGGAATTATATAAGGCTGATACCCACTGGATAAATGACTCTCCAAAGCCAAATCCACTCAGGGTGGCAAATAGGAAGGACCAATTGACCTTGTCAAAGGCTTTTTCTGCATCTAGTGACAGAATAATTGCTTTGGTATTAACGCGTTGTACTTTACTTATCAGATTAAGAACTCTTCTGACATTATTACTTGAGTGTCTGCCATTAATGAAGCCCGTTTGATCATTATGAATTATTGATGCGATTATTTTCTCCAGTCTAGAGGCAAGTGCCTTTGAGATAATTTTGATATCACTGTTGATTAGTGATAGAGGACGGTAGCTAGAAGGAAGTGTGGAGTCTTTGTCTGGCTTTAGTAATAATTTGATTGCTGCTGTATTCATGTGAGGTCTTATACCTCCGTTCTGTTTGATCTCTGTCACTGTCCTAATGAAAAGTGGTGCTAATATTGTCCAGAAATGTTTTATAAATTCGGCAGGAAAGCCGTCTGGACCTGGAGCCTTACCTGTTGGCATTTTGTTTAATGCACTCTGCAGGTCATTAATAGTCAGGGGGGCGTCTAACATATTTCTGTGTTCCGTGGATAACTGAGGTAAATTTAGGTTGTCGAGAAAAGCCTGAATATCTTCTGGGTTCGGATTGTTTACTGTTGAATATAAGTTATGGTAAAATGAGTAGAAAATCTGATTGATCTCCTGAGGAGATTGTGTGTAATTTCCTGAAGGCCCCTGGATTGTTGGTATCAGAGATTTTTCTTTATTGCGTTGGAGCTGATTAGCCAAAAATTTTCCTGATTTGTTACTGTGTTCAAAATTATTATATCTTAGTTGCTCTATGATAAATTCAGTTTTCTTTGATAGAATATTGTCCAGTTGCGATTTTGTACACTGTAGATGGGTCCATACTTGATCACTTGGATTGTTTGCATATTCCTGTGTTAGTTGTTTAATTTTTTCCTCAATGTTTTTTTCTGCTTGCAATTCCTGTTTCTTCTTGTAGGAGGAGTATGATATAATTTTTCCTCTGATTACTGCCTTCCCAGTTTCCCATATTAAAGATGGAGATAACATTGGAGAGTCATTGTCTTCAAGGAAGTTTGCCCACTCTCGTCTCACCATTTTGTCAAAGTCTGGGTCTTTAAGTAAAGAGATATTAAAGCGCCATGTTGGGGGCTGTTTATGGGTGGTTTCTATTTGCAGATTAAGTGATATTGGTGCATGGTCGCTGATAATGATCGGGTGTATTTTTGTGGTAATTTTTTGTGAGATGGAGTTATTTAAGAGAAAAAAGTCAACTCTTGAAAATGAGCGATGCACAGGGGAGAAGAAAGTATATTCCCTCTTCGATGGGTATTTGAGTCTCCAGCCATCGCCAAGCCCAAAATCATCCATATATTCCTGTACTACCTTGGCCGATTGTGATTGCTTTGTGTGTGCTGAGTTACTAGATCGGTCTAATGAGGCATTTAGGACTGTGTTAAAGTCTCCTCCAATTATAGTTATCGAGCTGTCTGATAGGTTAGATAGTAGAGAGAAGATTGTGTGGAAGAAGGCTGGGTCATCATTATTAGGGGCATACAGATTAACGATTGTATATGATTTGTTAAAGATTGTTGCTTGAATAATGATGTAGCGGCCTTCTGGGTGTGTTACCGTGCTGTTTACAGTAAATGGTAGTCTCTTGTGGAACATGATAGAGACACCTCTTTGTCTGTTGTTATAGCAGGATGAAAAAATTTGATTAAAATTTGGATCTTTAAGAGATTTTTCTTCTGACTTTAGCAAGTGGGTTTCTTGTAGGAGAAAAATATCTGTTTTCAGTTTTGTGACAAAGTCCATCACTTTAATTTTTTTCGCCTGTGAGCGGATGCCATGTACATTCCAGGAAACCAAATTTAGGTGTGACATTGACATAGTGGGGGTTTTATCATACTGTGTGTGGGTATGGAGAATGATCTGTGTGTGTTTCTGTGTGTGTTTCTATCTGTGTGGATTTTGCATGAGTATATGTAATTGTTAAGTGTATGTATTACAGTCAACCGATGTGTCATGGTGAAGCATCGCAGAGTTGTGGAGCAGAGCATTAGAATATATACAAGCATGTTCAACAATCAGAAGCGCCTGCGCCTTGAGGTATTCCCAAACCTGAAAAACAAAGGGGTTACATGGGGTGTATTTGTGTGTGAGGTGAGTGAGGGGGATTGAGTGAGAGGGATAGGGGGAGGGAGTGGGGGGGGGGACATTAAGGAGGGAAAAAATAGAGAAGGAAAGGGAGAATACTGGGTGGAGTATGTGAAGTGTACATTCACACCCTGTGAGATTTTTTTTTTTTTCCTTTTCACTAAGTCAGTGTTGTGTTCATTATATATACATATATATCCATATATCAACATGTACATACATATACATCTGCATATATACATACATATATACCAGGGCTGCACGATTACTTGCATTGCAATCGCAGGAATGTGTCAGAGTACCATTTTGAATGAAATATACATACAAATATTTATTTATTTCAAGAATAGTGCAGCCCCAATATATATATATATACAAACATGCATACACACATCTTTTGGTCTTTGATCTAGGCTATGGTTCTACTTTGTTTTGTGGTTTTAGGTGCACTTATCTCACTTAGAAGAGCCATGGGGTGGTGGTAGAGTGGCGGAACAGCTGCCCATCTATGTATAATTTGTCGACCACAAGAGAGGTCCTATTTCCCTTCTGCCTGTGCTCTTTTAAAATGGGATATAACACTTTCCGCCTCTCGTTGATTTCCCTGGGGAACTGATCGTTCATACCGTACGAGGTGCCTTTTAGCTCTCGTCCTTTACTCTTAACGAGCATTTTCTACTGATAATGTTCGAATTTGGCGATGATCGGACGAGGACGCTGACCTCCTCGGGGTCCGAGCCTGTGGACGCGGTGAAAGGTGATGTTGTTGACAGTCTCCGTCGGGATCTTGAGGGCCGTCACCATAAACTTTTTTACCTGGACCTCTGGGTTGTCTGGTGTGCTCTCCGGGATGCCAGAAATGATTAAATTGTCTCTCATGCTTCTGGACTGCACGTCGAGGACAGTTTCCTTCAGGAGTTTATTTTCCTTTTTGAGGAGATCTACATCTGAAGTGACCGCCGCTAAGGTGGAGCGGAGTTCAGCGTTGTGTTGCTGCAGGTCGCTAATCTGCTGGTAAGTGAACTCCAGGCTTACCTTCAGGTCTTTTATCTCCTGGTGAAGCATACCAAGCACTTCTAGCTTCTTGTTGATGGATTCCAAGACGCTAAATTCGGAGGATAATAAGTCTTGTGTGTCGGTGGCTGAGTCGGTCTTCTTTCTCTTATTGGGGTTGTCGGCAGGACCCTCCATGACGCACTCGTAGTAGTAGTGATCGATAAACTTTTCTAGGTCCTCCACTCTGGCTGATGGTGCAGGCTGGAGTTGTCACCCGTTAGGTAATTATATTTGTTTGGCTAGTTTGTTGATATCTAATCTAGCAGCTAGGCGCCGCCATGTTGAATCTCAAAATCTCACAGTGGTCTCGCGGTCTCACGCTGCCATCCGGCTGTCCCTCCCTAGTCACAAATTAACAGCTGACAAGTTTCAGGCTGCTGAGTCCAACCTGTATCGGGTCTTAACATCAGGCCAGATTTATTGATTTCTGACCCATTGCCACATTTTGAGTAAGCATTCTCCCTCCTTCTGTTCTTCATAACTTAGTGAAATGTGAACACACAGACACAGTTTGTGATAAAATACAAAGTGATATCATTCGAAGTGACTTACACTCCTTGAAGACTTTGTTTTCTCTGTTATCCATTCAAGTTTTTTCTCATTGCGGTCTGAAAAACAGTTCATCAAAATTCACTGCCTGATATCAAACTGAGTCCCCCTTCATGTTAATTTGTTTTTTATTTCATCAGAGAAAAGGCTGTGATGTGAAATTTTAATTTTCAATTTTATATACTTTATTAATACCCAAGGGAGAAATTCAGTCTTTTCACTCATATCCACACAGGCCTGACATACACACACATGAAAAAAATTGTGATATTGTAATTTTATATGGATAAAGTTAGCTAATGTCAGGGTGCTTGCTAAGGTTAACAAATTGCTAGCTAGTTAATGTAACAGAATACTGTCTTGAGTGGATAACATCAGCTCGGTGTAGTTAGTTTATAGTCTAATGTTAATCTTTTACTTCTGGCAATTGTATTGAGGATTCAAAAATCACTGAAGTGTTGTTCAGTTCTTTCAGTTATCCTTCCTAAAAAGTGTTAATAACATACATGTTTGTTTGCCACAGATTTTATTTTCTGCAGTAATCCAGAACTCAGTGGAAAAATCCCATAGGCTTTTTGACAAGGGAACCATGGCAATGCTAACATCCACGCCAGACTACTGAAAAACATCATCCTTGGAGCACTCTGTGGTTCAAGTGACATACAAGAACAGTACAAATAGTAATGCTATTATTATTTTCCACATTCTGTCATCATGATGCCAGCCAATCGCTTTAGTCTCGTGTATTTCACATCATCAGTTGCTTACTCGTGGCTACAGAATGCACAGAATTACACTGAACAAAAATATAAACGCAACACTTTTGTTTTTGCTCCCATTTTTCATGAGCTGAACTCAAAGATCTAGAACATTTTCTATACACACCAAAGACCATTTCTCACAAATATTGTTCACAAATCTGTCTAAAATCTGTGTTAGTGAGCACTTCTCCTTTGCCGAGATAATCCATCTCACATCACAAGTATGGCATATCAAAATGCTGATTAGACAGCATGGATATTGCACAGGTGTGCCTTAGGCTGGCCACAATAAAAGGCCACTCTGAAATGTGCAGTTTTGCTTTACTGGGGGGTCTGGGGGGGTCAGAAAACCAGTCAGTATCTGGTGTGACCACCATTTGCCTCACGCAGTGCAACACGTCTCCTTCGCATAGAGTTGATCAGGTTGTTGATTGTGGCCTGTGGAATGTTGGTCCACTCCTCTTCAATGGCTGTGCGAAGTTGCTGGATATTGGCAGAAACTGGAACACGCTGTTGTATACACTGATCAGAGCATCCCAAACATGCTCAATGGGTGACATGTCCGGTGAGTATGCTGGCCATGCAAGAACTGGGATGATTTCAGCTTCCAGGAATTGTGTACAGATCCTTGCAACATGGGGCCGTGCATTATCATGCTGCAACATGAGGTAATGGTTGTGGATGAATGACACAACAATGGGCCTCAGCATCTTATCACGGTATCTCTGTGCATTCAAAATGCCATCAATAAAATGCCCCTGTGTTTGTTGTCCATAACATACGCCTGCCTATAGCATAACCCCATCGCCACCATGGGCCACTCGATCCACAACGTTGACATCAGCAAACTGCTCACCCACACGACGCCACACATGCTGTCTGCCATCTGCCCTGAACAGTGAAAACTAGGATTCATCCGTGAGGAGAACACCTCTCCAATGTGCCAGACGCCATGGAATTAGAGCATTTGCCCACTCAAGTTGGTTACGACGACGAACTGCAGTCAGGTCAAGACCCCGATGAGGACGACGAGCATGAGACGGTTTCGGACAGTTTGTGCAGAAATTCTTTGGTTATGCAAACCGATTGTTGCAGCAGCTGTCCGGGTGGCTGGTCTCAGATGATCTTGGAGGTGAACATGCTGGATGTGGAGGTCCTGAGCTGGTGTGGTTACATATGGTCTGCGGTTGTGAGGCCAGTTGGGTGTACTGCCAAATTGTCTGAAACGCCTTTGGAGACATCTAATGGTAGAGAAATGAACATTCAATTCAAGGGCAACAGCTCTGGTGGACATTCCTGCAGTCAGCATGCCAATTGCACGCTCCCTTAAAACTTGCGACATCTGTGGCATTGGGCTGTGTGATAAAACTGAACATTTTAGAGTGGCCTTTTATTGTGGCCAGCCTAAGGCACACCTGTGCAATAATCATACTGTCTAATCAGCATCCTGATATGCCACACCTGTGAGGTGGGATGGATTATCTCGGCAAAGGAGAAGTGCTCACTACCACAGATTTAGACAGATTTGTGAACAATATTTGTGAGAAATGGTCTTTGGTGTGTGTAGAAAATGTTTTAGATCTTTGAGTTCAGCTCATGAAAAATGGGAGCAAAAACAAAAGTGTTGCATTTATATTTTTGTTCAGTGTATTAACAGCAAAGATTTTCAGAATGTTAGATATGGAACCCTTAAATTCTGTTGTAATTCTGAAATGTTTTCTTGTATTTTATTTTCATTGATTTTTTTTAAATTTTATTATGTCTATGTGATTTGACTTCAGTTTCCTGTGCAGCTGTTGGTCGACTGTTGAACTGATGAAAATATTCCTGTGTCTTCTGCTATAGTTTAAGATTACATGAGATGAACTCAACAGAAACTGGAGTAGGAAAAGGACACCACCATCGTCATCATCATCATCATCCTCATCATCCTCATGGTCATCAACATCACCCTCATGACTATACATTGGAAATACCTGAGATGGACTTTACACAGGTAACTTCTGCTGTTTGGTTTTTCAACATCACCATCATCACCATCATCATTATGATGAGATGATCATCATCATTATTTTTGTCAACACTCAAAAATGTGGTTTAAGTTTCAGATATCCATTGACAAGATGTTGAGGAAACTGACGAATGATCTGCAAAGGTATGAAATGTGAGGAGAAGGAGGTTTGAGATGATGAGGAATATGAGGAGGAGGCTTGAGTGGTAACAATTGAGGTGATTAAGATTATAATGAGTCTATTGCACTGAGTCTGTTATGAGTGCACATATTAATCTTGTGTTGTTTCTCATTACTTGCACCGATTGTTGTCTTTCTATGCATAAGTCCTGTGATAGTCGGCGACCTCCTTCAGGGTGTACCTCGCCCCTCACTCAATGACAGCTGGGATTGATTCCAGATGTCCCTGACACTGTAAAGGATAAACAGTTATAGAGGATGGATGGATGGATAGATGTTATTGCTCTTTAAAGGCACTATTTATGGTTTTTCCACTAGCAATTACCACACCATCAAGAAGATGCATGTAAAAAATGTATTACTGAAAAAAGATTGGTGTGTAAGACATAAAACTCACTTCTAGTTCTTACACTGGCTGTCTGCCTTGTGGGGAGGCTTCAGTAGTGAATCTAATGTAGCAGCCAGGCATAGTAGTAGAGTAGAGAAAGGAGTCACAAATACAGGAAAAGAGATATGGTTTTGGGGGGAGAGGCGCAGAAGGCAAGGGCAGAGGGCAAATGCGCTGGAGAGGGTTAGGTGGGCATTTATAGTAGTGCTGGAAGTGGCCAGGTAGAGCTGTAGTCCTGCTCCTAAAATTCTGTCAGATAGCTGCAATTCATGAGCAACAACCACACCATTAGCAAGATACATCTAAAGGATTTACTAAATAAAAATGATTGGTGTGCAATACTTGAAACAAGTTTATAGTTCTTTTGCTTGCTGTCTGTGTTCTGAAGGGGCTTAGGTCAAGAACTGGTCATAGCACCTGGGAATGACAGACCCCCAAAACCTCCAGGTTCATAAGACAAGATTGGAAGGATCTAAGATTGTGTGACCTAACTGACTGTAACAGTTATAAGCACAGGAGGATCAATGGCCAATGATTTATATTACTGTAGGTGTTTGATTTTAAGTGTTCTAGGATGCCATTGCAGGAGGCCACTGTAGTGGCTCTGATCCTAAAGAAGAGTCCAGAATAATGAACACCATTAATGCCAGACAAGGAGGATACTTGGCTGAAGTGGTGGTGGAGCTAGAAGTTACTCATCCAGACTCAGAGATATAGAGAGAATCTGTCAGTGTCATGCTCTGGGATTTTCAAAATCGGAAGTACTTTGCAAGGCTCTTGAAGAATGTATTAGAGATTTTGACTTTGGCTATTGGTGTAGACGTTCTCTGAGAAGTGAAGTTATCTGCTAATCTGGAAATCCAGACTCAAATCTAGAAAGGTTTTGAGTCTGGCTGATGTCTGAAGGCCATGTCCTAGCTCCGCATTAGGAGAGTAAGACAATGCCACTAAGCTAAACTTTAATGGTATGTGTTTTTATGACCATTGCTGAATAGGCATAGGTAATAAAACAGGTTCCAGTCCATGGGGTAATTATGTTTTACTGGTTGTAAAAGTAGCGGAAACTCTTCCAAGCTGACAAGTAAGACAAGAGGGTTGAGGGTGGCTATTGGTGTAGACGTTCTCTGAGAAGTGAAGTTATCTGCTAGCCTGGAAATCCAGACTCAAATCTAGAAAGGTTTTGAGTCTGGCTGATGTCTGAAGGCCATGTCCTAGCTCTGCATTAGGAGAGTAAGCCAATGCCACTAAGCTAAACTTTAATGGTATGTGTTTTTATGACCATTGCTGCATGGCTGATGGTGGCATAGTAAAGGAAGAACTCTCTACTCCAAATCAAGTTATTAATGCTATCCATTGACTTGAAAGAACTGCAGCAATTGAAAAGTCCATTTCCACGTTGTCTCTTTTCTGATGAGGGAGATGAGCTGGAAGAGGTGAATTATGGAAGTCTTGTATGTTTGGGAGAGAACAAACGGGCAGGATATGGACCATGGAAGAGCCTGTTTTGAAGCTCGCTGGACTCTCTTGCTTTCTGGACAACTTTTTCTAGGTTACAGAAAGCAGAGTCTCAGACACAGAGGCAGCAGAGCAGTTTTCTGCTTCTGTTGCTTGGTCTGCTGATGTGGGCTGATAAAAACTTTGGACATGGTCAGCCTGATTTTGTCTGAATAGATCGTTGTCAGACGGGGATAATGAGACAATGTCCATACTCAAGATATAGTGAGTGGAAGGATGATGTTGCTCATTAGATCAAGTAATAGCTCACTTTTCTATGTGTGCTCAAGGCAATAATATACCCCAAAATGCAAGAGCAAATAAGGAGGAGAGTAAGGTGGGTATTGCTACAGTAGAAATGCTTGGTGTGGCATGGTTTAGGTCTGGTCTTCCACTACTCAATAGCTTCCTTTAAAATGTGCCCTGCCCACTACAAAAAATCCAAACACATGACTGGATGCTGCTAAGTACACTCACACAATAACTGTACAATACATATTAATATTATTCAGTCTGACTTACACATCCTGAGAATGCATGATGTGCACCCAGAATTAACATCCATAAATTCACTTAGAAATCATAGAAAAATGAGGTTGCAGAATCTACCCGAAAATCATGTCTTAAATTGAAGTTTTACTTTGATTTGATCTGTTGTAATCTTTAGTTGGACAGTATTGGACAGTTATTGTAGATTGTTGGAATTTTATTTTTTTCTTTCTATTCATATTTTATTTATTTAATAAATATTTATATTTGTTTATGTTATTAGATAATTTATTAGTTGATCCTGCCTTTAGTTTTTCTATTTTCTATCAAGTTTTTTTTTATTTGTTTATTTCTTGTGTTAGTCCTAATTCATTTTTAAATATTGTTTTTAAATTTCTTGACATTCATTAGAGTGTGTGAAGTCAGTAAAGCTGCAGCTGTTTGCTGTTGAACTGATGAAAATCCTCCTGTGTCTTCTGCTGTAGTTTGAATTTACCTGAGATGAAACTGATAAAGGTGGAGCTGAAAAAGGTAATCTACTCTGTCTGATTTTTTTTTTTTTAATCATCATCATCATTGTCATCATCATAATCATTAACATCACCTATTTCAACACAAACAAACATAACTTTTTATAAATTGTGGTTACAGCTTCAGATGTCCCTCAACGGGATGTTTAAGAAGCTTACATTGGCTATGGGAAGGTATGAAGTGTGAGAAAGAGGAGAACATGGAGGTTTGAGATGATAAAAACTGTTAGGAGGTGGAGGGTTAAGTCCACTATCAGTACAAATATTGATCATATATGGTTCTTTATCCATAAGTTTTCAACATGCCTTTTTTCTAAACCTAACCACAGAAACTTAACTTTCCTACACCTAGACTCTGTAACCATATGTTAATTACGTAACTGTATGTTAAGGTAACGTTTTTCATAGGGTGCACATTCACGGGGATGTCATACAAACTGTTCTATGAGAATATGTTGGCTGAATCGGTTACCTGGCCTGCAGGCACTTACTGCTCACTGCTCTGATATTTTTTGGGGTGTTTCGGCCTTTAATCGATAAGAAAGCTGAGCATGAAAGGGGGATAGAGAGAGGAAATGACATGCAGCAAAGGGCCACAGGCTGGAGTTGAACCTGTGCCACTACAGCAACAGCCTTGGACATGGGGCGCCTGCTCTATCCACTAAGGAGCGGACACCCCATTCATATTCATTTATGACTGATTCCCAAAGTTTAAATTCAAAATTTTCCCTCCTTCTGTTCTTCATAACACGTAAAATGTGAAAACACATATGAAACAACCTTTGATATAAGTGTGACCTACATTTCTCTTTTTTTTAAAATTTTGTATATATTATGTTAGTATTTTACTTATTTTTACATAGTTTTGTCGTCTCTTTTTACTTTCATTTTTTTCTAATATTCATTTTTATTTTATTAAGTCATTTATTTTATTCTAGTTTTATTGCTTTTTAATGTAACAATGTTTTCCATTTTGTTTATTTCTTTAAATTTCAATATTTTATTTTTAAACATGTTTGATTTATTCATATTTTTGCTTCAGTCAGGCCATTTTCAGTCTGAATTTGTGTGATGTCAGTTAACCTGTGCTGCTGTTTGTCTCCTATTTAACTGATGAAAACCCTGCTATGTCTTCTGCTGTAGGGTGAAATTTTCCACAATGAACTTGACACAGACAGAGCTGGAAAAGGTCATCTAAGCTGTCTGATGTTTTCAATTCATCATCATCTTCATCCTCACTTCTGAACATCTAAATGAAATTGTTATTTCTGTTTTTAAATGTGGTTACAGCTTCAAATGTCCATTGACATGACATTCATGAAACTGATGAAGGTTCTGCAAAGGTATGAAACGCGAGGAGGAGGAAGAGGAGGTCTGAGATGATGAAGAAAATGAGGAGGAGTCCAAAAATATTGATTTTGTTATTTCCCTTTAAAGGCAATATCAGTAGGAATTTAATGTGGCTCTTGCAGCTACAAAAAAACAAACACATGATTGGACACTGCTGCAGTCACCCACACCTTAACAGCTTTCAGGTTTATTAAACCCACAAAAAAACCCACTAACACCTCTTAACATCTGGATTTTTTATTTTATGAAAAAGGTTATCAATCAACATTCACTCCAGGGACAAATCATTCTGCAGTAGTCACTGGTATATCAGTTTCAGCTTCGATCAGCTCCAATCAGAAGTGATGAAAATATGACACCCGCCTGGACACGCTAAATCTTTTACCAGCACTGCCACAAAACACCATCCACCTCCATCTGAGCTGCACTCGAACACCATTCGAAATCTAGTCTGCACGTAGTTTGGAAGAGACACTAAATAAATAACAGATATAAAAAACATAGTAACCACCACAGCATTTTCACTGGCCTTCATGATGCTTTCTACTGTTTACTAACCTGTTTTCCAGCCTGTTATGATATGAAACACATATTGATATCGTTTAGTGTGACTTGCACTTCCCCCAGAGTATCAGTGTGTCTGATGTCCATCCAGAATAAATGTCCCTAAATCGATTTTGAGATAACAGAAATAAGACACTGCAGAAAGAAACATCATGTTTGTAAGATGAAGTGTTCCTTCTGTTTGACCTATTTTTATCATATTTATATAGTATCTATTTATTATTTTAGTAATACTTTCACTTTTTTAATTTCTTTTTTAATTTTTTAATTCTAGTTTTTTATTCATTGATGTTATTAAGGGTTAAGGGTTAATATTTTTGTAGTCTAATGTTCATTTGTTTTATGTTTGTTTCTTTTTTATTTCTTCAAGTTTGTCATATTTCATTTTATTTTTTCTTTAGTTGTTTTTCTGTATTCATATTTTTAGTCATTTGACGTGAGTAGAATCATTTTCAGTTTTATATTCAGAGTTTGTATCAGTAAACCTGTGTAGCTGTTTGTCTCCTGCTAAACTGATGAAAACTTTACTGTTTTCTGCTGTAGTTGGGATTCACATGGATGCAAGACTGACATGATAGTGGTGGAAGTGGAAAAGGTAATATTACTGTTTGATTTATTTGAATAAATTTCTCTTTAATTTTATCATTATCATCATCATCATCATCATCATCATCATCGTCATTTATGTCAAGACTCCCTGATCATCCAAACTAAATTCATTTATTTTAAAACAAAAAATGTGGTTACAGATTCAGATGTCCATTGATGAGATGTTCATGGAACTGATGAATGCTCTGAGAAGGTATGGACTGTGAAGACGAGAAGGAGGGTTTTAAGATGATGATGAATCACCATCAATCATCAATCAGGAGGCTAAAGTCTATTATGATTGCAGACATTGATTTCGTTATGGCCCTTGGAGGGCACATACACTTTAATTTGGACCCAACCACCACCAAAAATCCAAACACGACTGGACGCTAGGACGCTGGGACAGATCTCTACATCAGATTAGACCAAGCACTGAGGTTTTTTTTAAGAGAAAACACTGACATGTGAAATATGTTGTGATACTGTATTTTTAGCCAGGCCATTAGGAGGTGTGCTGGGCTTTAAAACCATTTTTTGCAGTGGCCAAACAGTGTTACACGAGACTACTTTTTTTTTTTTTTTTTTGCTAAACTGGATGTAGCTGGCTCAGCTGGTTTAAGTCTCTAGTGTGCCTTCTCTATGGGTCACAGAGTGCAGAAGCAATGCCAATAATCTGCATCAATTGGGGCGTTGGTGGCTTAGTGGTAGAGTAGGCGCCCCATGTACAAGGCTGTTGCTGCAGCGGCCCGGGTTCGACTCCAGCCCGTGGCCCCTTGCTGCATGTCACTCCCCCTCTCTCTCCCCCCTTCACACTCATCTGTCCTGTTGATTAAAGGCTTAAAAATGCCCGAAAAAATATAAATAATAAATAAATATATAATATATAATATATAATAAAAAATAATAATAATAATAATCTGCATCCATTTATGTGCGGCAGTTGAACTTTTTTGGGTTCATGCCCCACTGAGCAATTTTTATAGGAATGAGTGGAGCCCCAACTCTCTAATTCTGTCTTGAGTGGGTAGAATAGAGATCTTTATTGTCCACTTGTCCATCCTGGAAGAGGGATCCCTCCTCAGTTGCTCTTCCTGAGGTTTCTACCAATCTCCAGCATGAGCCTCAGGGTGCTGGGTGTGTTTAGTAACCATGTGCAGTAGTGTTAATGTATAATATTCAGTACCTCTCTGTGTTTTAAGGTAAACTGGAGGTTGTCTAGCTGACCATGGGGAGATGTTAGTCGCCCCAGCATAACTCTTTCCATGCACTTGCTGGTAAGAGCAATGGATGTGAGGTTATTAGGTGAGGCACTGGAATAATTGTGGATGTCTTCTATGTAAGTTTTTATCAAGCAGATCCCAGAATAATCTTGTAAAAACACCTTTGAATTGAGAAGTGTACTCTACAGTGGCTCCCCCTTTGAGACCATCTGGGCCTGGAGCTTTGTGTGACCTTATGTTTTTCAGTAAGTGTGATAGGATCCTAGACTAAGCTACATACTGTCAAGTGTGTCCAAATGAGTGTCTCAAAATCTACTGTAGAACTGGTGTAGCTTATTGGCAAAGGAGAGTGTAATCAGTAGGGCCGGGTATCTTTTAAAAAATTACAATAGCACTACCAATACTAGTACCTTTAGAGTGATACTGATGCCAGTAGAGTACTTCATTTAATACCTGTAGTGTGAATGGAGCGGCACATATACCATAAAACTTCAATTATTTGCTTCAGTCACTGCTGCTGAAGCTGCTGCTACTGCTGAGTATGAGTTTCACACCGGAAAAAGGTGTGAGTCTGCCCGGCTACATACACTCAGTGACAGGGCTAACTGTTAGCATAACATAGTTATGTCAATAGGTTTAAAGATAGTCGAGCCGTTTCAGTGTCTGTGTGAATTTGCTGGGACCATTTAACAGCATGGTATTAGATGTTAGATGCTGCTGCAGTTGTGTAGCGTGTGCCTAAGCTTACTGGGCAGGCATTGAACTGACTGTTTGCCAAGAGGATAGCAGCTCTGCAGATGGCTATAACAGAAAGTCTGCTGATGGTCCTGGATCAGACCCCTGGAGAAAAAGGGATCGAATGCCATTTGACTGGAGTTATTTGTGGTACTACTTGGCACTGGGTTATTTAGTTTGATGTCTCAAAGTCATCAAGCACTGCTACCCAGCCCTAGTAACTAAATGAGTAGGCAGAATTATTTTCTAGCTTCTCTGCCCATCACTATATTGAGCCTGGCCAATGCTTTCTTTGTATCGCCAGTATTAAATTGTTTCTCCATTTTGTGTCTATGCTGTTGTCAGGATCTTTTAATACTAAATACTGCATGCAAAAAGTGCCCAAATCTGTATGGGTTAGGGGTGTAAAGGAACACAAAAATCTTGGTTCGGTACTTACCTTGGTACACAAGTCACGGTTCGTTTTTTTTTTTTTTTTCGGTACAATAATGAAAAAAATAGACAACTATTAAATATCTTTTACTTATTGGTAACCTTATTAAAACATACCACCACAGCAGTTAACTCTTTTTACACAATTTTTGAATGAAACAAATATATATATAAAATCCTGCTTTTTCACATTGTTTGAATGAAAATATAAATATAAATTTCTGCTTAAACAGTTTTACTCAATTAAAATAAAAAATATAGTGCAGCTGGTCAGCTTTAAAGCCTGCTCAGATTCAGTTTTACTAGGAACTTACTTGGCTTTCCCACTTCGTTAAAGTGCAGTAAACAAAACATGCTTATATCTAAAGTGCAGCTTAAACAATTTTACTCAACTCCAATGGCGTTGGTTATTTCTTTAGCGCGATGGTCAGGGAAACGCTCTCTCTTTTTAATCGAAGACGATATCGTAGTTTGCACCAGATTGCTTTTTCTAGTCGTGCCAGTTAACGTTCAAACTTGGGTGGTGTCGCTTTAGATGCATTAACATGTTAGACGTGTTTCCAAGTACATACCTGACCACTGTTCTGCAGTGTCAGCACACTGCTTTTGTCTTGTCAACTTGTTTATTTCCATCTTCGTATTTTACCCTGAGACCAAAGTGCTCCCGAACGGAGGACTTTGCGGGTGGGTCTTCAGGTTCGTCAGGCTCACTTGCCATGTTGTCAAAATGCGAGAATGCGCTGCACAAAGTGAAAGTGGAGATTTACAGGACTCAGTCCGTCACTCAATTATGTCTGTCGGGAACTAGATGTTTTAAATGGTTCAGCTCGCAAAATCATAATTAAAATAAAACAGAATAACATAAAATATTATCCTGCACCCAATAATTCGGTACAGGGTCGTGCCGAACCGAAAGTCGCGTACCAAACGGGTCGACACAAATACATGTACCGTTACGGCCCTAGTATGGGTCTAACATAAATTGGACATGCCTCGTGGGTACCCACAGAACCCTTTTTCATTGAAATATCTTAAGCTGAGAGATTAAGGGACCGCTGTGAAAATTTCAGAGAGGCTAGCATGATTTCATGATTTCCACTGGTACCACTGGATTCCTTAGCTCTTTTAATTTAATGTGATACCAGTGTCATCACTCTAGCTTTAAAACTGAGCCAACTGTAGCCTTCAAAAGACAGTCAGTGGCAAAAATGGCAGCATGCGATTAACACATTAACACTGACAGCCCTAATCATTATTTTTATAAACTATTATTTTATCCCATATTTATTTATTTTTGTCTCTTTAGGTGTTTTTCATTGTCTTTATCTCTTTAGTTTGTCATATTTTATTGATATTTTTAGTGACTTGATTTCAGTCAGATCATTTTCAGTCAGAGTTTGTGTGAAGTCAGTGAACTTGTGCAGCTGTTTGTCTCCTGTTGAACTGATAATGTTTCTTCTGTTATAGGTTGAATTTACCTGAGATGGACTCAGCAGAAGCTGAAGAAGGAAGAGGCAGTCAGCAGGATTTGATTTTACATCACCATCCTCATCATCCTCATCCTCATTCCCATTCTCACCTCCATCCTACTCATCCTCATCCTCACCCTCATCCCCATCATCCTCATCATCCACGTAACTCGGCTGAGGTATCTGAGCATGAGAAGATTACAGAAATCCCAGTTGATTGGAGAAGGGAGCGTCTGATAAGGTATGTAACAATAAAGTTGATGGTAGGTCTGAAGTGGTTAGCAGGGAGCAGAGGAGTTGGCACTAGATGAGATTACTTGTTTTGGACGGAGATTTCATCTGATTTGTGATTGTCTACAGCTGAACTGACAAAAATCTTCCTGTGTCTTCTGCTGTAGTTCGGATGTACCTGTGATGCGTGTGACAAATGTGGATTTTGGAAAGGTAATCTACACTGTTAATAATAAATAATGAATAAATAATAATAAATAATAGATAATAAAATTGTGGTTACAGTTTCAGATGTCCATTGACGAAGTGTTGAAGAAACTGACTAAGGATCTGGGAAGGTATGAAACATAGTAGGAGGTGGAGGAGGTTTTAGATGCTGAAGAATAATAGGAGCAGGTTTGAGTGGTAACAAGTAAGGTGATGAAGATTATGAAGAGGAGGGGACTAAATCTAATATAAGTACATCTATTGATTCTGTCGTAGGCGAAATTAGCTTAATCTGGGGAAATGTAGCATTAATCAAAATCAATATGTAAAAGTGCTTCAAGTATTTGTCCAGCAGTATCGACTTATAATGATGTCATTACACAATAACACTAGTGACCGTTTCTCCTGGTGATCAATCAAGAGTATTGGTAATGCTACATTGTTTGATCAAGGATTAATTTTATACTCAAGTTAAAAAAAAAACAACAACAAAAAACAGAATTGCTGAAAGTAAGTTACAGAAAACAACGGCAATGACTTTGTATTAAAAACATTTATTATTATCACTATTAAAACAGAACTCTACAGTGACACACACAAAAAACACTACACATACAATGGCAATACCCAACTGATTAATAAACTCAATAATAAAAGTAACCATCAATTCAATTCAATTCAGTTTTATTTATGAAAGCCCAATATCACAAATCACAATGTGCCTCAATTCTTTCTTTTTTCATTTTCTTTCATTTTAGTCAGCCCCACTAGCTTGTGTGAACCACAATTGTAAACCATAATAGCAGTGAATAAGAGACTGCGTACAGAACAGACTGAAATATGACTTTCTACATGCTGAACACATGTATTGATAAAGTATTGGCTTTTTACTGGCAGAGGTTTTATTGCACTTACTTATAGTAACAAGCGTAGTTGTCGCCAACTAGAGTAATCTTTATGTTATACTCCCCCTCTGCTGTTGTCTGACTTCACTCTGTTATGTTTGTGTGTCTGTGTGTGTGTGTCTGTGTGTTTGTGTGTGTGTGTGTGTGTGTGTGTGTTGTGAGGAGGAGGTTAGCCCTGACATGCAGAGAACAGGAGAGAGGCTGCAGCATGATGATACATGAAACCAAAACTTTAAAAAGTAACGATATGAGCCATTAACGTGGAAGCTTACTGTTATCACGGTCTTGATTAAATTTGCCTCGGACTGTTTAATACCAAGTCTCAGTACCCATTCCTGCCCGGGCCACTCAGACATTGCTTCTGGGCCGCATTTGGCCCGCGAGACACTAATTGAATAGGCCTGATTTAAGGGTAATCGCAGAGAAGCACTCCAAATATATATCACGTCTTACAGCTGTGTTTAAGGTCCCTGTATTTAATGGCAGATTGGTACTGTATGAGAGCAGGAGGTGGTGAACTGTGGTGAAAGCTCCCTGTAACCCATCAGTCTTCTGAAAGTGACTGACAAAAGTCTCAACATTGGCCAGGCCAATGGTGGCCAGGTCAGTGATGTCTTCAGGCCAGTTGCTTAGGTCAACATGGTGGCAGCGGCCTTCAAGACACTCATATCAAGACTGCCAAACCGCGTGGTGAGGTTGTCTCAGAAGAAGAGTTTTACACCAGAGAAGGTGTTTCCAGGAAAAGGTCCCACTTCATCCAGGAACTGCTTCAGATGCTGACCTGGAACTGTGTGAAATACAGAAGAAAAAAACTTTTACTGTCACGATTGCTAAACGTACACCATAGCATGTTAATTCCTCTCTAGAGAGTTTATTTTATTTACCTGCATGGCTACACGAGCCAGGGTCGTCTTCTGCTGTCCATCTGACACCATCTGCAATGTTAGCCCATCCCTTTGAAAGAAAAGGCTCAGAATTAAACCCATAGCTAGACACATTTTATCTAACTTCCCTTGTTTTAATCCACAGCCTAGTACTGAATTACTTTCACAATTGTTTTACAAGAGTGATAACAAAACACTTACACACTGAGCCTGATACAAACTTCAATTGCCAAAATGTATGAAATGCTCCTTTAACCTTACTGATAGAGAGGAATGAAGTCAGGCTATGGCGTTAGCAAATCAGCAGTAGCATGAACATGACACAGCCTGTATCCACTTGCCTGCTCAACATAACACACAGCTCATGATGCTCCTGACACACTCACTCTGCTCATCTTGCTTCACACATTTACACATCGTCACACACATTTCGCTCACTTTAACTCACACAGAATGTTATTAGCGACGCAGTTAGCTACCGAAGCTATTTCTAGCAGCACCCTCCATGAGCTACGACACACACACACACACACACACACTCACAGTCAAAGTCAATGTCTCTGAGTGTCACAGTTACACACTAAGGTTCTGCTAACACATACTACTGTTATCTGGGTGTTCATTATACTCAGCTTACCTGTAGGAAATTTAGAAACATAACTGGCTGCTAGTTCAAGTATGACCTTCATCTCTGTAGCTAAAGTTGCAAGCCTAATTATTACTGACTGAATGAACCGAGTACACCTCTTCTGATTAACTGTAATGTTACCGTCATTATCATAAACATCAAAATTTAGAACACACAGTCACATTATATAACTTTGTAAGGCCATCATGTACATGATTAGCTGAGTTGCTAGTGTTAGCTATGTAAGCGGGATAATGTATAATGAGCCAGTGAATACTGGGAAAATAACTCCCTTCAGGGGAATGAAACCCCGACGCGCAATTCCCGTCGAGAGTTATTTTCCCAGTATTCACCGGCTCATTATACATTATCCCGCTTATTACACGGCTAATTATCAGTTAAATAAATAATGTTGTCTGCCTCTGCGAAGTGGATTAAAACCGACCGGATTCGACAACTTTTGGTGAAAGTTTTGTACTCACCCAGGCTTAGTGGACTGAACCGAGGCATAAAACTTGCGTAAAATGTCATTAAGCATGACTGCCGAGTGTGTATTCAAATCCATCTTTTGTTTTTGGCAGAGAAAGTCCGTAGGTATTCTTTTTCTTCAGTGGCATCCGTTAAAATCAGCCACTTCTGTTTGTTTTTTCCCTCGGAAGTTGTAGGGCAGCATCCCTAGCAACGCCGGGCTACATAGCAACTGTGTGTAATGACCATTGCTACTAGCAGCGATCATTACACATTAATATCAGACCGCAGCATGCCGCTACTGACCAATCAGAATGCAGCATTTAATAGAGCCGTGTAATAAAGACATATATACATAGACGCTGCATTGACTGTGGAGGGGCATGCCTAAACCGCCTCCATCTTGGTACAGGGCTAGCAGAGGCGGCAGGGCATGTACATCTATGAAGGAAAGAGGTACTCCACAATCTGAAAGTAGAATTATTCACTGAATTTTCAACCGATTTCCAAATGGTTTGATTTGTTAAAGATGTCACACGTGTAGCTATGACACAGGATGCTTGGACATTTTAAAAATGCTGGTTTTACTACCCAAATACAAATTCTACTTAATGTTTAAATCTGCTGGCTAAAGCTAAACGTAGATTCAGTAAGATTGTTATTCACGTCGGCGGCAATGACACCCGGTTACGCCAATCGGAGGTCACTAAAATTAATATTGCCTCGGTGTGTGAATATGCAAAAACAATGTCGGACTCCGTAGTTTTCTCTGGACCCCTCCCAAGTCTGACCAGTGATGACATGTTTAGCTGCATGTCATCATTTAACCGCTGGCTGTCCAGGTGGTGTCCAGCAAACGATGTGGGTTTCATTAATAATTGGCAAACTTTCTGGGGAAAACCTGGTCTTATTAGGAGAGACGGCATTCATCCCACTTTGGATGGAGCTGCTCTCATTTCTAGGAACCTGGCAAACCTTCTTAGTAATTTAAATCCCTGACAACCCAGAGTTGAGACCAGGACAGAGAGTCGCAGTCCTAAACGCCTCTCTGAGCTTCTAGTTCAGTTACCCAGCCATAGTTTTCATAGGTTTATACAAACGGTGTCTGTCCCCCGACCACCTAAATTATTTAAATCTAAAATTAAACAAAGAGGAGTTGTGCATAACAACCTCATAAAAATTAAAACCTCTTCTGTGACAGAAAGACAAAACAGGAGAATTAAATGCGGACTGTTAAATATCAGGTCTCTGTTGTCTAAAGCAGTGTTAGTAAACAAATTAATATCAGACAATCATATTGATTTACTCAGTCTCACTGAAACCTGGCTGTGTCAAGATGAATATGTTAGTCTAAATGAGTCCACTCCTCCCAGTTATAATAATACCCACATTCCTCAAGGCAGCGGCCAAGGAGGGGGAGTTGCAGCCATTTTTAACTCTAGTCTGTTGATCAGCCCTAAACCTAAGATAGATTATAATTCATTTGAAAGCCTCGTTCTTAGTCTTTTACACCCGACCTGGAAAACCTTGCAGCCACTTTTATTTGTTATAGTGTACCGCGCTCCTGGCCCGTATTCTGAATTTGTATCTGAATTCTCAGAGTTTTTATCCAGTTTAGTTCTTAAATCAGATAAAGTTATTATTGTAGGTGATTTTAACATTCATGTCGACGTTGATAATGACTCCCTGGCTACCGCGTTTATCTCATTAATAGACTCCATTGGCTTCAGTCAGGGTGTACATGAACCCACTCACTGTTTTAACCATACCCTCGATCTAGTTCTGTCGTATGGAATTGAAATTGATAACCTAAAAGTCTTTCCACAGAATCCGTCACTATCGGATCATTATCTGATTACTTTTGATTTCTTTTTACTCGATTACACGCCACTCAGCAACAGTTACTATACTAGATATTTATCAGATAGTGCTGTCGCAAAATTTAAGGAAAAGATTACTTCGTCATTAAATTCAATACCAATACCTTCAGTAACAGAGGTTTCCAGTACCGACTTTAACCTCTCCCAAATTGATCATTTTGTTGATAGCGCTGTAGACTTGATGCGAACAACGCTCGACTCTGTAGCTCCTCTTAAAAAGAAGTTAAAAAAGCAAAGAAAGTTCACTCCTTGGTATAACTCTCAAACCCGTAGGTTAAAACAAATATCGCGAAAATTTGAAATGAATTGGCGATTAACCAAACTGGAAGAATCTCGTTTAATCTGGACAGACAGTCTCAAAACCTATAAGAGGGGCCTCCGCAATGCCAGAGCAAACTATTACTCAGCATTAATAGAAGAAAACAAGAACAACCCCAGGTTTCTTTTCAGCACTGTAGCCAGGCTGACTGAGAGTCAAAGCTCTATTGAGCCTTGTATTCCTTTAGCCCTTAGCAGTAATGACTTTATGAGCTTTTTTAATGACAAAATTCTAACTATTAGAGGCAAAATTCATGACCTCCTGCCATCAGATGGTAGGCCTACCTATCTAACCTCAAACACAGCTGTAGAACCTAATATATATTTAGATTGCTTCTCCCCAATTTCTCTTCAAGAATTGACAGCAGTGATTTCTTCATCTAAATGAACAACGTGTCTCTTAGACCCCATCCCAACTAGGCTACTTAAGGAGGTCTTTCCTGTAGTTAACACTCATATATTAGATATGATCAATATATCCTTATTAACAGGCTATGTACCACAGTCTTTTAAGGTAGCTGTAATTAAACCTTTACTAAAAAAGCCCACCCTGGATCCAGAGGTGTTAGCAAATTATAGACCAATATCTAATCTTCCCTTTATGTCAAAGATCCTTGAGAAAGTAGTCGCAGACCAGCTGTGTGATTTTCTCCATGATAATAATTTATTTGAGGAATTTCAGTCAGGATTTAGAGTGCATCATAGCACTGAGACAGCACTAGTTAAAATTACAAATGACCTTCTGATTGCTTCAGACATAGGACTCGTCTCTGTTCTTGTTTTATTAGATCTTAGTGCGGCGTTTGACACAATTGACCATCAAATTCTACTGCAGAGACTGGATCACTTAATTGGCCTAAAAGGTTCTGCACTGAGCTGGTTTAAATCTTATTTATCTGATCGTTTTCACTTTGTTGACGTTCATAATGAATCATCCTTACGTACCAAAGTTTGTTTTGGAGTTCCGCAAGGTTCTGTGCTCGGACCAATCCTATTTACTCTATATATGCTTCCTTTAGGTAACATCATTAGAAATCACTCTATAAATTTCCATTGTTATGCGGATGATACACAGTTGTATTTATCGATGAAGCCAGAAGAAAGTAATCAATTAACTAAACTCCATAACTGCCTTAAAGACATAAAAAATTGGATGAGCACCAATTTCCTGATGTTAAATTCAGACAAAACTGAAGTTATTGTTCTTGGCCCCAAACAACTCAGAGACTCTTTATCTGATGACATAGTTTCTCTAGATGGCATTGCTCTGGCCTCTAGCACTACCGTAAGAAACCTCGGTGTAATATTTGATCAAGATTTGTCTTTTAATTGTCATTTAAAACAAACCTCACGGACTGCATTTTTTCATCTGCGTAATATTGCGAAAATTAGGCCTATCCTGACCCGAAAAAATGCAGAAAAATTGGTCCACGCTTTTGTTACCTCAAGGCTGGGTTACTGTAACTCTCTATTATCAGGTAGCTCTAGTAAGTCCTTAAAAACTCTCCAGCTAATTCAGAATGCAGCAGCACGTGTACTAACAGGAACTAAGAAACGAGATCATATTTCTCCTGTTTTAGCTTCTCTGCACTGGCTCCCTGTAAAATCCAGAATTGAATTTAAAATCCTACTGTTAACTTATAAAGCTCTAAATGGTCAAGCTCCGTCATATCTTAGAGAGCTCATAGTGCCATATTATCCCACCAGAACACTGCGCTCTGAGAACGCAGGGTTACTCGTGGTCCCTAAAGTCTCCAAAAGCAGATCAGGAGCTAGAGCTTTCAGCTATCAGGCTCCTCTCCTGTGGAATCATCTTCCTGTTACTGTCCGGGAGGCAGACACCATCTCCACATTTAAGACTAGACTTAAGACTTTCCTCTTTGATAAAGCTTATAGTTAGGGCTGGCTCAGGCTTGCCCTGTACCAGCCCCTAGTTAGGCTGACTTAGGCCTAGCCTGCCGGAGGACCCCCCCTATAATACACCGGGCACCTTCTCTCTCTCTCTCTCTCTCTCTCGTATTCTATTACTGCATCTTGCTAACTCGGCCATTCTGGATGTCACTAACCCGGCTTCTTCTCCGGAGCCTTTGTGCTCCACTGTCTCTCAGATTAACTCATATCACAGCGGTGCCTGGACAGCGTGACATGTGTGGTTGTGCTGCTGCCGTGGTCCTGCCAGATGCCTCCTGCTGCTGCTGCTGCCATCATTAGTCATTGGTAATACTTCTACTGTTATTTTACACATATGACTATTGTCACACATGTATACTGTCAGATATTAATACATACTTTCAACATATTGTACCACAGTAACCAGAACTATAACTATAATATTATTACTTTCATTAACATTGTTGTAAGCTGCTGTCATTACCTGCATCTCTCTCTCTCTCTCTCTCTCTCTCTCTCTCTCTCTCTCTCTCTCATTGTGTCATATAGATCACTGTTAATTTATTATGCTGATCTGTTCTGTACGACATCTATTGCACGTCTGTCCGTCCTGGAAGAGGGATCCCTCCTCAGTTGCTCTTCCTGAGGTTTCTACCGTTTTTTTTCCCCGATAAAGGGTTTTTTTGGGGGAGTTTTTCCTTATCCGCTGTGAGGGTCTTAAGGACAGAGGGATGTCGTATGATGTAAAGCCCTGTGAGGCAAAGTGTGATTTGTGATATTGGGCTTTATAAATAAAATTGATTGATTGATTGATTGTTTTCAGCATCTTTTTCAGTCAGAAGACTGACTTTTGTGCCGCTTATGGATGTTCAAATGAGCGGAATTTACACACCAGATCCTGTGGAATCACTTTTCACAGGTAAGGTGTACGTAAGGGAAAATATCGAGTAAGCAGGTTGTTAAATAGTGAAATAAACCCTGACAGGATGGATAGAAGCCCTCCGCTCCGCATCCAGGTTCTATCCATAATATAACCAGCTCACTTTACGTTTATCCCACGTATTACACAGCTGCTTACTAATGAAATAACTAATATGAGACATAATTTTGGTTAAAATGCAATGTTATTATTGGGGCGTTGGTGGCTTAGTGGTAGAGCAGGCGCCCCATTTACAAGGCTGTTGCCGCAGCAGTTCGACTCCAGCCTGTGGCCCTTTGCTGCATGTCACTCCCTCTTTCTCTCCCCCCTTCCCGCTTGTCTGTCCTGTCAAATAAAGGTTAAAAATGCCCAAAAAATATCTTTAAAAAAAAATGCAATGTTATTTCATCTATAAACTGTCTCTGGTCTGAAAAAAGAAACAGACCTTAGACTGCAGTGACTGACCAGTTAGAAGATTAATGATAGCTATTGGATGTGTATATTTTATACCTACAATAATAATAATAATACTGACAATTGTTGAAGCCAATTTAGATTTGTATGGCGTGTATGTGTTTCTATGTGTGAATGTGGGTGTGTGTCTTTGGTGAGGCACTATGGTTGCTATGGTTACCTGCACATCTGGGCATAGGTAGTAATCAGCCAGCCAGAGGTTAGATAAGGGAGACACAGGTGATTAGGATCTGGGGACGCCACACAGTTTTTCAAGCGTGCCTGTGTGTGACCGTCTAAACCGTCTAATATTTTTGTCCTATTGTATACGAGCTTGTTTTAAGTCATTCGGCACCCGGCCTTTTGTAGGTGTTTTTAAGACTCACATGTTAATAAAGTGTTAAACGCACATCCATGGCAGACCTCATTTTTACACACCATCACGAGTTGGAAATTGTAGCTAGATTGCCACTATAATAATGATAATAATGAGAGTGATAATAAAAATAATAATAATAACGATAATAATAATAAAATTAAAGCTGCAAGCAACGCTGAACGGGACCTCAGGCTCTCACTTTTGGCCTCCAGCTCACATAGACAGTGCAAATTATTAGTAAGAGTCAAAATGTCAATAAAACAGGCAATGTCAAGAGAACGCAGGGTAATTTTTGGGAAATAGAGGGACTTTATATTACAGTACATTACAATATGTTTTTAAGTTTCAACCAATGTATTAACTAAAATGTAACTGTGATATGTCAGCTATGGAAACAAAATGTCTTGTCCAAAACATCCACATTGAAATGAAATACACTGTCATGATTAAGTAATTATATAATGTTAACAGCAACATGGTGTCTGTCATACTGTTAAGAATTGAAGTGTTCCCCATGTACTGCAAAAAACAAAGGTCTGTGGTGACAGTACTCCTGCTTTGTTGTGTAACACATTGTGATGTAAGTACATGAATGTGTAAATACATAGTATACATTTTAACAGGATAACAAATATTAACATGGACAAAACATGAATTATAAAGGACAGTAAATCATAAAAGAAAACAATTTTTACAAAGACTAAAGTGGTGATTAAACAAAGGAGCTTGTAATTTTGGAAGGTAACATTTCCTCAAAGATGTGTATACTTTCCTGATGTAACAGCAGGCAGACACTAGTCAATTTCAGCACACTAGCTCATTTCCTGCTGGATTTAGGTCAGTAGTGTAAATGAGTGATTTGTAGGTCTCGAGGAGACAAAGAAGCCAGTTTTGGTTTGATCTTTCTGTATCATTCCTACAGGCTGCAACAGCCATTTTAGTGTGTCTAAATGGTGCGAAAATTGTCAAGAGGTTTTGTGACATGTCACCTTTTACAGGGCATAAAATCCAAACCATTTGAGTAATGACAAAGTTGTTCAGAGGAATTGTTTAGCAGGGCTTGGTCTGTCATGTGTGCATGTTAGTCGATACAATAAATGGTATAGGAGGAAATATGTTTTTAGTAAGAGAATTTTTGAAAAATGACATCTTACTTTGAAAGGGCAAACAGCTCACTTCATGTTGGATTTAGGTCAGGGGTATTGGCGCATGATTTGTAGGTCTTGATGAGACGAACAAGCCAGTTTTGGTTTTGTTTCTCTACGACATTCGTACGGGTCACAGCGGCCAAAGTCCTTCGGCTGGGTCCCTAATCGTAATGATAATAGCAATATTAATTATAATTAGTGTGATGATAATAATAATAATAACGATAATAATACTAAAATGATAATGATAATAGCAATATAATTATAATGATAGTGATGATAATAATAATAATAATAATAATACAATGATAATGATAATAATCAAATGCAGTATATACCCTACAAGCAATTTTCTAAATAAAGATAAGTTTATGTCTGTATCTTTCTGTCTGTCTGTCTGTCCTCCATGTCTGACGTTTGTAACCAACAACCCGCGTGAATATATGTTGACAATTGAACAATTTATGATCACTTTAATAGTGCAAATGTGTCATTACTCTATAGACATAATGCACTGTAGGTGCGAGCGGCACTGAATTTATGTGAAGTCAGTAAACCTGTGCAGTTTGTTGTCTCCTGTGGAACTGATGAAAATCCTCTTCTGCTGTAGGTTAAAGTTACCTGGGATAAACTTGATAAAGGTGGACCTGAAAAAGGTAATCTATAATGTTTGTATTTCTTTTTTTATATTATCATCATCACCATCATCATCATCATCTTTATCATCATCACTAGATGGTGATGATGATAAAGATCTTTGCTAACTCTGAACATCCAAAGAATTTGTTTTTCTTATTTTATTAAATTCTGTTTACAGCTTCAGAGGTCCACTGACAAGATATTTCAGAAGCTGCCAAAGAATCTGAGCAGGTATGAACCTTGATAAGGAGGAGTGGGAGGTTTGGGATGATAAAGACTATGAGGCGGATGCAGAGGATTAAGTCTATTACCAGTTAAAATATTGATTCTGTTATTGTGCTTTATTTATAGGTATTTAATGGGGCCCTATCCACCACCAAAAATCCAAACACATGATTGGTTGCTGCTGCTTAACACTCACACATTAACAGTGGAAAGGTTTCAGGTTTACTAAGTCATGTGAATTGCCCTTCTGAATTTAACCTGGATTAGGGTTTGTTTCTGACTGCTGCAGTTTGAGTCAAACCTTTACCTCCTTCTGTTCCTCATAACTCAGTCAAATGTAACTGTCACTGACATCAGACACATAAAAATATCAGTCAATCCTTTATTCTCTATTTGTTACACTAATGGTTTTTAATAATCGGTATGAATAACACAGCATTGTTATTGAAATCTTTATTTTTACTGTTCTATATTTTTTTTGGTTTGCTTTTCCTCCTGCATCCTTTGGACTACAGAAACCACTTTAAATTTCATATTGTTCAGCTCTTCAGGGCCATGTGTATGGAAGCAAATCGTGACTAATATTTAAATTAAAATGTATTTGCAGAAATGCTGTCATGTCAATGCAATCAGCCTATTTGCATTTTAGTTTTCTTCTTCAAGACTGCTCATTCTTTTACTTAATTAAAATGAAAAAAAAAAGTCATTTGAGATTTAATTTTCAAAATATGCCCCAGCAAATAGATACCAAAATTCAATTTCAAATGTAAAATTTGAAAATTAAAATGCATTTGAGGAAATGCTTTTTCATTTTAAGAATGTGGCTGCAGTATTTGACTCATAAATAAAATTAATCATTAATCATCCTGTTAGCATTTTAATTTTCTTCTTCAAGACTGCTCATTCTTTTACTTAATTAAAATGAAAAACGAAAAAGTCATTTGAGATTTAATTTTCAAAATATGCCCCAGCAAAGAGATACCAAATTTTCAATTTGAAAAGTAAAATTTATATCAAAAGATATCAAAATTCAATTTTAAATGTAAAAATTGAGAATTAAAATGCATTTGCAGAAATGCTTTTTCATTTTAAGAATGTGGCTGTATTATTTCACTCATAAATACAATGAATAATCAATCAACCTATTTGCATTTGCATTTTCTTCTTCAAGACTGCACATTTTATGCCATAATCAAAAAGAAAACAAAGAAGATATTGCTATTTCATTTTCGTGGTCTGCCCTGCAAAATATTTGATTTGGCAATCTGAGCGGCTCAGGAGAGTGACTTCAGTAGCCGCTCTTCTTCAGCTCCGTGCTGACCATGGTGCTACCCATCTAATACGGTAGGGTACAATATCTTCTTTGTTTTCTTTTTGATTATGGCATAAAATGTGCAGTCTTGAAGAAGAAAATGCAAATGCAAATAGGTTGATTGATTATTCATTGTATTTATGAGTGAAATAATGCAGCCACATTCTTAAGATGAAAAAGCATTTCTGCAAATGCATTTTAATTCTCAATTTTTACATTTAAAATTGAATTTTGATATCTATTTGCTGGGGTATATTTTGAAAATTAAATCTCAAATGACTTTTTCGTTTTTCATTTTAATTAAGTAAAAGAATGAGCAGTCTTGAAGAAGAAAATTAAAATGCAAAAAGGATGATTTATGATTAATTTTATTTATGAGTCAAATACTGCAGCCACATTCTTAAAATGAAAAAGCATTTCTGCAAATACATTTTAATTTAAATAATAGTCACGATTTGCTTCCATACATGTGTGCTTGTATTCAGCTTATGTGAATTATGTTAATAGTACAGTGTTAAAAGTACAGAGGTCTTTTCAAGCAATTTTACAATGCAAAGTCAGTAAGTATGTTGGGGAACTGATGGTCACCTCCTGCTTTCCCATATGCAGCTACTACAACTGCAACTACTACTGCTGCTTCTCATACTATTACAACTGTTGCCACCACCACCACTACTACTACTACTACTACTACCACTACAGCTGATTACCACAGCATATTTCCCGATCATCATTCAACAGAAGACCAATAACACAAAATCTATGTTTTCTGCCCAGTCAGTATTCCAAATCAATCAGCCTACGCGTAATTGAAAGATTTTTGGTGCATTTGTGCAGTCTTTAATTTATTACGTGCTTGTTTTTGAAGTTGAAAGGTTAAAGGTCAAAAGTGGATTTTTCTGGCTCAATCCCAGATTCAGTACATTCATGATGACAACTTTACACAGACAGCAATGTCACACTGCCTAAATTACTTTGGGAAAAATACAAACAACCTGTACGGACGTTTACCTAACATGATAGGCTTTGGAGAGCTGTGTTGTTTTTTTAGACTCTAGGGAGCCCTAATTTAAGTCCCAGTCCACATGGATGTGGGTATTTTTGAAAACAGGGTTTTTCCCTCATTCATTCTCAAAAAAAATCCCTTCTACATGAGCACTGTAATAAAAAAAATCTGTCTAAATAAAAAAGGTTATTATCACTGTATTTGGTGGTATTTTTGAATGACCCTGTTTCAAATAATAATATCAATAATTCTAATATCATTATTGTGATCCATTCTTTATTATTAGTGTGGAAGCTGACCCAGCATTCACACTGTTATTGAATTATTATTATCCATCCATCCATCCATCCATCCATCTTCTAACCGCTTCATCCTCTTGAGGGTCGCGGGGGGGCTGAAGCCTATCCCAGCTGACATTGGATGAGAGGCAGGGTCCACCCTGGACAGGTCGCCAGACCATTGCAGGACTGACACATAGAGACAGACAACCATTTACACCTACGGACAATTTACAGTTATCAATTAACCTAATTCCCAATCTGCATGTCTTTGGACTGTGGAAGGAGTGTCCGGAGAAAACCCACGCTGACATGGGGAGAACATGCAAATTCCGCACAGAAGGGCTCCCACACCTGGGATCGAACTGGGAACCCTCTTGCTGTGAGGCGACAGTGCTAAATCAAATATGAGACCACCCCATGGTGCAGCTCATGCGAGTTATAAGTCTCTGTGGGACTGATGATTGGAGGTTCCAATATTGTCCAATTTGTCTTTCAAAAAATAAGTAAGATCAAGAAAGATAAACCTAATAAGGCAGCAGCAGATGTTACTCCACAACAGAATGGAGCATTCATATCCTCAGACTGTGCTGCACACAGACAGATTGGTTAGAGCACATGTCCACACACCTTGCAATATCAGTGGTTCAATTCCAGCCTCCTGCAGTGCATTTAGGCCCCATGATTTTTCAAGCACTTCATTTCAAATTTCTGCATTTCCACCTATGCATTGCAATTCATTCAGCTGCAATTAATTTTCTTCAAGAATAGCATTTTCTAGTTATAGTGTGAATGCTGAGTTAGCTTCCATACTTTAATCATTTTCTATAATGGTTGTGATATTACTGCTTTTGTTTGTTTCTTTCAGCCCTTTTAGACAATTTATCTCAACAAATTGTCCAAAGGAAAATGCAAAACATAACTGAAGTGTTGTCAAAAGCATGCAATACCAAAAGGCAGTGATATAGCCTTAACATTAAAGCCTTACAAAGAAGAAGATGCTGGCCAATTAGAATCCAAACAAAAGCTATTGCTGGAAGGCTTACGGCCACAGCACTCTCAGTAGCTCATTCCAATGCTTCTTTTCCTGAATATTTTGAAAGAGCACCTGTACATTTATGTGTAAAGAAAAATATATATTTTCAGGGGCCTTAAAACACATTTTACATGTGACGTAGGCCTAAGATAGGTGAAATAGTATAAACATGGAAAGGCTGATTGTGATGGAATACTGGCCAGACAGGAAACATTATTTCATTTTATAGATCATCTGTTTGAATAACATTCAGAAATATGATGATAGCCTGGTACCTAAATGCAATGATTCCTCACCAGTGGCTAAAAGCCCTAACTAGGATTACACGTTATTTCGGCTCATTTTATCTGAACTTTATTCACCCACTGTAGGTTGACTGGGGTCAAATGCTCACTTACAGCAACATCCTGCTTTACTCTCTGTTACACATTTGCACCCGTCCTGGGAATTTGCTCAATACTATCCCATCTTGTACCATTGGCCACTGTGTTTTGTACTATAGTGCCAGTGTGAAAGTGCCAATTTGAATTCAAATGTTATGTTTTGAAAAATAATGACTGATGTTGCTTGGATAATTATTGTGATTTTGTTTGTCTTATACTGCTCATCAAATGCTGCTCATAAGTCCTCTTAATGGTGTTATAGTATCATACAATTGCTAATAACCTTATACAGTCCTGTCACTTTACTTAAAGCTCACAAAGTCATGCTATATTGTGTTATTGATGTTTTAAAGACAATTAGACAAACAGTTGGATCATTTTCAGGCTGAGTTTGTGTGAAGTATGTAAACCCATGCAGTTGTTTGTCTCCTGTTGAAATGATGAAAATTATCCTGTGTCTTTTGCTGTAGTTTGGATTTACTTAAGATGAAGTTGATACAGGGGAGAATGGAAAAGGTAATGTACACTGTTTGATTTTTTTAACATCATCATCATTATCATAATTTCTGTCAACACTCTGAACTTCCAAACAAAATATATTATATAATATTTTCTTTAAAATAAAAATGTGGTTACAGCTTCAGATGTCAGTCGACAAGACGTTTAAGAAACTGCTGAAGGATCTGGGACGGTATGACGTGATGAGGAGGAAGAGAAGGAGGAGGAGAATGTTTAAAATCATCACAGATTTAAGAAGGAGAAGGACAAAGTCTATTAACAGTGCAAATATTGATTCTGTTACTGCTCTTTATTTCTAGATAGTTAATATGACCCTGCCCATCACCAAAAATCCAAACATATGATTGGAAGCTCCTGCTGTCACTCACATACTAACAGTAGACAGGTTTCAGGTTTACTGACTGATTTGGATCACCCTGCTGTGTCAAACTTGGATCAGATCTTTACATTGGTTCAGGTTGCACATTCATTTCTGAGTATTTGCACTAGTCTGAGTCACACTCCCTTCTGCTGTTCTTCATAACTCAGTAAAATGTAAACCCACTGACATGATACACATACTGATATCATGCAGTGTGACCAACACACTTAACAAAGAAAGTCATTATTTTTGATGGCCATCCAGAAAAAATCTTCAAAAATTCACTTCAAAATCGTGAAAAAGACGCTGCAGAAGTTGAACTTTTTCCTATACCTGTATCCTTTTGTTATTTTTACATTATTCCAACCTTTCCCTCAGTCAGCTGTTTGTCAAAAGTTGAACTGATGAAAATCCTCCCGTGTCTTCTCTCTTAGGTTGAATTTACCCAAGATGAACTTGACAAAGGAGACACTGGAAAAGGTAATCAGTGCTGTTTGTTTTGTTTTTAATCATCATCATCTTTATCATTTCTGTCAACACTGTCTAAAAATCCAAACACTGAAAAAAAAATGTGGTTACAGCTTCAGATGTCCATCCACGCCATGTTCAAGAAACTGATAATCTCTATAGGAAGGTATGAAACTTTATTGCATTAACTTAATGAAAGTTTATTGCATTTCTGAGTAGCCAAACATATTGTGTATTCTGAATTTAAACATATGATTATAACTAATAAAATATGAAACCAATACCAGGAGATAAAAATGTTAATATTGAAAGAAAAAAGAAACTAAATTTGAGTTTTCTTTTCTCTTTTCACTCTAATCATCTGTCCAGCATGGAGAAACTCAAAGAAGCAGCAGAAAATTAATGTCCAGGATTTCGAATCACGTGTTCAACCATCACACATGGACCAATCAATCAAGTGTCAGCCTTGAAAATATATATATATATATGTAGTATGGTTTTGGTGACGGGTTGCTTCTACTCCTCTACAAGCTGATAATAATAATAATTGTGTTCAAAAGAGTCTGTAGTCACTAGACTGATGTTCATTTCTCTGTTTGACTGCTGGATAGATGAAGTTCTACTCTTTTGTTCTACTGTCTTTTTCTCTGGTAATAAATGCCATGAAAAAATCTGCAGACTCCGGACAAGTTCTAGTTTCTGATTCATTGATCAAAGCATAAGTAGCAGTGTTCAAGAAGGATGTCTCTGAATGATAAATGGACTGCACTTGTATAGTACATTTCTAGTCTTCTGACCAATCAAAGAGCTTTTACATTGCAAGTTAAATTCACCCATTTGCACGAGTTTACACACTGGTGGATGAGGCTACTGTACATGGTGCCATCTGCTAATCAGCACTCTGCTCTCACACACTGATGGAACAGCCATTGGGAGCAATTTCGGGTTCAGTACCTCTACATGCGGACTGGAGGAGCCAGGTATCAAGCTGCTGATCTCCTGATTGGCGGACAACCCGCGAGAAGTTGGCCTGAGTGTCAATTAACAAAGACTACACTTTACATAAAAGGCCAAAGCTGATGAAAAACAGCCATTGGCTGAAGGGAACATGAGAAAGAGAGAATGCATAAAAGAGGTGCATGTTTATAAATCATTTTCGTAGAATGCAGTCACATCCAAAACATTTCACACTGGGTCTTAGCCTTACCCCTGGCATTTCTGTGACTGCAGACATACTCTCCTCAACAGCCTTAGACATGCTGGCACCATCTCCCTGCAAATATAAGAACCTGAACTTCATCAGGGAGCTCACCAGTAGTCAAACATATGTGATTAATGACCCTCTTCCTGACCTCTATAGCTTTACCCTTATTCAAAACAATCAATCAATTCAATTCAAAAGAGACAGCTGTCAGAGAATTGAGACAGCTCGCACAGTGCTCACTGTGAGACTGACTTCTCAGGGGAGACATTTGAGAAGAATGAGAAAACCAATTTGGTGCTCATTTATATCTAGGAGATGTAAATGTGACATAAAGGAGATCTCATCTTCAATTTTGCTTTGCTATGGGTAATTCTATCAAATGCTTTTGATGCATCAGTAAAGCAAAGAAATACAGAGGAATTTCTGTTCACATAACTTGCAATAATTTCTTTCAATGCATAAATACACATATCTGTGGCATGGTCTCTTTTAAAGCCAAATTGATTACCAGTCATTGAGACAAATATCAATCAATCAATCACTCAATCAATTTTATTTAGAAAGCCCAGTATCACAAATCACAATTTGCCTCACAGGGCTTTACAGCATACGACATCCCTCTGTCCTTTGGACCCACAAGGTCAAGATCTGTTTTGGTAATGTTTTCATTCTCATGAAGAATGCAAGAAATGTTGTTGTACACTGCTTTCTGGATCTGCTGTATCTAATAGAAGCCTGGCTGTGGGATGCACAGGCATGTCTTACTGATAGAAGATCTTACAGGTTTATGCACACATATGCAGATGCTACATATGCACCATCACTGTGTCCCCTCTTTACAATATAAGCATAAGACAGCAGTGGTACACGTCACATCAATTTGACCTCTGTGACATACCTGATAAGCATGAGAGGGCCCTCCTACAGATGAAGATGAAGCACAGTACCTGGGACGTCTCTCGACAGAGCGATTTTTCGCTCGTCGCTTGAGATGAGAAATCTCATCTGGAGCGGTATTTCGCTGGGTCCTGTCGCTTGCAGCTCAACGCTGATTGGCTGCCGTAATCCCGGAATCCTGGGGGGGTGCTTGACTGTCATGACATGTCAGCTTCATTAAAAGTATAGCTGCAAATTAAAAGCAACAATAGATGTAAAAACACACAGAGACAATACATCTGTGATCAGTCCCCTAATTTAATTTTAACAGTTTTTCTCAATCTTCTCCAATTTCTCGTTTTATTTTATGGAAGTGCTCAATGTAAGTGCACTTATCCTAGCGCCGCCACAATGGTTTTTATAATGCAAATAACTCTGTTTAGGTATAACCTACAAGCTTCTCTTCCTATGACTTTTCCTAAAATGTGTCTTGTATGTTTTCTGAAGCCTTTAAGTTACAAAAATGAAACACACTACACTGAGCATTTATACCTCCGACCACGGCAGAGCGCTGCTGAAAGTTATACATTTTGATACATACAGGTAGGCTATATACATATTGCAAAACTCTGTAAAAGTACACCAAAGCATACATTTTCGTTTCCAAATATTTTATTACACAAAAGACATTTTTTTTTTTTACCTATTTTGGCACATACATACAAAATCCATCCGCTCCTCGTTCCAGGCAGCTCCAACTCCACTCACATGCTGTGATTCAGGTATCAGAGCCTCTGCACTACAGCGATAGATGCATTGGTGCTGTCCATGTTGCTTAACACAGGACCACCAGGATTACAGCGCCCCTCCAAGCACCGCAACATAACTTCATTGTTTGTTTGTTGTTCATTGTCAGAAGCACACCAAAAATGCATCTGAGTAATTTCCGATGATAAATAAAAAAAAATATTACAGACTATAGGACTGACAGCCTCTACAGTGTCTTGTGTCAATTGATTAACACTGTTTTGTCAGCTTTTTATAATTCCTTTTTTTTTTTTTTTTTTTTTTTTTTTGCTGCTGCACCGTGTCTCCAGTTGAAAGTGGTGATTTGCTAAATACATTCTACAATGATAAATTAGATTAACTTTTGGTTGGCTATATTACGCATTTTAATTAAAAAAAAAAAGAATAAAAGAACTAAACACCGAAACAATTAGTGGAAACCTTTTTTTATTGATACTCCTCCTCTCTGACACACACACACACACACACACACACACTGAACACGCGACTGAATGAATGAATGAACACTGGAAGCGGTTCAGCTGCACACCTGCCGGCTGGCGCGGTCACTGTTGAGCTCGTTTTTTATTATTAACAAAATGTTTTTTTATTGACCGTATGAATGGTTTTGTTTTCAAATAAATATTTGGAAATGAAAATGTATGCTTTGGTGTACTTTTACAGAGTTTTGCAATATGTATATAGCCTACCTGTATGTATCAAAATGTATAACTTTCAGCAGCGCTCTGCGGTCGGAGGTATAAATGCTCAGTGTAGTGTGTTTCATTTTTGTAACTTAAAGGCTTCAGAAAACATACAAGACACATTTTTAGGAAAAGTTATAGGAAGAGAAGCTTGTAGGTTTTACCTAAACAGAGTTATTTGCATTATAAAAAACATTGTTGCGACTGTAGGACAAGTGCACTTACACTGATCACTTCCATAAAATAAAACGAGAAACTGGAGAAGATTGAGAAAAATTGCTGAAATTAAATTAGGGGACTGATCACAGATGTATAGAGTGTGCCAGGGCTGACGTCAAAACCCAGAAGTTTAGCATCGCGCTGGTTCCCGGAAGAGAAAGTGAATGTGATTTTGCATTTTGGATTATGTCAGAAAATAAGCTCTGTGGCTAACACAAGTTTATGATACGGGTTTTGTTCAGCGAGATAATCTTCACATATGAACACCTTTCATACCGCACTTGAAGCTTAAATGCGATCGCCAGAAGTAAAAAGCTAATGTTAGGCTTTAACAGACTACATGACTACTCCATGGTCGCATAACTCTTGACGTCATCCCCACTAAGCTTTCAACTGATTTCGGCCGCTTTATTTTAAAAACATTGTATAATGTGGAAATTGGATTGTTTAAGCTAAATAAGAAGCTGTAATGGCGGGCTGCCAGCACTCTCGCCTGTTCGGGGGTGATGACGTTTAATGTCCCCGATAGGGTTTGTAGTGGTATGGAGCAACTTGTTAGCAACCGCCTTTTTTACGACAAAGCTTCAAAATTCACAAGTTGAGTATTTACTGATGTGTTTTATGTCGCAGAACAAAACCTGAAACTCGCTTAAGCTTTTGTTAACCACAGACCTTATTTGAGGCATTTTACCAAATTCCCATTCAAAAAACATACTGACTTTTAGACAAGAGAACCAGAAGTGCTAAAAGCGCTAACGGAGTTCCGGTTTTACTGGCACACTATGTTTTCTCTGTGTGTTTTTACATCTATTGTTGCTTTTAATTTGCAGCTATACTTTTAATGAAGCTGACATGTCATGACAGTCAAGCTGTTTCCAAATTTACAGCCAATTAAGGTCAACTGATAACGGCCATATAAGGAGTGGATCCAAGAGAAGGAGAGGGACACACCCAGAGAGACACAGAGACAGAGTCAGACAGAGAGCAAATCTCAGAGTAATTAATGGCATGCCTCTTCATTGAGGATCCTGTGGATGAGGAGGCTCAAATTGTCCAGAGGGCCTTCCAACCACCAGCCCGAAGGGTCTTCCAGGACAGGACCAACCCACTGATACAGACAGACTCCTGTCTGTGGGAGAGGTACCGGTTCAGCAGTCAAGCATAGTGTATCTGTGCAGTTTGTTGGAACCACACATTATAAAGGTCACATGCCACAGCCAGTCTCTGACCACTGTGCAGTCAGTCTGTACTGCACTGAGGTTCTTTGCTAGTGGTACATTCCTGTATAGTGCTGGTGATGCTGAGAGGCTAAGTAAGGCAGCTGTTTGCAGAGAGGTAAAAAGGGTGTATTTTCTATTCAGTTTGATTATTGCTAGCGTCACCATACACGGATAGGGCTTGAGATGGATGTGCGCATGTGTCGGCGTCTGTAGCTGCCTGTCTGTGCTCTCCCTAACCCGCGATTTTAAACTGATTTATTTTAGCTTTGGAGTGACTTTTAAGCTATCTGCTTGGGCATCAGTTGTTTCTATTTTTGTTTTTATTCATGTCTTTTAATCAAACGTTATTTTAATCACTGGATGTCCAAGCATTAGGGGTTTTAACAGCCAGACACGGCCTGCTTGACAGGTGGGAAAACTTCCGCCAGCTGACAGCACACCGATAGCCAGTATGTATGGCTACATCTATGCACGCCGATGTGGACCCCTAGCTTGTAAAAGCAGACAAAAAAGATTTCGTCAGTTGGCCTCAGCGTCTAACGGTGCTGTGGCTCCCTCTCCGCCGGCCGGTGGTACTCCTGCGGCGCCCTGCACGGATGGATCCGCATCTTCTTCGCTGGCACCTGTTGTGGACTGGAGTGCCGTGGCTGCAGGACCCGACCATTGACTCCCATCCCGGGCATCGGCTTCCGTGGCGCGTCAGAAGCTCCTAAAGGAGGCTGTACAAAGATGCTCCGGGGGACTCCTCTCCCACAGCCATGATGGCGCTGCTCCTGCCGGGGCCGGGACTGCTGCATGGACCGTCCACCTGCCTCATGTGGGTACCCCAATCCCCATCGTGTTCCTCTTCGTCCTCTTTTCCCTCCTTCCACCGTGTTGTTTGGAGACAGCATCATCAGGAATATTTGTTTTTTTCAACGCCACACCTCACTGCTTTCCTGGAGCCACAGTTCCGCTCATCCTTGACAAACTTCCAGAACTGCTTCATTCACTCCCTTCCTCCAAAATGGTTTTTGTTGCTCTTTTTAACCTTTTAAAAAACTGTGGTATGTCGGTTTTTATCAGCGGTCCCCTGCCAACATTGTCCCGCGGGGCAGAACGCTTCAGTTGGCTCCTCTCCCTCAATTCATGGGTCCAGGCTACCTGTAGCACTTACGGTTTCACTTTTATTGACAATTTTAACCTATTTTGGAACCGGTCCTCTTCTTACAGGGCTGACGGGCTTCACCCGAGCAGGCTGGGCAGCCGCATGTTAGCGGCTAACATTCAGCACGCTGTTCAGTGTTCCCCATATGACTGACGTACATTAGAAGCACACGCCCCCCTGCTTTCCTCTCTGGTTCATCCCCAACCCACTCCCACATCCATATCCATCCCAGTCAGAATTTCAAACAGATTTAACAAACCAACTTCACCATGGATCAATAGCAACCCCAAAAACATAGTTCCCCTCACACCTGCCCCACACTCACCACATTGTGATGACGAGCGCACGTTCAGCACAGACATTAACCTAGCCGTGCTGAACATGCGCTCTCTTTTAAATAAAACTTTTATCATAAATGACCTGATTTTAGATAACAAGTTGGACAGTATACTTTTAACAGAGACATGGCTTGGCACTGACGCACCTGTTGTTCTCACCGAGGCCTGCCCACCAAATTTTAATTTTTTATTTTCTACTGGGGGGGTAAAAAAGGAGGCTGAACTGCTTCAGTCACTAAAAATTCACTGTACTCTACTGAAGTTTCTTTTAACAGCTACTCATCATTTGAGTATCATGCCTTTGTTTTTAGCAGTCCTCCTATTCTTTGCATCACAGTTTACAGACCACCCCACCATTCCACCTCTTTTATCACTGATTTTTCAGAACTATTAACAATCATACACACCACCTATAACAGAATTTTAATAATTGGTGATTTTAATTTACACGTTGATTAATACCACAGACACAATATCCAGAGAATTTTTATACCTTTTAACCTGCATGGATTTTAAACAGCACGTCACACAGCCAACTCACAACAGAGGACACATCCTGGACCTGGTCATAACCTATGGCCTGTCCACTGGTGTGTCCTCTGTTGTTGACCTGGCTGTGTCTGACCACTACTGTGTGTATTTTAACATCACCAGTTTTAGCCATCAGGAGGCCCCGGTGAGAACGGTGAGGAAACGCTACTTAACTTCTGAAGTGGCTGCAAATTTTATCCAGATTTTACAGAGCACTCCTGCTGAAATTTTACCTGCACCCTATGATTTTATTGTGGACAATTTTAACAGTAAATTAAAGTCAACACTTGACTCAGTGGCTCCACTTTTAACCAAAACCATAAAAACAACCTACACCCCCGTGGAGAAATGATTATATCAAAAGACTGAAAAGAAAATGCAGGAGTGCAGAGAGGAGGTGGAGAAAAACCAAATTGACAGTTCATTTTGAAATTTCACGCGAACAACTCAAATCCTACAATAAAACACTCAAACAGGCAAGAATATCTCACTTTTCAAAACTCATTTCCGATCATAAAAACAACCCCAAATTTCTTTTCTCCACTTTCAAACTTTTAACCAGCACCAATTTTAATAAACCATCCAACATATGAAAAGATGCCCTCTGTGAGGACTTTGCAGACCACTTCAGAAGTAAAATCAATGATATCAGGTCTAGTCTTTTATCCCAACAGAATGTAATTTTTAACACACCTGGATCATTGCTTTTACCTAAGGAAACACTGGAGAGTTTTGTCACCAGGTTGAGTTTTCTCCCAAGTAAAGCCCACAACCTGCCTTTCAGATCCGATTCCCACATCACTTTTAAAAACATTTTATGGATTCTTTGAGGAACAGATTTTAAACATAGTAAATTACTCTCTTCAGACGGATGTCTTCCCCGCTGCCTTCAAAACAGTGGTGGTGAAGCCCCTTTTGAAGAAGAGTAATTTAGATCCCAGCATTTTAATAATTACCGACCTGTATTCACCTTACTGTTTTTAAGTAAGATTTTAGAAAAAATGTTTTTTAACCAGGTAAATGATTTTTTTTTAAAAAAAAGAAACAGTATTTTAGAAAAATATCAATCTGGTTTTAGGATGAACCACAGTACCAAGACAGCTCTTTTAAAGATTTTAAATGATGTCAGGTTGAATGTTGATTCACAAAAACCCACAGTCTTGGTACTACTGGATCTAAGCGCCGCCTTTGATACAGTAGACCATCACATTTTATTAAACAGACTCAGAAACCTGGTGGGCCTCTCTGGCACTGTATTTAACTGGTTCAGCTCTTATCTCACAGATCGTTGTTCATTTTTGACTCTGAGCTTAGTTTTATTCCACACATCAAAAATGTAACAAAGATAGGTTTTTATCATCTTAAGAATATAGCCAGAGTCTGCCCGTTTCTCTCTCAGGCCAACATGGAGGTGCTGATGCATACTTTTATCTCTTGTCGTTTAGATTACTGTAATACCCTGGTCTCTGGTCTTCCCAAAAAGACCACCTCTAACCTGCAGCTACTCCAAAACTCAGCCACACGAGTGCTGACGAGGACCAGAGGGCGGGCGCACATTACACCAGTTTTAGTATCGCTGCATTGGCTCCCCGTGTGTTTCAGGATTGATTTTAAGGTTCCTTTATCACTTTTTAAATGTCTTAACGGTCTTGGGCCATCTTATTTATCTGACCTGCTTTTCTCATATCAACCCTCGCGGATCCTGAGGTCCTCCGGCACCAGCCTTTTAATCATTCCAAGAGTTAGAACAAAAATCCACGGCGCGGCTGCATTCAGCCATTATGGCCCTCACTTATGGAACAGCCTGCCAGACAACATCAGGACTGCAGAGACTGTTGATGTTTTTAAAAGGAGGCTCAAGACTCACCTTTTTAATTTAGCTTTTAACTGATTTCTTTTACTCTTAATTCTTCTATTATATTATATTATTATTACTTTCTAACGCTTTTAAATGATTTATTTTTATTCTTTATGCATTTTAGTTTCTAAATCTTCATTTATTTATTATTAATATTATTTTAATCTTTCATTTTTCATCATCCTAATCTTACAATTTTATGCATTTTAGCATTATTTTATCTCATACTTGTTTTCATTCATTCCTCTTCTAACCGCTTCATCCTCTTGAGGGTCGCGGGGGGGCTGGAGCCCTTCCCAGCTGACATTGGGCGACCCTGGACAGGTCGCCAGACTATCGCAGGAAAACAACCATTCACGCTCACATTCACACCTACGGACAATTTAGAGTCACCAATTAACCTAGTCCCCAATTTGCATGTCTTTGGACTGTGGGAGGAAGCCAGAGTGCCCGGAGAGAACCCACGCTGACACGGGGAGAACATGCAAACTCCGCACGGAAGGGCTCCCATGCCCGGGATCGAACCGGCAACCCTCTTGCTGTGAGGCGAGAGTGCTAACCACCACACCACCGTGCCGCCCCTCATACTTGTTTTATCTTATCATATTGCCTTTTAGTCTTTTAGTTTTTAGCTCCAGTGTTTCCTCATGGGGGGCCTCCACACTGACTGTGTTTACAAGGTCTTTAGTTTTGATTGGGTTTTTTAAGTATCCCGTTTTTGTGTTTGTGCATGTAAACACCATGTCCCGAAATTCAGAAACCGGGTTATGCCCTTTTCCCGGTTTCAAGAAACCTGGTTTTGCCACCTGGAGTACTCCAGTAGAATCCGGGATACTGGAGCATGTATACGCCTTATCCCGGTCTCTGACAGCTGCCCGCCATGTGCGCAGGCGCCAGAGTGACGCACCACATATACAAGCAACATGGTGGCAACAAGAGCTTCCTATTTTTGGAGTGACAAAGAGAATGAATTTTGCCTGAAAATGATGAAAGAACTCAACATAACTACATGTTTGGACAGCAGAAGACACAGAAATGTGGACCTATTCAAGTCTGTTGCAGACAAGCTACGTGACGCTGGTTTTGAAGAAGCACTACGCCAAGCGTCAGAACCAGAAAATGGCTCTGATCCAGCAACCTTCAAATTTTTAAAAACACTGGAGGAGATGTTAGGTCACCGTCCTCTGGCAACAGCAGCCAGCAGTGGTGTTGACATCGGCTTCTCAAATGCAGCAGAGCCTCCGCAGGGAGGTGCCTTATACCCAGGTGAGTTATTTAGCTAATGTTAGCACTTAACATAATGCTAATTTATACTTTCCCTGCTCATCTCAGAGAGAAATGTTGTGCTTTTTTTACTTCGCAACTATAAGGCAGCACTGATAAGATTACACTTATTCATTCACTTCATGTCTAGTGACAATCATTTATCTTCTTATCTTGAATGAATCTTCCTACCTTTTAAGCTCAAAAGAACTATTTGATACACATGATTCTCTCATGACAACAATACTGTACAATACAAATCCAAGCTTTACTCTAGACTTAAGTACCCAAAACTAAAAAAAAGCGTTACTGGTATTTATCATGTATACAGGGATATGAATAACCAGGTTTCTCTGTGTTCCATGTAAACATCATATCCCGGATAAGCTCAAAGCCAGGATAAGCCTCAAACTGGGATACTAAAGACCTTGTAAACACAGTCACTGAGAGGTGTGTCTGGTCTGCCCACGAGGACGTCGCCCTGGAGATCCCTCAGGCCCAGAGGACTGGGGGGCTCTGCACCATGTGTCGAGTCCACCCCAGTCTGTCTGGTTCGGGGTGGTCTCTGTGGCGGCGTTCCCTGTGGCTGTCAGCTGTGGCGCCTCTCAGTGTGGATGGCTCCCCATAGGTGGTTCTTTCCTCACCTGGTTCCTCAGTGCCCAGCCATATTATTGACTATATTGACTCTGTGTGTGTGTGTGTGTGTGTGTGTGTGTGTGTGTGTGTGTGTGTGTGTGTGTGTGTTTATATGTGGGGGTGGGAGGGGCGGGTTTTCAATATGTATGTATTATTTTTGTTTGTTTTTATTCTGTGAAGCACTTTGTGCTGCATTTTTAATGTATGAAAAGTGCTATTCAAATAAAGTTTGATTTGATTTGATTTGATTTTGAGATGATGACATTAACATATGGTTATCTTTTATATTTATGAATTAACCATGACACAAACCAAACACATTACAGGTAAGAGCAGTCTACCTCACCTTGAAACAGTTTCTTAACATCTTTATCAACTTCCCTGGACATCATGATACCCAGAGGATCAAGGAGGCATTCTATGCAATTGCAGGTATGTGACATTCAATTGCATGTGATGGAAAATAGAAAGTGGCCCACAGGTTGATACAGTAAGTCACACTTTCATCCTCTCACATAGGCTTCCCCAGTGTCCTTGGATGCATTGATTGCACCCATGTCCGCATCCAGGCCCCACCCGGACCTGTGGAGAGGGACTATGTGGACCGGAGGAATCTCCACAGCCTGAATGTGCAGGTATGTTGCCTACTAGTGGAGCCAGATGTCCCAACACTGGTAGTGTCAAGTGTCATTGATTGTCACCCCACATGCTGACAGATGACCTGTGATGCAAACTACCTCATCACCAGCATTGAGGCAAAATGGCCTGGAGGTGCCCATGATGCCAGAATCTTCAGGGCATCCCCTTTGGCACAGAGGCTTGCACAAAGTAAGAGAATGTTAAGAAATCAGCCTTCATTATGTCTCAACACTAATGTGGAGAGGGTCTGTGATTTACCTAACTCAAAAGAATGTCACGTACATCACATTCACTCCTTTTGCACCTTGCAGGGGAATTTGAGGGAGTCCTACTTGGGGACAGAGGCTACCCATGTCTCCCATACTTGCTGACCCCCTACACTGAACCAGGGACTGATCCAGAGGAGGCCTTCAACCATACCCTCAACACCACCAGGGCATGGATCGAAATGGTTTTTGGCCAGCTAAAATACAGGTTCAGAACTCAACAGTTCTCAGGCCACATTGTGCAGCCTCAAATTCAATATTATAGCCTCCAAGACAATACTGCCCAGACAGCCCTACAGTTTTGCATGTCTTCTTACTTCAATCCCTGCAGGTTACAGTGCCTGAAATACCTCAGGGTTGCTCCTGACCAGGCGTGCGATATTACAGTTGCCTGTGCCATCCTCCACAATATTGCCACAATCCGGAAGGAGAGGCCACCTGAGGTTGTCCCGGAGGAGAGATGGGAGGACCCCGACCCGGTCCCAGGACCCCTAGACGGGAAGATTGTGAGGGGCCTGTATAAGGACATACATTTCAACTAATCCCCAATTACTTTCTGTTCAAATATAATTTTATGTATTTCTAAATTGTGAAAAAATATATGTGCCATTTAGAACATGTGTGCCTAGGTTGTTTGAATGACACCTGAAACCTATGAATGTAGAGAACTTTAGGGTAGATATTGTTAAAAAAAAATGGATATATCACAAGTCACAGACATGTGTATCCATCTCCATGGCAACCATTGTACACAACATTTTACATAACAAAAGTTATTTATTACTCATGAAAATAAATCACAAACCACATTGACCTCCTGTAGGGTGTTCCTGTCAGCTGCCCAAGTCACATTTATAGAACAATTAAATCAACATTTTTTTTAGTATATATGTGTGTACAAAGTTGGAGAGACTTTTTTGCAACGTTTGGGCTTTAAATATTCTGGAGTAATCAAAATGTTTGGCTTTCTACATCAGCTCTGTCGGTGACACAGTGCTTTAACTTAAAACTTCTGCATCCCTTGATAAAACATTAACGTCAGCTCAGAGTTCACTCATCTGGGACTAGAAAATCCTTTCTGTCTGCACGCACTGTCACTGTCGTGCTCAAATGACGTTCAAGCACACCCTCTCGGGTAATATTGCTTAAATCCCGCCCGCTCTCGGTGCATCCCACAAGTCATGTCTGTCCTCCTGGCGAGAGTGATGTACAGATTGTAAAGCCCCCTGACACAAATGTAGTTTGTAATTTTGGGCTATATAAATAAAATTTGATATGATTTATGGAATTCTCTACCTCTTGTGATTTCATTTCAAGGGTTGATAACTCAGAAAGGCTTCGACGCTAGTATAAAAAGTCTCCTAGCTGCAGACAAACAAGGTAGGCTTGACTATTAAAAGTTTTGCAGAACAGGTACGACACTGTCACTTCTGATATAATGATACCATTCTGGGAAAACACATTTTGACATCTGACATGACAGATTTATTTTACAGCAGTCTATGGTAGTATTGGAATCCTACCATCTATCATCACATTTCTACCCTGTTTATGTTGCAGATGACTCTGGAAGACCAAATGCATTTTTAAGTAAGGAACACCAAAATTATATCATGTTTAAGATAACAATGTGACTGTGAAAGTTTGGATCTGTGTTTCTCAATCCTGATCATGGGGGACCCACAGCCCTGCATTTTTTAGATGTTTCCCTCTTCCAGCACACCTGATTCAAATGATCAGCTGAGTCTGATCTCCACTCAATTTGAATCGGATGTGCTGGAAAAGGGAAACATCTCAAACATGCAGGGCAGTGGGTCCCCAGGACCACTTTGCACGATGTCAGCTGAAAGGTACATCTACATTACAGGTGCTGCAGAGTCTTTCAGCCAAGCCAAAAAGGCCATAGGGGCTCATGTGAAAAAGAAGCAATTTCCACTCTGCAGGCAAAAGTTGGAGCGTGGAAAATTACTGAAGGTTTGTGAACTGTGTGCCACAGATACTGATTGTATGAATGTCTGTATGAAAGCTCTTGGTTTTGTATGATTATGTCTTTCATCTTTTTTTTATTGACATACTGTTTTATAAACTAAAACAAAGTAAAACAGATTTTCCATCAAAAAGCCAATAGTGACAAAACATTTGTAATGCTGTGTCAGTAGAGAGATGCAGAGTAACGACAATTAATAGAAAATACAAAAATAGAAGCCAAAATCAACAATCAAATTATTATAATAAATATAAGACATATAATAATCTGAATTTGAGTACTTGATATTTATACCTCTTTTTTTATAATTTAAATTTTTATAGCATTTAAATACAAAGGAAAACACATACATTGAAAAAGAAAAAATACATTGAGAGGGGAAAAGTAAATAAATAGATAAAACATAAAAAAGATAAGTAAATAATAATAATAATAATAATAATAATAATGAAAAAATAATAAAAATAAAATAAAATTATTATGATCATGGTGTGTGCATGTGTGTGTTTGTGTGTGTGTGTGTGTGTGCGCGTGTGTGCGAGTACATTGAAGTGTCAAAGATTCGGTGCCTGGAAGTGGGCCTGTAGGCTCCCGACCTTAAACTTCTTGTCTCTTGTTAGTCGTCTTCAAATGTCGATTTGATATCTTAGGTTCAGCTGGCAAATTCTTAAAGAAGCACTGGAAACAGGCAAGGTCCGATGCAATCAAGTTTAATGTGTCAACAGGCTTTAACACATACAACTTAGTGAGCCAGACTCCGGAGTGTGGCTAAAGATCCGCTTTCAAACCCCTAGCTTATATGCTGGTGGAGACTCAACCGAGTCTCCACCCCTTTTTGCTAATCCTTTCCACTTGAACCCAATTCTATTGGTGGAGAACTTTCTTTGTGTCCGATTCTGATTGGGCCCATTTCTAATGGTGTAACGTAGCCTGGAATTTCCCAAAATTCCTTCCCTTAGGTTCGGTCTCATTCTTGTTCTATTTTTTTTTTTTTAAATATGTGAATTCTAGGGACTTTCTACACAGTCCACAGTGTTTCTTCTTTTGTGCAAATAAAACCTTCGAGTACAATTTGTGAGTGAAAGTGTGCGAGTTACAACATTTGAGTATGTGTTTGATCATCAAACAGGGTACAATTTGTGAGTGAAAGTGTGCGACTTACAACATTTGAGTATGTGTTTGATCATCAAACAGGGCAGTAAATGACCTTGACAACAGATTCAAAGGAGTGAATGATCAAATGACCTCGGCAATATCTCATACAGGTTCAAAGGCTGCTATAGTGCCCTGCACATGATTATATAGTTTCTTTGTTTCCCAATCACTTAGATATTTTAACCCTGTTATCTGATTTACTAAGCACAAACTTTTACACTACATTCCCCCCTTTGGGGCTACACAGTCCCATAACTATTGATTAAGATTAACTATTACCACGCATGAATCATTTTCCAGTAATTACCGGTAGCTCTAACTCATAGATCACATTTCATCAATCATCATTTTGTCACACATCTCTTCATTAATGAGTAACATACGACATGTGTCTTCTTATTAAGGAGTAGGCAGAAATCACAGGTTGTTGATTTGCACACAAATCACGTGTCGTCAATGAGCATTATGACATCATCATACATAAATGCCATTGTTATTTCATCATGTTCATGTCAGTCCTTGTGGCTTGGAATTGCTGGACCGCCACCTGCCCTCTCAGCCTCTCGATCTCCTGTTGCAGTTCGTGGTGGTTGACCAGTTGTTGCTGTAGGTCATCCCTAGCCTGGGCTCAAATGGGGCTGGTCCTCTGACGTGGCTGGGCGCTCTTGGTAGGCCAACCCTGGATTCTGCTGCTTTGGATACAGGGATCTCCACATGCTGGCCATGCTCTGCACTAATCTGTGTGTTAGAAAGGACATTGTTTAGTTCAATTCACTTCACTCCTTTTCCTCCATTGGCTCATATAAGTTTATATTGTCAGACATATTCTTACATACGTCCGTATTATCAATCGTGGTTTCATATAAATCGTTGTTCAATCTTTTGGGTGCATAGGATCCTATCCACGGTTTATCTAGTTTCCACAATTCGCCTTTCTTGGGGAGCTTTTCCTGCTGTTGTATCAGCATAATAAATTGTCCCGTGGCCGTTCTCATGGCCCTTCTTATCAGGATCTGTACTAGGGGAAGGACGCAGAGTCCAAATATTACTCTTATAGTCTGTAAAATTTTTCCAACAGAGAACTTTTCTAACCAATCAAGAATTGATGAGTTTTTTTGTGTTCTAATTGGAATACTGTACTTGTTGGTCTCTGTCTACATATGTAAACTTGAGTCAGGTTACCATCTTCACCTGTTTCTGAGCTGCTGCTTTTCTTCTCCCTGCTCTCTTTTCTGCCTCTGCTCTCTCTCCTCTCTCTGTTCTTTCTGCGCTTGGACCCTCATCATCAGCCCTGCGGCTACCAGGTGGCGACTCATGAGGTCCATCGTCAGCCACTGAGGATGGGGTGTTTTCCTCTGAGGTGCTCTCTGTTGACACCCTCTCTGGGTTGTTAGCTCTGCAGCAGTGGTTAAGATGGAACCAAATGTCCTTACCTTCAACTTTCAAGGCAGTTGGTGTAGCTAATATGACCTTGTATGGACCTTCAATGCGTGGCTGGTCCCACTTCCTTTCGAACACCTTGACGTACACCCACTCTCCAGGAAGTATGCATTGAAGGTCTTCTGGGATTTCGACCCTTCTGTCCTTGGTGGTGCCTTTCACCTGCTGGGAGATAGCCCTATGGATACGGGTTAGACTTCGTAAATAGTCAAACATTTCACCTTGCAATTGTTCCAGGGACGGTCCCTCATAGGGACCTCTTAAGTAAGGCAGCGGCATGGGCCGGCCCGTAAGCATTTCATGCGGTGTTAGATGCGTGACTCTGCTGGCTTGTGAGCACATTGACATTAGTGCAAGCGGTAAAGCATCCACCCAGTTAAGCTTGTTTCCACTATCTACTTACTATTTTTGCTATTTTGTTTTCAGAATCCCATTTGCTCTTACTACCACCCCCTGTAATTGAGGGTGGTAGACTGTGCCAAATGTGTGTTTTAGTCCCAATGCTCTCTCTACTTCTTGTAGATCTCTGTTTTTGGAATGGGTTCCATTGTCGGATCTGATTCTTTTGGGAAACCCATGCGTGGGAATGTATTGATTGATCAGAAATTTGATTACTGTCTTTGCATCCTCTTTCTCTCCATACTGTGAGCTCCTCTGGAGAGGCTTTCTGCTGTTCTGCTATTAACATATTTACATCACAGGGCAGCAGGAGGTCATGCACTGTTCTCTCTATTTGTAGCATTACATACTGCTGAATGTATCCTGCCTTTCTTTTGGCTGCCACATCTGCTGCGTCATTCCCTCTGGAGACAACTGTCCCTGCTTTGTCGTGACCCTTGCACTTAATCACTGCTACCTGTGCCGGCTTCATCAGAGCCTCCCATAGTCTCCTCATGTCCTTCTCATGCTTAATGGGGGTCTTTGCTGCTGTTAAAAAGCCAGATCTGATCCACTGTGTCATTTCCACATGGATCGCTCCTACGACATAGGCAGAGTCTGTGTAGATGTTCACTCTTTTCCCTTTCAGCCCATTCTAATGCTGCAATCATTGCTTGGAGTTCAGCCAATTGAGATAATTCTTTTCCTGTTACACTTTCTGTAATCACTTCCTCAAACCTTGTCTCTGTCTGTCTTACCCTGCTGCTTTCAGTCCCTCCGTTGGATGTCTAAAACAACATCCATCTGTGAATAATGGTTTTTGTTTTTTTGTTTTTTTACACATATTGCCTAAGTCTTTTTGCATGCACTGTCAAAGATATGTGAGGGGAGGCTTCCTTCGTCCCCTCATACTACTACAATTGCTCTGAGGTCGGTTCAACAGCTGCAGCCACTCCCCCATTTCCCACCAGTATGCAGGTGGATGTTATCTCCCACATTTTCCCTTTTATCTCATTATAAGATGCCTGTTGATACAGCTCGTTGCCAATCCTGTCATAATAAAGAGTTACATGGAGGGGATCGGGAGGAGGCGTGCAGGGATTTAATGACTGAACCCAGGGACGCCAAGACTGATAGAGAGTGCCTATGCCAGGCGTCTCCATGATTTCTGGCTCGAGAAGGCCCCAGTAGATACCAGCTCAATGTCCTTCAGCCTTGGGGGAGGTATCCGCTGATAAAAACATTTGCGAGGAGGAATGCACAGTTGTTAACAAATAGTTCACAGTGTAGCCATTTGGGAAGGTCACTAACAGCCCATCCGGGTGCAGAGTATGGACGCTCCACACTTCAGCAGCACATCTCTCCCTAATAGATTCACAGGGCATGACAAAGAAGAAACATATCTGCGTGAAAATGTCTGTTCAGCCTGGAGTATGGTGGCAGTGAGTGGTCCGGTGAGCGGCAGATTTTGTGGTTGTCCCGAGAACCCAGTTAGTTCAACTGCTGAGGAAGATATTTGGCGTTTAGACACAGGGAGATTCAAGGTGGCTCCACAAATAAAACACCCTCCACCGTCCTGACCCCCTCTTGGGCCGCCACGACCCCCACCCCTGCCTCTGAATCCTCCTGTACCTCCTCTCGAGCCACTCCAATGGGGAGGGCGAGGATCAACCCACTCTGGGGTCGGAAATAGATCTGGAGTGTGTATGGGGAAGGGCGGAAACTGCCGAACCATCTGATTAGTTAATTTTTCTCTGCTTTTTTCCTTTTTTCTTTTTTGCATCGTTGGTTTTACATTGTGCATCTTCCAATTGGAGTTTTAACAGCTGAACCCGTGCTGACTCTGTACTGTCCTTCTCTGCCTTTTTCTGATGGCATTGTATATGACTTCATTAATCCTGTAAGCTTCACTGCTCTCTCCTCCTATTCTTCCCTTCAGTCTGTGTCTGACCATATCTGATCTCCCTCGTTGTCTGCTTCCTCTGCTGCATCCTACTGACCTGGTTCTTGCGTCTTATTCTCACTTTCCCTTCATTTCCCTCTTCCGTGTATTTCAGGTGTTCTGTGAGCTATGTATAACCTCACCTCTTAACCTGTCACTGGTGAAATTTATGTGTTTGCCTTATTACTCTCCCTATTTGTGTTATCTCTGGTCCACAATATTGTACCAGTGAAGTCAGCCTAATTTGATCTCACAATGTTGCAGCAGGGAGCCTGTGTACTTGATTTATTTAACAGCTTAGTTTGATTCTCTCTATCTGCTCACCCCCTTCGCTGTCGTAATAAGTCCTCTCTATCCAGAAATGTGTTCGTATTCCCCTGTATTCTATCGGGCCCTCAGTTAAACAGTGTTCTTCTCCCCAAATCTCGTCATCAATGATCTCTCCCTCATCCATCTATTTTTAGACCCTCACTGTGTCTCCCTCTCAGTGCTCACCTCCCTACTGCAACAGGTTGATTTATTAATTTAATTTCTTTTCTGCTGGCTCTATTCCACCCAGCTCTGAGCAGTTTGATCTCAACCTGTCTTTATTCAGTTATTTGTTTGTTATAAACCTATTCCTATAAGCTATAATTACTTATTTTAAGCTTTACTTATCGCTTATTTTATTTATCTTCGAAATTAGATTAAAATAACAGATATATCTTTTTATTCTCCCCTTAACAGCCAACCAGTTTGTATGGAGTTCACCCGAGCAACTGGTTCAATCAGTGAAACATATGGACTTTTCGTTGGCACCGTTAACTTTCTAGTCCCCAGACAGTTTATTGATACCGTCAGGTCACCCTTGTCTGGTTTTGTTTCACTGAGACACTGTTAATAACTACCTCATATAACAACTTTAAAGCAGATTTCACAATACAAACACAGATATCAGATTATGACAAAACATTCAAACCCCAATTTGTCTATTTTCTTGTAATGACCTTTAACCCAATGAAGATCAAACCCAAACGCCAAATTATAACAAAGCTCTGTTTTTGTGTAGCCTACTACTGTTGGCTGAGTTCCCAAGTCTGTGTTGGCTGCAGTCTTCACCCCCTCCCTCCGTACTCTCAGTCAAGTCAGTCTCCCAGTGATTTGTCTTTTTTACAGTTATATTTTCAACACTTTAATTGTATTTACAACACTATATTGTGTTCACACCTAACTTCTAGATATACTATAATGTATGTTCAACAAGCTTGCAGTTTTACAGTCAGATTTTTACAATTTTTACACTTTTGATCGATCTGTTAACTTCTTTTGACTTATTTTTTGTCTTTTTTCTCGTTTTCTCTTTAGTTGCAACGTTATCAGCTATCTGTCCATTCAGACCCGTTCTGTCTACGGTGACTCCCCCTCCTTCTTGGCTGGGAGGTCACTTTCCTCAGAACAGCGGTATCCACAGAAGCTTTCCTAGGCCTTTATCTCTTTGGAGTAAACCACCTATGACAGTCCTGGTGTCTTCCCTGGATACACCCACTCAGGGTGTACCAGGCAAGCCAACAGCGGTATCCGCGGATTTACTACTAGCACTCCGCCCGCGCAGCCTGCCGGCCGGCATCAACTCCCCCGCCCCTACAGGCTAAAGGGAGTGTTGGCAAGTTACGGCAGCGGTATCCACGTATGTGCTTTTGAGTACTCTGACTCTTTTTATCTCTGCATACCGCCCGAGCAGCCTATTGGTTGATTCAACGACCCTGCCTTCACAGATTTAAAGGGTACGTTGGTCAAGTCAATAGCGGTAACCACGGCTATGCTTTTATCTCTTACTCTTTTCTCAATACTTTAAATACTTTAACTACCTTATCTACTTTTGTTGCTTATTTTCCTTTCATTCACACACACATTCACTCTTCTGCGCCAAGATCTCATGCGCTACACCAGACCTAGCTGTTTTCCAGTGATGTTAGTTGTGGCTTAATAATGCTCCTGATAATTCAGCCAATTTAGATCTCTTTTAGCAATTCAATTGATTAATTCATCATAACTACGTTCTTTAGAGGAGAAACAATGTCAAATACCTTCGACCTGGGCGGCTCCAGCACTGCACCCCAGACACACCCGGTTTAGGCAGAAAAAGCTCTGCTTACCTTAGTTTGGTGGCCACCTGTGTGTCCGGCGTACAGCCCAGTGCCCCCGGTCTCTGGCTCCAACATGCTCTTCTCTCCTGGCTGGCAAATCGCCACTTGAAGTGTCAAAGATTCGGTGCCTGGAAGTGGACCTGTAGGCTCCCGACCTCGAACTTCTTGTCTCTTGTTAGTCGTCTTCAAATGTCGATTTGATATCTTAGGTTCAGCTGGCAAATTCTTAAAGAAGCACTGGAAACAGGCAAGGTCCGATGCAATCAAGTTTAATGTGTCAACAGGCTTTAACACATACAACTTAGTGAGCCAGACTCCGGAGTGTGGCTAAAGATCCGCTTTCAAACCCCTAGCTTATATGCTGGTGGAGACTCAACCGAGTCTCCACCCCTTTTTGCTAATCCTTTCCACTTGAACCCAATTCTATTGGTGGAGAACTTTCTTTGTGTCCGATTCTGATTGGGCCCATTTCTAATGGTGTAACGTAGCCTGGAATTTCCCAAAATTCCTTCCCTTAGGTTCGGTCTCATTCTTGTTCTATTTTTTTTTTTAAAAAATATGTGAATTCTAGGGACTTTCTACACAGTCCACAGTGTTTCTTCTTTTGTGCAAATAAAACCTTCGAGTACAATTTGTGAGTGAAAGTGTGCGAGTTACAACATTTGAGTATGTGTTTGATCATCAAACAGGGTACAATTTGTGAGTGAAAGTGTGCGACTTACAACATTTGAGTATGTGTTTGATCATCAAACAGGGCAGTAAATGACCTTGACAACAGATTCAAAGGAGTGAATGATCAAATGACCTCGGCAATATCTCATACAGGTTCAAAGGCTGCTATAGTGCCCTGCACATGATTATATAGTTTCTTTGTTTCCCAATCACTTAGATATTTTAACCCTGTTATCTGATTTACTAAGCACAAACTTTTACACTACAACATGTGGTGTGTGTGAATGCATCATGTACACAACATCTGTCCCACACCAAGCTATCAGAGCACTTTGTCACCTTGTCAGTATACCCCAAATATTTTCTATTCCACCTCTCCAAGCTGCCATTAGCCATGAGTGTAAGCCTCTCCATTTCAAATACTTGTTTTATTATTTCATACCACAAATGTAATTCTGGTGTTTTGGGTTGTTTCCATATCCTGGTCAGCTGCTTCAGTGCAGTTAGGTGCAACATATTAAAGACCTTTCACTCTTTTAATTTTGTCTTATGGTGCATGTTAATACCCAGCCAATTTTCGAAGGGATTCCTTAATGTCAAGAATATCTTTAATGGCTTTCTCTACTTCTTCCCAGAAAGACTTTATTACCGGACATGTAAAGAAAATATGTGTATGATTTGCTTTGCTTTCCCCACATCCTCTCCAGAAGCCAGATCCTGTTACAGTAGAGATCCTTCCAGTGATATGTGGAGTAATGAAAAATCTCAGACTTATTTTCCATGCAAACTCTCTCCAGTGTTTTGACTGTGTGCTTTCAAAATTTTCCTTCAAAGAATCTCTCCAGGCTTCCTCTGAGATGTTTATGGATAACTCTTTTTTCCCATTTTTCTTTTACTTTACTTTCCACAATTGTTAATTTTTGCAATATTTTGTCTATACATGAAAGTTTCATCCTATTTTGGTTTTCTGCCAAATATTGTAATAATTCATTTCCATTCTTTTCTTCTTCTGAATTTTTCTTAATGTAACTCCTTACCTGTAAGTATTTAAAAACATGTTTTTACTCCAGACCATACCTAGAAGACATGGCTTCATATGTGTTTATTCCATTCTCAGTGAGAAATTGTGAAAATGAAAATAATGCCTTACCAGCCCAATATTGTAAAATGTTATCACTTCAATTTGGTATAAAGTCTGGGTCATGCATCATTTCTCTGAGCTGTACATTCTCACTCTGCATTTTCATTTTTTTGCACAGTCGTCTCCAATTCCTTACCGTATTTCCTATACAGAATAGATGTAACTGTTGTTTTTGGCTCTCTTTCCTTAAAAAGGGCAATGTTCCAATTGACCCTGTTGTTAACTCATTCTTTATATTTATCCACTTTATCTCTGTGACATCATTATTCATTCATTTTATATCCTGATACTATGCTGTATTCTTCAATCTCCTTCAATAAGTGTTTTGCATTGCACTTTCAGGCGAGGTTAAATAAATAATTATATCATCTGCATATAGTGCTAATTCATGTATTTCTTTCCCTATCTTCATCCCTTTAATATTTTGTCTTATGGCTATTGCCAACACCTCAATATATATGGCAAATAATAGTGGAGAGAGAGGATCTCCTTGTCGAGTGCCTCTTTGGATAGTAAATTTCCTCGACAGGGTACCATTTGATTTAACTATAGACACAATAACATGCTTGTAACCATTGGCAAAATGTCTCATCCATACCAAAGCTCTTAACTGTTTCAAACATAAAAGACCAGCTAACTAAATCAAAAGCATTTTCAGCATCTAATGTCATCAGCAATAGTTCTTCATTCTCTCTTTGTGCATAATCAATTACATTCAGTGTTCGTCTAATATTATCAGCCAGGAGTCTTCCTGGGATAAAACCGCATTGATTGGGAGTGATTATATCTGTAATTGTATCTTTTAGCCTGTTTGCTAATATTGATGATATTATCTTATGATCTGTGACGAGTAGTGATATAGGTCTATATGATGCACATTTTGTGGCATCTTTCCCTTCTTTATGTATTAATGTTACTATTGATGATGCCCATGTTTGAGCCCACTTTCTTGTATCTAATGCATGCCTGTATGCTCCAATCAGTAGCGGACTTAATTGATCTTTAAAAACTTTGTAGAATTCATTTGTAAAACTGTGATCACCTGGAGATTTCCCATTTTTCAACCCTTGTATTTGCTCATGTACCTCTTGTGCTGTTATTGGTTTTATTAAATTTTCATTATTTACTTGTGTTACTTTTGGTAGCTCCAGATTTCTTAAATAAGCCTGAATTTGATCGCGATCTGCACTTGCCTCTGCCCTATACAGTTTTTCGTAGTAATTAGCAAATTCTTCTACTTTGGTCCACCATCATAGCTCTCCTGCTTTGTAAACATCATTAACTTTTCAATCTCAAACATACGTATTTTGTCTAATTGTGTCCGTTTTTCTTTTAATTGTAGCTTATCTTCATTGCTATTTGTTTTACTGTGTCTATTCTCTATTGTTTTTATGTCCTCAGTTAGCTGTTTCTCTTGTGCTCTTCTTGTTTTTTTTCTAGTTGAGGAGTATAAAATAATATATCCTCTCAAAACTGCTTTGGCTCCTTCCCATAATGTAATTGGATCTTTATCCTCTGTGTCATTTATTTCCACATAATCTTTTAGTTCTTTTTTTTATTTGTTCTATAAACTCTAGTTCCTGCAAAAGTAAACTGTTTACTCTCCATAGGCTCTTGCCCTTACTATTTTTTAATGTTATTGTCAGGGAAATCGCTGCGTGATCTGACATGTTTATGGAGCTGATGTAGCATGTTTTAACTAGCGTCACATTTTGTTTATACATAAAGAAATAATCAAGCCTATTATAGACTGAATGTCTCCCAGAGTAACAGGTGTATTCCTTTCTATCTGGATTGAGCTCTCTCCATATGTCTACAAGTCCCAATTGAGATCATGCTTTCCTCAATTTGTAGCTCGTCGGTCTATCAGCTGTACCATAAGTTCAGGGCCCTTATCAGGTGGGTAATAAGTGTTCAAAAATGAAATTTCCAATCCTTCTATTTTACCAACTACTAAAACATATTTTCCTTCCTTATCTGTATAACAATCTTCTAGTTCAAAGCTTGCATGAGGTTTAATTACTATTACCACCCCTCTTTGTTTTGAGTTATATGTGCTATAATATACCTGGCTCTTTGTTATTTTCTTTAATTTTTCATGTTCCTGTTTTTCCAAGTGGGTTTCTTGCAAATAAACTATGTCCGCTTTTTCTCTCTCCATCTCCAACAAAATCTTTTTCCTTTTTATGACATTATTTATCCCATTGACATTCAGAGATACTACCTTTAAATCACACATGAATCAGCTGACAAGTCCTTGGAGAAGCTATCCTTTGAGTTCGTCTGATTTTTTCCGACTGATGTACTCCTACAGAGTGGCCGAGGCAGATATATGTGTATCCAGGTGCACGTGCATATGTGTGCATGCATGAATGCATGCATGTATATGGACCTACATGCATACCTATGCACAGGCATAGGTATGCATGTGCATATGTATGATGAATCATACATATGCACATGCATACAGACATGCATACATATGCACAGGCATATGTATGCATGTCTGTGTAGTGAACATGAAGCTGTTATTGGAGGTAAACCAAAAAAGAAAAAAAAACGGAAGAAGAAAAAGAAAAAAAAGAAAATAGGAAGATACAAAAACATAAAAGTTAAGTTCCATTTGTACCACCCCAGGAAGAGGTGATATCCCTTGGTGACTGTTGTTATAAACATCTTTGGGATCAGGCTGTCAGCCAACATTGTAAGCATGTACATACCCTATTGTGTCAGCTTGTAATAGAAAACCCCCCTCGCCCTCCCCTTAATTTCTAATTTGTATCCAATATCCATATTCCCCCCAGAAGGTAGATATTAAAGCCCAGTAAGGCTTTAATCCTTTTCACTCATATCTACATACACTCACCCACACACATCCCTCCATGCATACCTCTACATGAATACACACAGACATAAACATATACACAGGCAGACATACATACATCCACACATACGTCCACTAAACCCCCTTCTGCACACACACACACTGTAGTGTAAGATTTAATCTTAAATAAGATAAAAGTATTGAACTGCAAAAGTTGATTAAGAGTGAAATTCTTATAACCATGTTTTAAGTTACAAGTTCCTATAAAGCTGTTTCTTATGCATCCATGTGTGATAAAAACAATGTTACACCAGTTTATATATTCACAGCACAAGATTATGCATTTATATTAAAGAGCACACATACACCACACCATGTATTGTTTAATAATAACACACACACTCTTTAATGTTTGTATTGCATGACACACATTCTAAGCTCACAGTGTCTGAAAGTACAGGGGACTGCATAGGAAAAGTCCCCAGATTTCATGTTTTTTTAAAAATAAAATGAAAGCAGGCCGAGATCTAAGGGTGGAGAATTTGGGAAATTCCAGGCCTAAAGTGAAAGTGATTACACCATTAGAAACAGGCCTGTTCAAGATTGGACAAAAGGGAAAAGTTCACCACCAATAGATTTGGGTCTAAGTGGGAAGGATTAACGAAAAGAGGTGGAGATTCTCTCGAACCTGGGGAAATGGGCAGGGAACTGCCCATTTTTCCGACAGCCCATTGGTTCGACATCCCATTGTTGCGACCATATTGAAGTCATTGTTCCGAAGTCCGTTCCGAAATCATCATGATGCCCTGTGGTTAAGGTCTGGTTAGGTTTAGGCACAAAAACCACTTGGTTAGGGTCAGGAAAAGATCATGGTGTGGGTTAAAATGAAAAAGAAAGTGACAAACTCCTAAGCCGTGAGCCTGCTCCGCCTCAAGCCGCGGACAGTCGGACTAATGGGATGTCGAACCAATGGGCTGTTGAACCAATGACATGGACCTGGGTTTCGATACATTGTAGTTGTCCCGTCTTTGTTGAACATTTTCAACTTTGCTGGTGCCAGAATATGTGTCTTAATGTCCTGGGCCTTCAGTTGCTCTCTGACATCTTTGTACAGCAGTCTCTGTTGTCTCACTTTAAACGTGAAGTCATGATTGAAAAAAATCTGTGTATCCTTGAAATTCACCTCTTTCTTGCTCCAGGTTGCTTGCAACACTGTTCTTTTCGTGTCAGAATCAAAAAGGGCAACAATAATAGGTTGTGCAGAGTCCTGTCACTCTTTGGAGGTACGGTGCACTCTCATAATATGAAGATCTCCTGAAACTCCGAGGGCTTCTCTGAGCAGCTTCTTGAGGAAGGCCGTCATATCAGTGCCTTCACTTTTTTCCACAACATTATAGATACAGACGTTGTTCTGTCGGGATTTGTTTTCCAGATAGTCCATCTGTTCAGTTAGTTTGTCGACCCGGGATATAATTCCTTCTGCTTTTTTCTGATTAATTATCTCCGCGTCATCCAGACTGCTTACTCTGGTCTCCAGCTGATCGACCCAGGTTACAATCAAATCCAGATTATTGGGTAGGTCTGCTGTTTGCTGTATTATTGTTTTAATATCTCATTCAGTGTCTTGGCGAAATTCCTTCAACTCAGCTCGCAGTTCTTTAAATTCTTTAGTTAGGGAGTCTTTTAGCTCACAAAACAATTCTTGAATCCCGCATTTTTCCACCATGCCTTTTGCGTTTTTTTCTGATTTCTCCTTCTTAATGTTCTCCTTGAATTTAATTTCAGCAGAGTCCTTAGAAGCACCACCCGAGCAGAGATTCATTCCTTGCTCTTTACCGACAAGCATTTTCTCTCTTTTAATAGCGTATATCCAGTTTCATTGAAGGTTTACGGGAGGGCTTGTGAGGAACTATTTTCAAGCTGCCGCCATGTCACCAGAAGCCACTCGACTATCTATGTTTTTCATCTTGATGTTAGATAAGACTGGCCCCCATGGAGTGGAAGCCCAGAACCCTCAAAAGATCTGGGCGGTACCAGAAGATGGTGTTAGAGGAAACTCCACCTGGTATCCTTCTGCAAGGGCATGAAACCTATGATGACCTAGTCGACATAGGCAAAAAATGTTTCTGGCCAGAGGATGCTGAGGAGTGTGAATTCACCCTTTGCAATGCTGATGGGACCAGATGGAGCAAGGAGGATTTCCTCAAATTATATGTAACTGTTTCAGACCTTTCAAATCCATGGAAAAGGACGCTATATGTTGGGCGCAAAGAATTGGATAATTAAGAGGCATTAGGATAATGAGTAGTGATGTCATCTTTACTGTCTAATTTGTGGAATTGAATTCATTTTGTATTAAATATTTATGCTTTTTGTGCAGAGGTTATGTGTTTGGGTGATCAGCATTGTGCCTCAGGTTCGTATTTGTATGCCTGCTATCACCAAATGAATATATATATATATATATATTTATTATTGTGTCATTTAATTCAGTGTCCAAGGTCTGGAAGCTTGTGTTCTGTGTCTTTTCAGATGGATGCTCAGAATTTTCATTCTAATATATATTTTGCAGAAGAACCCCCTGAGACCAAAATGTGTGTTGGTGACAGTTGTGCCCCAGGTTTGTACTTTTATGTCTGACATTACCAAATGAATATTATATATTATATATTATATTTTTTTTGATTCAGTGTCAAAGCTCTGGAAGCTTGTGTGCTGTGTTTTTTCAGAATTTCCAGTCTAATTTAGGTCTTGTTTAGCAGATAAGGCCCCTGAAACCCTTGACTCTGAAGTGGGTGATGGTGAAAGTTAGGTGTGTACATGTATATACTTTTGCACAGGGATGGGAGAGTTACTTTAAAGATTTGTTTGGTTAGTTACAAATCACTGTCTTATAATTTAGTCAGTAATGTAATCTAAGTATCACAATACTAAAGTAATGTCACTTTATTACTTTTAGTTACTTCAGGGTTATGTCAGGGGGATGAATCTATTAATTAATCTTGGTGTAATCTGGTAAATGAAATTTAAGTGTTGTGATTACTAATAAATCTGTGGCTAATTTTCTCCATTGAAAGATTAATGATCATTATTACTCAAAGCCCAAGGATGCTGTCCTCTAATATCCTATTTATTTTCACTCTAACTTATTTAATTTAACTCTAACTTATTCATTTTGTAGTCAATATCCGTAATCAGGAAATGGTAACTGGTAAGAAGGTGAAATCTGAAATGTTGGAGGTTTATCAATGATGAAAAATGTCTCAAAAAGATTCACCTGTCATCAGTACAAAATTTAAAAAATCAAATTATTTAAACATCTAGTCTTTTATGCATGTTGTCTGATTTTTTATGTAAAGAAGTTGTTTACTGTGATTTGATCAAGATTTGTCTTTTACTTCTCGTTTAAAACAAACCTCACGGACTGCATTTTTTCATCTGCATAATATTGCGAAAATTAGGCCTATCCTGACCCGAAAAGATGCAGAAAAATTGGTCCACGCTTTTGTTACCTCAAGGCTGGATTACTGGATTGTTCTGTACAACATCGATGGCACGTCTGTCTGTCCTGGAGGAGGGATCCCTCCTCAGTTGCTCTTCCTGAGGTTTCTACCTTTTTTTTCCCCCGTTAAAGGTTTTTTTGGGGGAGTTTTTCCTTATCCGCTGGGAGGGTCCAAAGGACAGAGGGATGTTGTATGCTGTAAAGCCCTTTGAGGCAAATTGTGATTTGTGATATTGGGCTTTATAAATAAAATTGAAAATTGAATTGAATCGATTTATTCTCCATTATTTTAAGATTTTTTTAACGTTGAACGTGATAAATAACGAATCTCTTAGAAATCATAGTTCTACTAATCATTTTATTATATGTAACTATAATCTAATTACATCTTCTTTACATGCAACTGTAATGGAATACAGTTTTGTTTTATTAAAATTTTGGCATATGTATAATATGTGTCTAATTTTGCAGATGAAATCCCTGATGTGAGTTCAAGTGTTGCAGATCAGGTAAAACCTTGATCTAATCTGAGGTTTAACTGTCTAAATTATTCTGGTCTTTTTAATATCATGGACATGGGTTTTTGCATAATAGAAAACATGCAATATGAAAATTTTGGCCAAATGTTTCTATAGGATTTCTGGCCTGAGACATCAACCTCAGCTAAAAGTGAGACAGGGACAGCAAAAGAAAGTAAGTGCAAGCCACTGGCAGATGAAAATTTAGGGACATCTGCAGGCACAGGTGAAAGCCAAGGTGTGTTACCATGTGTAGCTATAGGTGCAAAGAAAGCTGTGGAAGGAGGTGAATAAAATCAAATCAACCTTTTATTTATATGGCACTTTTCACACATTAACACAGGTCCTATTTAAATGATCTGATTCCCTGTAGGTGCTGCTTCCTGTGAAACTCCCATTCTGCCTTCATGTAAGTATGTTTTGTTAGACTCCTCATCAGACAGACATTTTTAATCCTGGCTTGAGGATAAGCACAGAAGGAACACGAGTGGGGACTGTCGCTCTTGTACATAGACCTGCATTGTTGACTGTTCTAAAAAAAGACATGACGGGAGTGATTGGATCACCAAGTGGCAGCTGTTAATTTGTTTTAATATATGTTTCTATCCCCAAGTGTATCTTCCACGCATCCCATGTGTGGACTGTCATTTAATAAAGTACAGTGAAGACCACCTACTTGGCCAGGGGAGCTTTGGCCAGGTCTTCATAGGTTTTTTTCAGTCCTGCTTTTTGTTGGCCACTGAACACATTCACAGAGCAACCCTGGATGCAGTGCTGCATTCAGACAACTGCTTTATAAGGGTAACGCTATTCAGTCCAAAAAATTATTTTGCAAAATAAAGATATTTATGGTCCTACTGATGTATTTATTGATTCATATGTTTTATTTAGTTTTTCAGCCCTAAAAAAATATGTCCCCAGGATGTTTTGTTTAAGCAACAATTTAGATATTTCCTTAGCTATATACTTAACCTGTGGTCTTGTTAGCTTGAAGGAGATGATGCCAGTTTCATATCTCCGGACTTGGCAATGGTTGTCAAGTACATCCATGCACAAAGGATCATTCACCAAGATATAAAGCCAGCAAATGTCATGGTAACATATTTGTCATGTCTTTTACTTTTTGTCATTCTCTTTGGTAATTTTCTCAGAATGGTTTTTAAATTCTTTAGTTTTAGTTCAACCTCATCAAGTCACTTGTCCACATCATAAACCAATTGTCAAGTTGAAAATGCTTTCACTTATTCATGCAAGGGATTATGTACAGTTGTTTGCTACTCCTAAAATATGAATTGCTTTAGCGTGTCTTACATTGACTCTGTTCAAATCTCACCCAAAACATGTTATTTTCTTGTATAAATCATAACATGCAAGAGATGAACATGTCATCATACAATCTGTCAAGCATACTTTCTATAAATTTCTATTAGCTTGCCTGTTGGGTCCAGAGATTAACTGGGTCAAAAGACTACAGACAACAACAATAAGTTGCCCATACATTTAAGTTTGCTGTTTAGTTGGCAATCATGGCTGGGGGATATCTTTTTGTCTAATCAGTGGGCACTGTGGGTGATAGAGGGCTCTAATTAAGTAATACGAATCATCCTGTGCAGCCACATGGTTTTAACAATTTACTGTATAAAATCTAATGATATTTTGGATAACCTGAACATGGGAACTTTGTCTTACAGGTTCACCAGCTGTCCAAGAGGGCAGTCTGGACAGACTGGGGTATGGCTAACATAAGGGACACTGTCAGTATCCGCCAAGGCAGTTGTCTATCAACGCAAGCAGTAGGGCCAGCTGGTGGCACTGCTCTTTACATGGCCTCTGAATGCATTCTGCACTTTATGGAAGCCTCTGGACAGACAGACATGTGGTCCCTGGGAGCCACATATCTGGAGGTGTTGACAGGGTCTGCTCCATGGTCAGTCAGTAAGCAGTGGGAGCTGGCAATGCTGCTGACTGCCCAAACCCCACCACATGCCCTTGCTCAGCTCGAGCTGAAGTTTGCTTTTCTTGGTGGCCTTTTAAGTTATGATGCCTCCTCAAGGGCTACCGCATCTGAGGTGGTAACTATCCTGAAATCCATCCTTGATCTTGCAAGCCGATATGGCTACAAGTGGTAGTTGGCCTACAATGTTGTCTTGCCTGGCCCTCATAAAAGTGCATTACCTTGTTGTTTTTTAGGATTTCGTTGTGTGTTTGTTTCAAACATTTACAGTGTAAGCAAAAAAAAGTATGAAATTGTTGGTTGGAAAGTTGTTGTCTTATGTGCATTTAGGTTACATTGTTCAATGTTAAAATGTATTTGTAGTTCTTAACTCATTTTTTTTAATTCATTCTTAAAAATCAGGAACATTTGTTAAGGCTCACAGAGTGACTGTAACAAGAACCACAGCACATTTAATGAAAAGACTCCCGCTCCCCCTTTTGGGAACAGCGGCATTTTTTCTCAACAATGTCTCAAAATGGCTCCTATAGTACCAACAGTAACTTTAACATAGTTAACAGAATGCAAGGATGCCTTTACATTGTTAAAAGAAGTCCATTGTGGTAGCCTCTCGGGCCGCAGGGGTGGAAGTGGTGTGGAGTTTCAGGGGGCAGCATGAACATGGAAGTTTTCAAAGTTTCTGTCATCTTTTCTTCTGTGTCCATTTCTGTTGGTGATGCAGGGGAGGTAGATTCAAAAACTAATGTAATTTCCCAATTTGCTTAGAAAAATAAAAAAAAAAGTACAAAATTTCCAGCAGCTTCTGTGGCTCCTTCGCGCTTTGAAATGGCGGCTTTGTCAGTACTGATTCCCCTCCATCCTTTCTCTGTGTAATATTTTGTATACTTCATTTGCTTGTTCAAATGTTGGGGGTGTTGGAATTTCAATGCTGTTCATGGCAGCGGTGAATTCCCAGACCAGCATGAGGTAAGCAGCAAGACAACCATCTGCTGTGCCTGGAAAGCAACTTTTTAGCAAAATGGAGTGGCATATGTCTCTAAACTCCTGGTTTGCCGCTTGTAATGCTTCCTCTCTGTCACTGATGAGTTTTTTTGCATGGTTCAAGAGGTCTGAATCAACTGGTCACAGCATGTCAGCATAGCCTGGAATTGTGGGAGAAAAAATTGGAACATTTTCCCTCAGAATGATAAAAGGAATCCAGTAATTGCAAAGCTTTTCCCCCAGGTGTGCATATAAAGCAGCTCTTCTATGACCTACAATGCTTTAAGTGAAGATATAAGGTCTTTTCTGCCTGCAGATCTAATTGTAGTTTTAAATTTTAAAGTAGTATACGGATGTAGTGACATAAACCTAAAACATCTAACAAACAAACAATTGAATAATTCGCTTTTTTTCTTAAGATGCCAATTTGAAGCAATGGTGTTCTCTTGACATTACCAAATAACATTTTCTCTTCTTCATTTTCTCAAGCTAAGGGAAATGTATGTAATTAACCTGCACTACAAATGACATACCACGAGGTGGCGAGGTGTAGAGTATGTCAGGTTTCCCAAAAGGACTTAGAGCATGGCGCTGCTTGCGGATGTCATGTGTATTCCACAGAGTTTGCTCGGTTTTCAGGTCTTCCTGAAGCAGTGGAAGGTGTGTGTACTGCAAGCAGTTTCTATACACAAAGAAATTAATGTTATATTTAAATATATTAGTGGCATGTAATCAATCTGAGCATTATTTTGATGCTGCTACCTATACTATTACTCAAAGGACTTACATGTGTAAGGGGTTGTCCAGTTCTAGGATGCAAGACTCCATCATTGCCTAAACATGTGATTTTGGAAAAAGACAAATTGCTTGTAATGGCATAAAAACAGTAAGACGTTAATTCTAAATGATCATTGAACTTTAATTTAAAGCAATACAACGTAACCAACTGCTTTGAGAAACCTCTGTGATTCAAGGATGTTCCTAAAAGCAACAGGTGGGGATTCTTGCAAATCAAGTAGCAATTGGAGCACCAGGTCTCCTACACCCAGGGTCTAGGGCAAAACTTAGATTCAACATAAAATGAGCTCTTCATCGTTCTCACAGACAATATCAGCACCACAAATTTCAGAAAACAACAGTTAAACAGTTTTTATTAATCTTCAGAGTAAGCCCCAAAATAACTGTGGGAATTAGATTATTATATTATATCTTATTTAGTTTTTCTACATCTTTGACTGGCCTCAGTGTCTGTGGCCCGTTCCCTGAGGTCAAGAGGGAAAGGAGGACATCCGATGAGATAAAGAGGTGAGACAGGGTGAATCAGGGTTGTGCCTAGAATGGTTTTATAGCAGTGGGTAGAATCTTACAAGTCATTGTAAATATCTTAAATAATCATTACTGTTGGATGCAAAACACCAGATGTGAGTATAAGGGAGAGGAGACCGGATGGCAGCGTGAGGCCGCGAGACCACTGTGAGATTTTGAGATTCAACATGGCGGCGCCTAGCTGCTAGATTAGATATCAACAAACTAGCCAAACAAATATAATTACCTAACGGGTGACAACTCCAGCCTGCACCATCAGCCAGAGTGGAGGACCTAGAAAAGTTTATCGATCACTACTACTACGAGTGCGTCATGGAGGGTCCTGCCGACAACCCCAATAAGAGAAAGAAGACCGACTCAGCCACCGACACACAAGACTTATTATCCTCCGAATTTAGCGTCTTGGAATCCATCAACAAGAAGCTAGAAGTGCTTGGTATGCTTCACTAGGAGATAAAAGACCTGAAGGTAAGCCTGGAGTTCACTTACCAGCAGATTAGCGACCTGCAGCAACACAACGCTGAACTCCGCTCCACCTTAGCGGCGGTCACTTCAGATGTAGATCTCCTCAAAAAGGAAAATAAACTCCTGAAGGAAACTGTCCTCGACGTGCAGTCCAGAAGCATGAGAGACAATTTAATCATTTCTGGCATCCCGGAGAGCACACCAGACAACCCAGAAGTCCAGGTAAAAAAGTTTATGGTGACGGCCCTCAAGATCCCGACGGAGACTGTCAACAACATCACCTTTCACCGCGTCCACAGGCTCGGACCCCGAGGAGGTCAGCGTCCTCGTCCCATCATCGCCAAATTCGAACATTATCAGCAGAAAATGCTCGTTAAGAGTAAAGGACGAGAGCTAAAAGGCACCTCGTACGGTATGAACGATCAGTTCCCCAGGGAAATCAACGAGAGGCGGAAAGTGTTATATCCCATTTTAAAAAAGCACAGGCAGAAGGGAAATAGGACCTCTCTTGTGGTCGACAAATTATACATAGATGGGCAGCTGTTCCGCCACTCTACCACCACCCCATGGCTCTTCTAAGTGAGATAAGTGCCCCTAAAACCACAAAACAAAGTAGAACCGTAGCCTAGATCAAAGACCAAAAGATGTGTGTATGCATGTTTATATATATATATATATATATATATTGGGGCTGCACTATTCTTGAAATAAATAAATATTTGTATGTATATTTCATTCAAAATGGTACTCTGACACATTCCTGCGATTGCAATGCAAGTAATCGTGCAGCCCTGGTATATATGTATGTATATATGCAGATGTATATGTATGTACATGTTGATATATGGATATATATGTATATATAATGAACACAACACTGACTTAGTGAAAAGGAAAAAAAAAAAAAAATCTCACAGGGTGTGAATGTACACTTCACATACTCCACCCAGCATTCTCCCTTTCCTTCTCTATTTTTTTCCCTCCTTAATGTCCCCCCCCCACTCCCTCCCCCTATCCCTCTCACTCAATCCCCCTCACTCACCTCACACACAAATACACCCCATGTAACCCCTTTGTTTTTCAGGTTTGGGAATACCTCAAGGCGCAGGCGCTTCTGATTGTTGAACATGCTTGTATATATTCTAATGCTCTGCTCCACAACTCTGCGATGCTTCACCATGACACATCGGTTGACTGTAATACATACACTTAACAATTACATATACTCATGCAAAATCCACGCAGATAGAAACACACACAGAAACACATACAGATCATTCTCCATACCCACACACAGTATGATAAAACCCCCACTATGTCAATGTCACACCTAAATTTGGTTTCCTGGAATGTACATGGCATCCGCTCACAGGCGAAAAAAATTAAAGTGATGGACTTTGTCACAAAACTGAAAACAGATATTTTTCTCCTACAAGAAACCCACTTGCTAAAGTCAGAAGAAAAATCTCTTAAAGATCCAAATTTTAATCAAATTTTTTCATCCTGCTATAACAACAGACAAAGAGGTGTCTCTATCATGTTCCACAAGAGACTACCATTTACTGTAAACAGCACGGTAACAGACCCAGAAGGCCGCTACATCATTATTCAGGCAACAATCTTTAACAAATCATATACAATCGTTAATCTGTATGCCCCTAATAATGATGACCCAGCCTTCTTCCACACAATCTTCTCTCTACTATCTAACCTATCAGACAGCTCGATAACTATAATTGGAGGAGACTTTAACACAGTCCTAAATGCCTCATTAGACCGTTCTAGTAACTCAGCACACACAAAGCAATCACAATCGGCCAAGGTAGTACAGGAATATATGGATGATTTTGGGCTTGGTGATGGCTGGAGACTCAAATACCCATCGAAGCGGGAATATACTTTCCTCTCCCCTGTGCATCGCTCATTTTCAAGAATTAACTTTTTTCTCTTAAATAACTCCATCTCACAAAAAATTACCACAAAAATACACCCGATCATTATCAGCGACCATGCACCAATATCACTTAATCTGCAAATAGAAACCACCCATAAACAGCCCCCAACATGGCGCTTAAATATCTCTTTACTTAAAGACCCAGACTTTGACAAAATGGTGAGACGAGAGTGGGCAAACTTCCTTGAAGACAATGACTCTCCAATGTTATCTCCATCTTTAATATGGGAAACTGGGAAGGCAGTAATCAGAGGAAAAATTATATCATACTCCTCCTACAAGAAGAAACAGGAATTGCAAGCAGAAAAAAACATTGAGGAAAAAATTAAACAACTAACACAGGAATATGCAGACAATCCAAGTGATCAAGTATGGACCCATCTACAGTGTACAAAATCGCAACTGGACAATATTCTATCAAAGAAAACTGAATTTATCATACAGCAACTAAGATATAATAATTTTGAACACAGTAACAAATCAGGAAAATTTTTGGCTAATCAGCTCCAACGCAATAAAGAAAAATCTCTGATACCAACAATCCAGGGGCCTTCAGGAAATTACACACAATCTCCTCAGGAGATCAATCAGATTTTCTACTCATTTTACCATAACTTATATTCAACAGTAAACAATCCGAACCCAGAAGATATTCAGGCTTTTCTCGACAACCTAAATTTACCTCAGTTATCCACGGAACACAGAAATATGTTAGACGCCCCCCTGACTATTAATGACCTGCAGAGTGCATTAAACAAAATGCCAACAGGTAAGGCTCCAGGTCCAGACGGCTTTCCTGCCGAATTTATAAAACATTTCTGGACAATATTAGCACCACTTTTCATTAGGACAGTGACAGAGATCAAACAGAACGGAGGTATAAGACCTCACATGAATACAGCAGCAATCAAATTATTACTAAAGCCAGACAAAGACTCCACACTTCCTTCTAGCTACCGTCCTCTATCACTAATCAACAGTGATATCAAAATTATCTCAAAGGCACTTGCCTCTAGACTGGAGAAAATAATCGCATCAATAATTCATAATGATCAAACGGGCTTCATTAATGGCAGACACTCAAGTAATAATGTCAGAAGAGTTCTTAATCTGATAAGTAAAGTACAACGCGTTAATACCAAAGCAATTATTCTGTCACTAGATGCAGAAAAAGCCTTTGACAAGGTCAATTGGTCCTTCCTATTTGCCACCCTGAGTGGATTTGGCTTTGGAGAGTCATTTATCCAGTGGGTATCAGCCTTATATAATTCCCCTAAGGCAACAGTCACCACCAACGGGATCACATCTAAAAGCTTCATTTTGCAGAGAGGAACCAGACAAGGGTGCCCACTCTCGCCTCTACTGTTTGCAATATTCATCGAACCATTGGCTATGGCAGTACGTCAGAACAGCAGGATCATAGGTATCCATTCCGCCAATTCAGAGCATAAAATTAATCTATATGCCGACGACATTTTACTTTATCTACAAGAACCGAAATCGTCATTACATGAAGTATTTAATCTCATAACAAATTTTTCTAAACTTTCGGACTACTCCATCAACTGGTCCAAATCGACAATACTGCCAATAACGGAGAACTCTTGGAATCCTGCAGACCAAAAATTTTCTCTCCCTGTGGGCAACATAAGATATCTGGGCATAAATATTTCGCCCAAACTATCAGACCTGGTCCACCTGAACTTTAGCCCGCTACTAGATAAGATCCATGGTGACCTGAGGCGCTAGAATAACCTTCCCATCTCCCTCCTGGGTCGAATAGCCACAGTTAAAATGAAAATTCTACCCCAAATTAACTATTTTTTTTCCATGATTCCATTCACACCCACATCGAAATGGTTCCTGTCATTAGATTCTGCAATTATAAAATTCTACTCAAAGAACAAAACAGCAAAAATTAGCCTAAGCACCCTTCAGAAAAACAAATTGGAAGGGGGACTGGACGCTCCTAACTTTAAACATTACTATTTAGCTAACCAGCTTCAATACCTATTGAAATGGTTATATCCTAACGAAGACTACAACTCCTGGCTTGAACTAGAGCAGGCGGACTGCAACAATATAAAACTCTCTGACCTCCCGTTTATCACCACTACACTCAGACGTCATAACTGTTTTAAGAACCCAATGATTGCTTCCACCTTATCAGCCTGGTGGAAAACACTAGAAATCAAAAACTCTCCGATAGAACCTTGCTTGCTCTCTCCAATTTGGCACAACCCGGATTTGGAAATTAACAAAAGACCTCTCCATTTTAGCACATGGGAGATGAAGGGAGTAACTCATCTCCACCACCTTTTCCAAGATAATATACTTATGACATACACAAACTTATTTCAAACTTTTGAAATAAGAAACGGAAATTTTCTACAATATTTACAATTGACAAAAACAATCAAGAGGAGAATTCCAGCGCCTCAGGACACTTTGCAGCCACCAGAATTTGCCAAACATATTACAAAGCTTTCTCCAAGTAATAAGAAGAACCTTTCTAAGATTTATAAATTACTGTCAAAGACCAGTTCTATACATTTACCAATTTTAAAATGGGAAAACGAGCTAGGTGTATCACCGGACCCTGACTTCTGGACTCAAATATGCAAAAATACATTTAAGATGACGAGACACACTAATATACAACTTATCCAATTTAAAGTACTCCACAGAACACACATCACCCAACAAAAGATGAACAGAATGGGCTTTAGTCAATCTGACACATGCACTCAGTGTACTCAGAACACTGCAGACACCTACTTTCATGCACTCTGGTTATGTTCACCTGTCCAGCACTTCTGGTCAACAGTCACTCAAAAACTCTCCTCCATTTTGGACTGCAGGATCCCATTATCTCCCAACCTGTGCTTAATTGGTGACTTGATGACAATTGACCTCCCAAACAGCCACTGCAACTCTCTTCTTGTAGCTCTCGCCATCGCCAAGAAAACAATCCTAGTCAATTGGAAAGATAAACAGACCCTCAACATCAACCATTGGCTGAATCTCCTTGTAGAACATATTTCGATGGAAAAAATATCTGCTGGCCACAGAAACCAATTAATATACTTTACAGAAAAATGGTCACCATTTATTCACTCATTAAACATGTCTGTATAGTACCACTCAGCCTGTGAGCATATGCCACCTGTACATATAAATATTACAACTCAAGAAAGACTGTTGTGTAATATGTAACGTGTTTCTGTTAATGATGTAACCCCTAATCCCTCTATCTCTCTCACCACAATATACCACAGCGGTTCATCAGAACTCAAGGTCTTAAGCATGTATTAGGTGCACCTTCTCCCCCTTGAATCCGGGCCTGCTCCCTGGCTCTGTGATGGTGCGGGGTGGGTGGGCTCCTCCCCCCCCCTTCGCTCCGCTCCCGCCCTTCCCCCTCCCTCCTCCCGCCCCCCTCTCCCCGTCCCTCCCTGCTCCTTTCTCCCGGCCTCGGGTGGGCCCGGGGTCCTCCCCCGGGCTGGGGGGCCTGGTGTGGGGGCTGGGGGCTGCCCGCGGGGGATGTTCTGGTGCTGCGCAGTGTGGGCCTGCCTGTTGGTGTGTGGCCGGCAGTGGGGGGCGGGTCAGAGAGGCTGTGGGTCGGGCCTTGGGTCTGTAGCGGTCTGGGGGTGGGCACTGGCGGGGTTGCGGGCTGGCCTGTGGTCCGGCGTGTCCGGGTTCGGGGGGGCTGGGAGGGGCCCATCGTCCGTGCACCCTGGTGGCGCGCCTCGTCCTTCTGCAGGGGGACGATTTGCTGCAAGCAGTGTGGCCTAGGTCGGGACCATTGCGGGGGCCTGACGCTGCAGTTGCTTGGGGGGCGGGTTTGGGTGGGGGCCCGTGGGATTTCCTTGGGGCCCGCCTGGCCCGCTGCCCATGGGCGCTTGGGGCCTCGTGGCGCCGGGGTCTGGTTGGCACCACCATCTAGCCCCTCCCATCCATCCCTCCGGCCCCCGGGCCGGGCCCACACTGGCCTGGCCTCCTAAACCACATTTAGCTCACTCACCACACATTCCTCAGTTTTAATGCACCACATACACTCACTCTTTGGGGTGCAGACCACTGATGGATCGGGGGGCTTCATGATGGGGCAGGCTATGGGACAGTGGTGTCCGGTAGCCCTCCATGCTGCCCCCCGGCCCATCCTTGTCTGTTCTCCAATTTTAAAGCAGCACATACACCTACATCTTGTGGGACAGATGGGGACAGGTTCCAGGTGCCTATGGCCGCACGGGCTGCAGGACAGCAGTGTGCTGTAGCCATCAGCCTTGCCCCCGCCTGTCTCCTATGTCCCTCAATTTTAATGCACCACATCACACTTATGGGCACTCACACTCAATTTCACGGTGTAGGGTTAATGCTTCTCCGTCAGGGATCGGAGAATCATAGTAAAGGGGGGGTGGTGGGTTCTACATACAGTGCAGATATGCATGGCATGGCTCGTGGGGCCCGGCCCTCCTGGGCTGGGGGTTGGAGCCAGGGAACCCATTTACATCATGGTGGTGTTGCTGAGATCCCGGTGTCCGGGTGGTGGGGGGTGGGTGGTGTTTGGGTGGGGGGTGGGGGCGGTTCGCGTTGGGCGGTGGGTGGCCCTTCCTGCCCCGCCTGTCGGCGGTGTGTCTCTGGCTCTCTGGGGGTGCTGGCCATTGCCGCCCCGGGTCCTTGGGCCTGCGTGGTGTCCTGCAGCCTCTGCGGCTCCCTGGTCTTGGGGTCTGTGCGCTCCTGCGGCCTTGGGGTGCCATACCGCCCCCCTTCCCCCGCAGGGCTGGCCCTTGACCCTGGTGATGGTTTTCATAAACACATTGGGAAGGTTCAAATACACACCTGCATGTTCAATACTTCAGCTCCGTGACGCATCGCAAAGAACCGATGGGATCACTCCAAAGGGGCCCACTTGCTTCTCAAACCTGTGGTTTAACCTGCGGCTGGAGAAGCAAACCACCACATCACGCTGGCTACTCTTCTCGACAATCGGGCTTTCCCCCTCCACCGAGACTCTCACATTTTTGGTGTTCAGTAGACTCTTATGTCTTTGTTTTTCAGTACAGTATAGTAGACATGTATATGTTTATTTTTGATAATCTGCATGGAGCACAACCACGTCAAGGCCACAATACTTAAGCTACACTGCCTGTTTCTCCCGTTTTGTTTATTTGTTTCTTTGTTTTTCCTCCTTCTTCTCCGCATGCACTGGCTCTATATAACTTAGGACTTAAGCACCCGCCCCCTCCGCCTTGCTTGTTTCCTTACTCTCCCCTTGACACACTTTGGTGTATCACGGCCCTCTCTGGCTCATATTAGGAAGTTTTTCCAATAAAGGCTGCTAGGCTAGTCTCCAGGGAGGGTGGGTGATGGTCACAACCACGCATTATGGGTATAAAATACTTGACTGCAAGACTAACAGTGCATCAATCTTCACAAGAAGCTTACACCCTTTTGTGGCGCTAAGCTATGAAGACCAATGCAGACAAGGAAAAAAAAAAAAAAAAAAAAAAAAAAAACAGATGTGAGTATAAGAGTATACAAGTCAAGGCATTGTAACAGTCTGTAGAAAACACTGCCTGAGTGTTCCCTCCATGCTGCATGAATTCAAGAGATCGGATTCATCACATAGTCTGTAATTCTTCAGAGAATTAGCAATTTAAAACTTAAGTACAGCGAATTACCCTTGCATAACTAACAAACAAAAACATTCACAGAAAAGCAAAGTAAACAAAAGACAGACGGCTTACCTAGACTCAGACTTAGAAACAAGAGTTTCAGGGTTTCAAAGAAAAGAGGGATCACTGTAAAAAAAAATCCTAATTTTACGGTAAATAACTTCAAATTTTTACAGTAGTTTTCTGTCTTTTAAAAATAGTATACAAAACTGTAAAATTACAGATATTATCTGTAAATTAAGAACCCACCTGTTTTTTGTGTCATACCAGTAATGACAAACTATGTTTATTTCTCATTTTTTTTTACAGAAAATTTACTGTATTAATTATACATTATCTTTCTGCTTTCTTAAATTACAGTCAGATTTATGTAAAATGACAATAATTGTCTGTAATTAAACATGTAGTACATTATATTTATGGTCTATTTCTATACTAACAATCTAAAGTTTTTCTCTGTAAATTAACGATAAATCTTATTGTTTTTATATTCGTATGTACTTTTACATTCAGTCTCTGTAATTAAACATGTAGCTTGTTATATTAAGGTTTTTTTCTATATTGACAACCTGATGTTTTTCTCTGTAATTTAACAGTAAATCTTATTAGTTTTACATTTATATGTACTTTTACATTCAATGTCTGTAATTAAACATGTAGCTCGTTATATTAAGGTTTATTTCTGTACTAACAATCTAATGTTTTTCTCTGTAAATTGACAGTAGATCTTAGTTTTATATTTATATGTATTTTTATATTCAATCTCTGTAACTGAACATGTAGCTCTTTATATTAAAGTTTATTTCCATATTAACAATCTAATGTTTTTCTCTGTAAATTAATGGTAAATCTTATTAACTTTATATTTAGCCTATATGTACTTTCACATTCAATGTCTGTAATTAAACATGTAGGTCATTATATTAAGGTTTATTTCCATACTAACAATCTAATGTTTTTCTCTGTAAAGTCTAAGTTAGGGTTACGGTTGTGATATTAGGGTGTAGAAAACATCTATCTGCGATAAGTTTCTACTTCGGGTGTGCTTCAGCCCACATGCCCAAAACCTGACAAAAAACAAGATATCATTAAAAGAAAACATTAACAGAGTGAGTAAAATATTTCTGGGTGGTGATACAGCATCCACAGCAACCCATACAAACGATAGAAAGCATGGAAAGATCTCTGTAATAACTGACAAACAAAACATCATATGCAGTCATTCAACAGAGAAGGAGGAAGGTTTCTCCATTTAATAGAGGATAGTAGTATATTTAAATCTGTCTCTGTACTGGACAGGGCTAATAAAAAATTGTATTCATACACTGCAATGAAAAAAACATTTGGACAATCAATTAAATATAACAGCCTATGCGATGAGGGATGTAGGGGAACGTTATTTAATTTCTTTATTTATGGGGGGGGGGGGGGGGGGTGGAAGTGGTATATGCAATGTTTGGTGTTGACTGCGAAAAAGGGAGAAGTTGTCCTTAAGTTACTGGAGCCTCTATGTTTATTATTTTATAGTTTCACCAAGGCAGATATAAACCCTTGGCTAAACGGTAATGCAAAAATTTAGATGCCAACCGCCCTTAAACACAGAAGAAGAAGACAAAGAAGAAGAACTGTCCAATGACAACTCTGCGCGCCTTAATTTGAAAATACCTCAGTTTGAATGATTGCTGCGGGACATCGGCGCGACTGACTGCCCATCGAATAACGTTACCTAGATTAATAACTGGCTTATTTTACACCTGCTTGAAGCAGGCTGCTTGAAGCAGGCTGCTTGAAGCAAGCAAATACTTTAAATACTTTAAATAAGCAAGCAGGCTGCTTGCTTATTTAGTGAGTCGTGGCTTGTCATTGTTAAGGGAGAACAAAAAAAACTGGAATATGGAGACAACGGAAGGGTCCGGCGGGATCTGTTTCGTCTTCTAACTACATGAACTTCACCTTATTACTATTATTCTGGCGACATCAGGTAAGAAACCATTCCCTGTTATATTTTCTGTAAGTTGATAACCTAACATAACGTTAGTGTTTGTAATTTCATGTCAATTACTGTCTGTAACCGTCAGGATACTAGCTAAATTAGCTAACGTTAATGTTACAGGTAACTTAACATTGAAGTTAGCTAACATTATAAGGTTAGCTTGTTGGCATGATTAATGCCAGCAAAACATAACGTTAATATTGAATGGAGAGTAGTCGGGAGGCTTTGCTTGTTCTGTCTGTAGGCAGCAATTCTTTGTAATGACATTAACATTACCTTATGTTACAGTTGGTTGTTGCTGAGTTAAGTTAACCTAACGTTAATTTACGACTCAGCTATAACGTAACGTTCAGCACTGTTGGTGAATGAATTTGAGATGTAAGCTTAAAGTAACGTTACTGTATAACGCAAACCGTAATGGAAACGTTAGGGGTTGATATAGACACAACTTTCAGAATTTCATCAAAACTGTCATGCCCCTTTTTCATAAAATTGCCTTTTGAAGCTGTGTGTGTGTGTGTGTGTGTGTGTGTGAGAGAGAGAGAGAGAGAGAGAGAGAGAGAGAGAGAGTACATATATGTACTGTATATACATAATATATACACACAGCATATATATGTATATGTCTATGTATGTACATATATATACAGAGAGAGACATAATTGACAGATAGAGACAGAGCATGTGAAAGTATTTGTGTAAATGATTAATGTAGATCCTCCTGATGAGCTGGTTGGCACCTCTAGCACCCACTATGAGTGTGTGAATGGGTAAATGATAGACTTGAATTTAGAGCACTTTGAGAGGTTGATAAGACTAGAAAGGTGTTATATAAGTACAGTCCATTTACCATATTCTTCACTGTGTCCAAACTGTATTTCACACAGTAAAGGACTCCTTGCAGTGCATCACATGTGAGATCACCAGAAGGCTGAAGAACCAGGAGTGACAAGATATCACTGAATGGTGGGTGCATGATTAAACCCAGGGACAGATGGACAAACAGAGGCAAGACATACATTATTGGATTTGTTTCATGAAAGCAAGTTCAGATCAGTTACAATGAGAATGTTTTCTGTGAAGCTGTTGAGTAGTACTTTGCATGCCCATGTCTCCAACAGTAAGCCAGTGGTTGATAATGTTTGTGTATCTGTGTGTGTTTTCCCCTCATGATCCAGAAATTTTGGGAATGAAAAAGCTCCTGCCACAAGATCTTCATAGCCAGTGAGTATTTATGTTATCCTGACATAAAGACAGTGATATCAAAATGTGGCAATATGCATTGTTGAAATGAAAAAATGTATTGTGGTATCAGCTCTTTTATTACTTCTGAATACCTCCAATAAACCGGCAAACCTGCCTTGAGGGATGTCACTCACATTTTTTTATTTGCTCATTATTATTTATGATTATAAGCTATAACGTGTTACCACACTAACACTTACCATACAGTTTCATAAGAAATGGAAATACAGTGAAAATGGCATTGTTATGCATCCCTTTAAGCCTTTAAAATAAGTGAAAATATTTTTTTCAATCATACATTTTCTTCATTCAAGTTCTGTTCCAATAGGGCTGGACAATGTACTGATAATAGATCTTATTGTGATATGAGACTAGATATTGTTATGTTGTCAGATTTTTTTAGATCATAATGTTGTTTTCCTGGGCTTAAAGTTATAGTTCAGTTTTTTAAAGTGGGGTTGTATGATGTACAAATAGCCTCTAAGTATATTAGATGTAGTAGATTGCTCTCAAAATAATACCACAGTTTAAGTGTACGCCATGATTACTATTTTTTCCAGTGCATTAATTGGTCAGGAAAAAGTTTACCTGGAACTAACTGACTCACGTCATGTATTCCTCCACGCAGCCTGCGCGCTGAACTCGCCAGCTCTGTGTTGACTCATATTGTTGCAGCTCTATATGATACTACTTGTGCTTGTCTTGGAGAAAGTCACAAAGATGTAATATAGTATTTGACACAGCCTTGTTATGTATGTGCAACTGCCTGGTTCATTATGAGTACAATTTACATTCTCACCTCCAACACTGATGACTGCTAATGATGAGAAACTTGCTTATATTTTTTAGGACAAGCATTGGAGCAGGGTTTACGGGGGAGAACAGGCACCCTAGACCATCATTGGTAAGTATCAACTGCAGATGTGACCACTATTCCAAAGCTTAGATTGTGATTGTGATATTATTAATTATGATTTTTATTGAGTGTGGAGTGCACTGTGAGGCGCCTCCAAATACTTCATCTGCCTCCAGATAAAATTCAAATGTAATAGGCGGGTTTCAACCTGTAGAGGGCACTCCACATACAGATTTTAAAGGGATAGTTCAGGTTTTTGGACATGAAGTTGTGTGAAACACTGACCATCTGTAGCTCTGATGTGACAGTGTCACTACTGTCAACGAGCCTCCTGCTCTGAGAAATGAGAAAAAGTAGTTCTGAAGATGTATGGGGGACACGTAACCAAAAGGTTTTAAGCTACAATAAAGTATGCATGTGTTTTGTTAGACTATTTCAATAATTTTAAAACATCCCCGCATTACATCAGACCTTGCTATCGATGTAATGCGGGGATGTTTTAACATCTAAACAAACACTGCAAGTTACAGATAATTTTAATCTGTTTTATGCAGTGTATTCAGACTTCTTACTTTGTTATTTTACAATCTTAAGCATGTGTTGGCACTTTATTGAGGGTGTTTGATTGTAATAATTTAGGAAAAATCTGTCAAATTATGGAATTTTCTACAGAACCTTTAATGAAAATGTCTGTAAATGTAAGCATTTTTAGGATATTTTACTTTCATTTTACAGTTTTTGTTTGGCAGCCGTTGCTGCCAGTCATTTGACTGCATTTTAAAGGTGTTTTGGGGTTTATTGAAGGTGTTTGATTATAATAATTTAGTAAAAATCTGTAAAATTACAGTATTTTTCTTCAGAAATTTCCGAATTGTCACTTTATTGCAGCTGTTTGATTGTAATTATTTTGCAAAAATCTGTAAAATAACAGTATTTTTCTGCAGAAAAATAAATTTATCACTTTATTGAAGGTGTCTGATTATAATAATTTAGTAAAAATCTGTAAAATAACGGTATTTTTCTGCAGAAATTTTAGAATTATCACTTTATTGAAGGTGTTTCATTATAATAATTTAGTAAAAATCTGTAAAATAACAGTATTTTTCTGTAAAAACTTGAGAATTATCGCTTTATTGAAAGTGTTTGATTATAATAATATAGTAAAAAAATCTGTAAAATAACAGTATTTTTCTGCAGAAATTTTAGAATGATCACTTTATTGAAGGTGTTTAATTATAACAATTAAGGAAAGATCTGTAAAATGACGGTATTTTTCTGCAAAAACTTGAGAATTATCACTTTATTGAAGGTGTTTGATTGTAATAATTTAGTAAAAATCTGTAAAATAACGGTATTTTCCTGTAGAACTTTTAATGACAATTTCTGTAAATTTAATGTTTTTGAGCTTTATTTGAATTACAATATTTTACTTTTATTTGGCGGTTTTTGTTTGGCAGCCGTAGCTGCCAGTCATTTACCGTTTTTTTACATTTTTTTTTTTTTTACAGTATACTTACTCCTAATACTCACTACTGTTTAACAAAATACTCCTCACAGAACGACTCTGTACATGACTACTTAAACAAGGGTTAGCCCCTTTCCCAACTGTTCTGAAATGTGCTCCAGTCATCAAATTCAGATTGGACGAGTTCATTACTTTGAACATAAAATGTCTTGTTTGTGTATTGTTTTAAAGTGAATTTGAAGGTCATGAAAGGATATAAGAAGCATTGGATTTTGGTATTTACACTTTACAAAGCATAAGCACAATTTTTTGAGGAACTTTCTTAACTTTGTAAAATTTTGAAGGGTATTATTTATGTTCAATTGCAAATTAATTAGCTTTGATACCTCAAATGTTGTCAGCCACTTCTTGATCTACAGTACAGGCCAAAAGTTTGGACACACCTTCTCATTCAATGCGTTTTCTTTATTTTCATTGTAGATTCTCACTGAAGGCATCAAAACTATGAATGAACACGTGGAGTTATGTACGTAACAAAAAAAGGTGAAATAACTGAAAACATGTTTTATATTCTAGAATCTTCAAAATAGCCACCCTTTGCTCTGATTACTGCTTTGCACACTCTTGGCATTCTCTCGATGAGCTTCAAGAGGTAGTCACCTGAAATGGTTTTCCAACAGTCTTGAAGGAGTTCCCAGAGGTGTTTAGCACTTGTTGGCCCCTTTGCTTTCACTCTGCGGTCCAGCTCACCCCTAACCATCTCGATTGGGTTCAGGTCCGGTGAATGTGGAGGCCAGGTCATCTGCCGCAGCACTCCATCACTCTCCTTCTTGGTCAAATAGCCCTTACACAGCCTGGAGGTGTGTTTGGGGTCATTGTCGTGTTGAAAAATAAATGATCGTCCAACTAAACGCAAACCGGATGGGAAGGCATGTCGCTGCAGGATACTGTGGTAGCCATGCTGGTTCAGTGTGCCTTCAGTTTTGAATAAATCCCCAACAGTGTCACCAGCAAAACACCTCCACACCATCACACCTCCTCCTCCATGCTTCACAGTGGGAACCAGGCATGTGGAATCCATCCGTTCACCTTTTCTGCGTCTCACAAAGACATGGCGGTTGGAACCAAAGATCTCAAATTTGGACTCATCAGACCAAAGCACAGATTTCCACTGTTCTAATGTCCATTCCTTGTGTTTCTTGGCCCAAACAAATCTCTTCTGCTTGTTGCCTCTCCTTATCAGTGGTTTCCTAGCAGCTATTTGACCATGAAGGCCTGATTCGCGCAGTCTCCTCTTAACAGTTGTTCTAGAGATGGGTCTGCTGTTAGAACTCTGTGTGGCATTCATCTGGTCTCTGATCTGAGCTGCTGTTAACTTGCGATTTCTGAGGCTGGTGACTCGGATTAACTTATCCTCAGAAGCAGAGGTGACTCTTGACCTTCCTTTCCTGGGTCGGTCCTCATGTGTGCCAGTTTCGTTGTAGCGCTTGATGGTTTTTGCGACTCCACTTGGGAACACATTTAGAGTTATTGCAATTTTCCGGACTGACTGACCTTCATTTCTTAAAGTAATGATGGCCACTCATTTTTCTTTAGTTAGCTGATTGGTTCTTGCCATAATATGAATTTTAACAGTTGTCCAATAGGGCTGTCGGCTGTGTATTAACCTGACTTCTGCACAACACAACTGATGGTCCCAACCCCATTGATAAAGCAAGAAATTCCACTAATTAACCCTGATAAGGCACAGCTGTGAAGTGGAAACCATTTCAGGTGACTACCTCTTGAAGCTCATCGAGAGAATGCCAAGAGTGTGCAAAGCAGTAATCAGAGCAAAGGGTGGCTATTTTGAAGAAACTAGAATATGAAACATGTTTTCAGTTATTTCACCTTTTTTTGTTAAGTACATAACTCCACGTGTTCATTCATAGTTTTGATGCCTTAATCTACAATGTAAATAGTCATGAAAATAAAGAAAACGCAATGAATGAGAAGGTGTGTCCAAACTTTTGGCCTGTACTGTATGTCCGCTTTAAAATGCTGTTGAAGCTTTCGGCTCTCTAAACCACACACACCCAAAAAAATGCATACGTTTTTTGAATGTCATCAGTGCTGGTCTAGAAATATTTGTTTAAAAACTTGCCTGGTTGTGGACAGATGTCCCCATTCTGAAGCACTGCTGTGCCTGGTTTCCCAGCTCTCGCATGTAAAATGCAATCTGCATTTGACCAACAACAAGGTTCTCCTTTCCTTTGTCACTTGGAATCAACAAAGGACAGCCTAAGAAAATAAATTGAAAATCTTTTGTATGTGACTACGTCAAAAAACATATGTTATCAAAATGTAACCCTTTTCTCCCTATTTAATAGGAATTCCAACCAATTACAAATAATGCAGTGCATACCACCCTGTTCCTGAACAGCATCATAGAACTATCTAGCCACAACTCTCTGCTTGTGGTTTGAGGTGCCCACCTTCAGCCAAACAACCTTTCTTGAAAATCTGAATCACCAGAAGGAGAAGGTGCACAGTCCACACAAATATATGACTGAATCATTCTGGTTGCACATATGTAGTTATATCCTTACTTCAACAGGGAGTCTATATCAAAACACCGTTCTTCATATAATATTAAATTACTGATTAGTTTAACATCATGATATGGTAAAAGCTTTTTAAAGTTTTTTTCATCATACATACCCATCAAACCCCAAATGTATCCACATACTGAAGAACTTAATTTTGTCATTACCTAAATGGGGAAAATGAGTATGTGTTCGCAATGAGTATTACTAGCGTTACCATCTCAGAGGGGAATCTCTTCAGTTAAAAAGATGAAATTAGTACCATCAATGTGCCAGGTGTCATTTGGGCCACGGCTGATATACTTCTTACGGACGATTTTTTTCTTGCCAGGAGATCTTCTCTGAAGACCACTTGCATCCAGCTCCCTCATTATTCTAGCGACATCATCTCTACAATAACAAGTGGTTATGAATTAAACTCTGAACTAAAATGAGACAGTACTTGGTGACATTAACAGCATGGTATAGAAACCAACCAACCAGGAGTGCAAGGCTGCACTCCTCTGACATCCCGAACCCGTTTTAGCATGGCTCTGATGCCTTGGTCAGGTGACCACAGTCTCATCTCACTCTGGAAATCACAGACATTATGTGGCATATTTCACACTTTTAATAATCATAAGAGCAAACATTGCCTACACAACTAACAAGTGTTATTATTTAAGCAAGTAGCCCGCATTACAGATGCTACCTAAAATATATAATAGATTTATTTTATTGTCAGTACCGGTTTTAAATCTTAACCCCACAGCTCTGTGGATTTCAGTGAGAGGTCGCTGGCAGGCTCTCCGCCTCAACCCTAGGAGACAGTTAACAGTTAAGTGTGACAACCATAGGCTTACTCATCATCTACCTCTTGTACTGATCCTTAATAGCTTACCAGGGAAATTATGGACATTTGTTTGTTAAAAGTGTAGAACAGAAGATATAGCTGTATTCTGCTAAAACTAAAATATACTCATGCACAGTGAACTTAACAAGTTTGCCATTATTAGTAATTAGTAAGCTTTGCCATTATTCTTTAGGCTATTTCATTTTATGCAATGCTTACCAACACTTTTAGCATGAACTAAGCTGCATAATTGATAGCTTCATACAGCTATAGTTGGAATAAATTAATTATTGTGGATAACTTCTTTCTCTCTTGTTCTTAGCTGACATCTTGAATCAATGTCTGAAAAAGATGTACAATAAGCAAAATGTTATTGCTCAACCAGTGCTACATTTTGAAATAAAACTGACTGCATGCCAGTTAGGGGAGAGTTGGGTAAGATGAGCCACTTTTCATATTCAGGATCACTACATCAAGAAAATTATAGTTTTGTTGCTAACTAACATATCATTTGTTTGATCACATTGCATCTTGAGAGGAATCCCTCATCTTTCTCTTTGAAAGTAAAGCTTGGCTGACCATAACCAGCATTGCCTGTTTTTGGGAACATACTTATTGTAATCATAAACATACAGAATCATAATTTAATAATTAGGACACATAACGTTACAGACAAAATACACTCATTAAGTGTATGGGGCAGGTGGCTCAACTTACCCCAAAGCTACCATATTGACTTTATTACTCCCCGCAGCTAAAATGGTGCACTTTCATGCAAGGTATTACTACCTCATGTTGTAACGTTAGCTCATAGATATCACAACTCACGTATAAAACAACATATAACATTATCTACCGCTCTATTGATTGATTTCTCGCTGGCTTTGTTGTAAACAAATGCACATGGCCAGGACGAGGCCAAAAGCGACCGGACTTGCATAGTTCCCCTTTCACATCAAATAGCTAATGTTTATAGACAGTTTTGAGTCATGAGAGAAAGAAAAAGAATTAACGAAACTTACGTTTGTGTCCTGTAGCTGTTTGTAGCGGTTGCTGCGGTCGTTACTGCTGTCTTGTTTTGATGATGTCATTTATCACCGCGATAGATAGATAAATTTGTGTTTGGTAGATTATTTCTTTGTTGTAACAATGCTTCTTGACAATAAATGTTCTACCATTGGAAAGCCTGTTTATGTCCCTTTTAAATGGTGCCACACGTCATGACTTGTTTATCACTGTGTTTTTTTCAATGTATCTTGTCATGGTATGTATATCAATATTATATATCTCCGTTGTGGTACTGGAGATCTGGTTATCTGTAGGTCTTTTGATAATTTTGAGTATTCTCCACAAGTATTACTGTCTCTGTAACTGTTATTTAGTACTAAAAAGAGGCACCTCTAATAGTTTTTTATGTAACATGATGGCTTTTACAGCCTGAGTCCTTCTGGGGAACATAAAAAATTGTGTTTAGATGTATGTATATATATATACACGTGTATTTTCTGTGATAACTATTATGGCTGATAACTATTTTTGATATGTTTTATTGGTGATAATGCACGTCTGGTGTGCCAGGTCACATGACCAGGGTTTGGGACCTTTAAAGATGGCGTCTCTCTACACATTCATTCATGTAAGCATCTGAGGAAGAACCAACATGGCTCAAAACGTCATGCTTTAAATAAATCACACTTGATTGAAGCTTTTTTACTTGTTTTTTACATGTTAACTTTTTTGGTCCATCACCCACCCTCATACAGGGTAAGATGTGCGTGTTGTTTTTCCAGTTTTGCCACATTTGTAAGGAACATGCATTTGTGGGATGAGCAGCAGAGCTGAGTATGTGGGTTGCGCCCATGAAAAAAATTGCCAAATCTTTCCACTAACAAAAACCACACCATTGGGAAGCTCAGAGTTTGGTTTATTAAAAATAAGGAACAGGGAGATGCTTGCAATACCAGTTTAGCCTCAGGGTGTGGGTGCTGTCTCACTGCGGGGAGAGTTCGCAGTCCATTGCATCCCCTATTGTTCCATTGTCATTCTTGCGCTGAAAGACAGAGGGAAAAAAGAAGGAAAAAGGGTTAGACACACCTATAAAGGCCTCGGTCTGAAATTACCGTGGGAGATAAGATGTGATCTTTGTTCCCCAACTTTGTTCCCCACGACAAGTGGCATCAGTTTGAATCAAATTTGTTTGAAATTGTCTCATGTATTTGGTTGTCTTCTTGATGGGAACTGCCCATTGGTCCGACATCCCATTGTTCCTTCCATATTAAACCCATTGTTCTGAAGTCCTGTTGTTCCAAAATCATCATCATGCCCTGTGGTTAAAGTCTGGTTAGGTTTAGGCACAAAAACCATTTGGTTAGGGTCAGGAAAAGATCATGGTCTGGGTTAATATGAAAAAGAAAGTGGCAAACACATAAGCCGTGAGCCTGCATCGCCTCAAGCCTTTCCCAGCTGACCCAGAGCCGGTCGCACGCACAATCAAGGCAGAAATACTCCTGCCGGAATCCGTTCAGCACTGCAGAGAGCTCCCCACACAACCCTGACCCAGAGTTAATAACAGGAGGTTATGGTGTTTCACACTCTTCTCTATATGACACTTGTATCTTGACCAGTAGCGTACTTTTGTTGTGTTTACTGATCCTCAGTGGTACACACAGTATAGCCTAGTATAATCACATATCGGAACAATGGGACGTCGGACTAATGGGATGTCGGACTAATGGGCTGTCAGACCAATGACATGGACCCTTCTTGATATGTAATGAGTGTATATGTCCAGTAAGTATAAAGTGTTCCCTAATACTGTATGCATTCAGCCACTATGGGATATGTGGGTACACAAAAGTGAGTTGTTGTGTGTGGGAAGTAAACTCAGTCACTGCAGGCACATTTTGGTGCAGATCAGTTTGCCAAGACCAAAAGAGCAAGACTAGGCTTAGAGTGAATGCAATTCGAACCGTCTTTGTGCATCACACTGGGGTCAAAAAGAAGAGTGCCCCTGCACCACAATGCACCCCTGGACCTGTAGCATTATTGTTATTGCCATTCTTTAACTGTAACATTAATGGTCTTCATCCTGCAACACTCCTGACATGAGGCATGTAGCATCACTGCAGTATAATTCCTTAAAATGTTTACTGATATTTCAGTGTTGGGTGCTGCTGTAACTGATCAGCACACTGAGAACCAGCAAATGGGTCTCCCAGCTCTGGTGTATTAATTTGCGCTCATCATAGTGACTGACTGGCACGCCAATATGCTTTTGTTATGCTAACTTCAGCATTTGCCTACTGTGTTTCATATGACAGACCCTCAAATATTTATCCCTATCTTGTATAATTCAAAAAGGTCTAGGCTATTTAATTGTTTTATATCATCACTCTACTATTAATTTAAGAAGAGGATTTTAATACAGTGGTAACCACTGTCTGTGAATGCGTGAATTAGCCAGATCTGCACTCTGAAGGAGAGCCTGTCCAATATCACCAACTATTAAATGTGTAAGTTAATGAACTGTAATAAACTTGAGCTATCTGTGCTTCGATTAGCTGCTATGAAACAAGATGACCCTCTTCCATTATATAATGCCTATTGATATTGTAATGTAATGCCAGTAACTAGTAATATGCAATGTATTACATTTTGAAAATAACTTGCCAAACACTGTATATTATAGATTACATGTTCAATGTAATCAAGTATATAATTAATGTAAATGCAGTTTAATATATATTAAATAGGATTCCATATCTCTGGAACTATTTGAAACATACCTTGTAAAGTTTTCAGTTTCACCAAGGTCCACGAAGTACTGATCTCCAGTGTCCTCTATCACACAGTAGTCCAACAGCATCACTGCTCCTCCACCCCCCAGTCCACCTTTAGTAGGCTGCAAATATACGAGATTACATATCTAATACTGTAAAAGAATATATGTTTTGCATGATTACTTGTATAATACAGTAATATAGTGTGTTTGGTACTTAGAATAATTCCCCATTTAGTCTGGTAAGTTTTCTTTATCAAAATTACTTAGCTTGTGTTTTAAATCTCATTCAAGTCTTAAAACGTCCCTCTCCCTTCGCTATCAATGCAAAAACAGCTGAGCTGTAACATATTATAGATAGTTATAGTCAACAAAATCAAAAAGCCTAAATAACACACACCCATAAACTGTGTTTTTGTTTCATTTCACCATCTCCACTCAACAATCAGGCAGCAATGTTATATTTAACTGAGCTAATGTTTAACGTTGGCTTGCAAAAAATCAGGACTGGAAGCACTTTTTCCTCTAATTTCCCAATGCTATATAAAATGGTTTTAGAGAAGACAATTTAAAACTAATAGGCTGCTCAACATTAACATTATGTGTATGGTATGTACAGTATCTACAGTGTTCTAGCCTAATCCTGTTAGCTTATGTTAGCATTCCATAAATCTACTAATGTAGTGGGGGATAATCCACTAACACTGTTTAATGCAGATGTTAATTTAAAGAGGCAACAGATAGGATTCGTTTTTTTTTTTTTTTAGCTTGCCGCCATCTAGCGTCAGTGGTGTCGCTTGCACTGTCGCAACGACCAAATTGTCTGTGGGGGTCAGAGATAATCAATAAAATGTAGGCTGTAAAGCCACCAGTATACACTATACATGTATATGTATAATTAGAAGGTGTGTGGACACTATACTAAATCAATGAGTAAAGAGACCGAGCAACAATTATCAGATTTATCTGAAGAAAAAACAAATACTAATGCAAATGATTATAACAGAATGCACAGTACCAGTACAAACAAGTCACCGTAAATTATACCAATATGTACAGTATCAGTACAAACAACAGTAGACACGGAAGGGATAATGTATAGTGAGCCGGTGACAGTTGAAAAATAACTCCCGACAGGGGAATGGAACCCCGGAACAACATCACCTTTCACCGCGTCCACAGGCTTGGACCCCGAGGAGGTCAGCGTCCTATCTAATTGTGATTACTTTGATTGATATTGTGATAGTGATATGATCTGCAATATTAAGGCGAATGGCAACTTTTACATCATTATTTCCATTATCTTTGAAAAACATATCAAAATGACTAAGGTGCGACTATTGCTGGGATCTGTACAAAACAGAGACGTCTTCTTAATATATAACCCACAACATCACTGCAGCATTACAATATTTAATCTAATATTTAATTCAAAATGGTATTTTGACACATTTCTCCTGCAACAAATAATTAAGCATTCCTGCGATTGCAATGTGATTAATTGTGTGGCCCTGGTATATATGTATGTATGTGTATATGTAGATGTATATGTATGTACATGGGGATATATGGATATATATGTATATATAATGAACACAATGCTGAACTAGTGAAAAGGGAAAGAAAATCTCACAAGGTGTGAAAGTACACTTCACATACTCCACTGAGAATTCTTCCCTTTCTTCTCTCTTTTTTCCCTCCTCCATGTCTCCCTCCCTCCCCCTCTCCCTCCCCCCTTCCCTCTCACACAATCCCCTCCCTCACCTCACACACACATACACTCCATGTAACCCCTTTGTTTTTCAGGTTTGTGAATACTACAAGGCTCAGGTGCTTCTGGTTGTTTAACATGCTTGTATATATTCTAATGCTCTGCTCCGTAACTCTGCAGTGCTTCACCATGACACATCGGTCGACTGTAATACATACACTTAACAATTACATCTACTCATGCAAAATCCATGCAGATAGAAACTCACATAGAAACACACAGATTATTCTCCATATCCACATACAGTATGATAGAACCCCCACTTTGTTAATGTCACAGTTAAAACTGGTATCCTGGAATGTACACGGCATTTGCTCACAGGCGAAAAAAATTAAAGCGATGGACTTTGTCACAAAATTGAAAACAGATATTTTTCTCCTACAAGAAACCCACTTACTAAAGTCAGAAAAAAATCGGTCACACTTTACAATAAGGTACACAAAATTAGAGTAGTTACTGAGGAACTAATGAGGAACTAATGAGTAGTTACTGAGGAACTAATGAGGAACTATTGAGTAGTTACTGAGGAACTACGGTAGACAAAATTAGAGTAGTTACTGAGGAACGAATGAACGAATGAGGAACGAATGAGGAACGAATGAGGACCTAATGAGGAACTAACTATTAGTTAATGGTCAGTTCTTCAGTAACTCATGATCAAATTTCAGAGGAGTAGTTACTGAGGAACTAATGAGGAACTATTGAGTAGTTACTGAGGAACTAAGGTACACAAAATTAGAGTAGTTACTGAGGAACTAATGAGGAACTAATGAGGAACTAACTATTAGTAAGTATCAGTTCCTCAGTAACTCATGATCAAATTTCATAGAGGGGTTAATCACGACTTAATAATTAGTGAACTAGTTACTTGATCAGTGCAGAATCATTACTCAATATCCCGTCCATTAGTTAACCTTTTTTATTTCCTAAAGTAAAGTGACACATAATGAGTAGTCTTTCATTACATTATCATCATCTTTACAATTAATTCCTTAACAACAATAATCAGACAGCAGGATTCTTGAGAAGAGTTTTATTCATTATTTTCAGACCACATACACATTAATATGACCATCCATGTTATTCTGTACGATGATGCCTTAGAAATAAACATGATAGTATGTCACATTTTAGGTAGGCTAAGCTTAAAGAATTTATCATGGGGGCTGCTTGTAAAGTACTGTATAGTGATCACACCGTTGTTCACAGTACAGTTGTTTGAGGTGCACAAAATTTAAAGTAGTTACTATGAAAAAAATTTGGAATGAATGAGGAACTGACTATTAGTTAATGGTCAGTTCTTCAGTAACTGCTGATCAAATTTCAGTAGTTACCGAAGAACTAATGAGGAACTAACTATTACTTAATCATTACCTACCCTTTTTGTGTACCCTAAAATAAAGTCAGACGGTAATGATAATGGTAATGATTACTGAATCATTACCTACTCATTAGTTACTCTTTTTGTGTACCCTAAAGTAAAGTGAGACATCAAAATGAGTAGGTAATGATTCGGTAATCATTACCTACTCATTAGTTACTCTTTTTTTGTACCCTAAAATAAAGTGAGACATCAAAATGATTAGGTAATGATTACTGAATCATTACCTACTCATTAGTTACTTTTTTTTGTACCCTAAAGTAAAGTGAGACATCAAAATGATTAGGTAATGATTACTGAATCATTACCTACTCATTAGTTACTCTTTTTGTGTACCCTAAAGTAAAGTGAGACATCAAAATGAGTAGGTAATGAGTACTGAATCATTACCTACTCATTAGTTACTCTTTTTGTGTACCGTAAAGTAAAGTGAGACATCAAAATGAGTAGGTAGTGATTCAGTACTCATTACCTACTCATTTTGATGTCTCACTTTACTTTAGGGTAGGCTACACAAAAAGGGTAACTAATGAGTAGTTACTGAAGAACTGGCCATTAACTAATAGTTAGTTCATCATTCATTCCAAATTTTCGGCTGATTGGGCATGTTGAGTCGGCAGCAGAGCTTGTCGGTGAGAGAGATCCCTCTGACTGGCTGATTAGGTGTTATATCCTCTTCCCTGTAGCAAGCGAATCTGCCTGTAGTGAAACCGGGGCTAACCGGTGCTTCCTCCTCAGGTTTGTTATTCGGGTTAAAGTGGGAAGAAGCAGCGGGTTTGTCGGGCAGCTGAGTGAAGTTGAGTGAAATGGAGCCTGTGGAGGAAACACCGGAAGCGTCTGGATGTAATAGTCCGTGAAGGTGCTGCGGTGCTCGGCTGCACAGATAGGAAACCCCTCGGCTGACAGGATGTGTCAGTCTGTCACGCCGCGCTACTTTGTTGATCTCATGCATTCAACGGACTTCCGGTTTCCCTTTTTGCGTTATTTCCTTTCACACAGGCGCAGAACGTGCGTGCTACTTGGCCGTCGGCTGCATAGACATACGTACATATATATGTACGTATTGCTATGGTCGGCAGTGCCATAGAATATAACAGAGTAGCGACAATGGAAGTCCAAAATGCTTGTGCGTCACGTGACTCATGTAGACCTCGGATAGTTCCCGGAAATTACTGGCAGGCCATTTAAATACATAATACTGAAAGACAGAACTCCGATTTTTGGTAAGTGGCTGTCAATAACTACATTTATTTATAATATACGTGTAGCACGCCATAAACAGTTACATCTTTATGTTGTTTTTTAAAGTAAAATGTGCTAATATTTGAGGATTAGTGTTAGTTCACTATAGTTAGGTAAGACTCGTTTAATCCCGACCTTGGAAATTCACGTTACAGAAGCTCAGAGCAGAGGCAATAGAAACAGGATACATTTTTTAAATACAAATTAGACATAATGAAAATAATAGAAAATCCATATTCACCTTTATAATTCCTTAAAATGTTTACTTATATTTCAGTGTTGGGTGCTGTTGTAAGTGACCAGCACACTGGAAACCAGCAGGTGGGTCTACCAGCTCTGGTGTATTAATTTGCACTTGTCATAGTGACTAACTGGCAAGCCAATTTGCTTTTGTTGTGCTAACCTCAGCATTTGCCTAATGTGTTTCATATGACTGGCTCTCAAATATTCATCCCTATCTTGTAAGTTATCAGACTTTGATCCTGTGTCTGGTCATCCCTGTGTCCACAGTTATCTCTTTATTTGAAAAGGTCTAGGCTATTTAATTGTTTAATATAATCACACTGTTATTTATATAAGCAGGGGATTTTAATACAAAGTTGTAACCACTGCACGTGAATGCCTGGATCGGTCAGATCTGCACTCCAGAGGAGAGCCTTCATCATACTATACAGTATCGCCCACTACTGGATTTGTAAGTTAATGAACTGTAATTAAAACTCTGTGCTTTAATTAGCCGCTATGAAACAACATGACCCTCTTCTATTTTATAATGCCTACTAATATTATAATATCATAATCACGGTAACTGGTAATATGCAATGTATTACATTTTCAAAGTAACTTGCCCAACACTGTATATCATATATTATATTCAATATAATTACTTATATAATTAATATAAAATGCAGTATAATACATATTAAGTATGGTTCCTCATCTCTGGAACTACTTGAAACAAACCTTGTTAAGTTTTAAGTCTCACCAAGATCGACTCAGCACTTACCTGCAGCGTCCTCTCTCACACAGTGGTTCTGCAGCATCACTGCTCCGCCACCACGCAGTGCTCCTACAGAAGGTTACAAATATACAAGATTACATATCTAATACTGTGATAGAATATATGTTTAGCATGATCATATGTATAACACAGTAATATATACATACATTTGGTATTTAAAATAATTCCCCATTTAGCCTGGTATGCTTCATTTATAAAAATTACTTAATTTTGTGTTTTAAATCTCATTCAGGTCCTCAAACTTCCCTCTCACTTTGCTATCAATGTAATATCAGCTGAGCTGTAACATATTATAGACAGGTATCCTCAACATAATCACAAAGCCTAAAAAACAGACCATAAGTTACGTTTTTGTTTAATTTCACCTCCTCCACTCAACAATCATGCAGCAATGTCATATTTAACTGAGCTAATATTCAATAATTACAAAAAATCAGGACTGGAAGCACTCTAACTTGCCATTGCTAGATAAAATGGTTTAGGAGAAGACAATTTAAAACTAAAAGGCTGTTCATGGTTAGCATTACCTGTATGGTGTGTACAGTATGTACAGTGTCCTAGCCTAATCTGTTATCTTATCTTTTAACATTACATAAATCTACTAATTTAATGGGAGATAATCCACTAACAAGCTTTAATGCACATGTTAAGTTAGATAAGTTGTGCTGATAATGTAAAATTTGAGTCTTTGGACATCTTACCCGTTAAAAGTACAGCACAGCTGGTCTTTTCTGCTGTAACTCCATTGCGCTGCTAGCATGTGCCGCTTACTTCTGGGAACTATTGAGAGGCTCCGCGAACTGCCATTGCTGTGAAAAAAATGGCCCATTAGAGTGAATGGAGATGACGCGATTCTCTATTCAAGGGCTCTGGCCGTCGGATGTAGTCTTCTTTTTTTCCCCCACAACTTTATTTAAGACAGGAAGTTTACAGAATGCAGATCTTCAACATTACACATATATGTCATATATCACATATGCCAGGGGGGATAAGAGTTTACAAGAAAATATTAAAAATATAAAATATTTTCTATGTGTAAACTTACATTTGTGAATGTGAAATCTTGCCAAAAGTAAGATGAGATTAATAATAAATCTTTCAATGGGTTTTGCCGTATTTCTGTTAAAGTCAAAAAGTCCAAACAGCACATCCCTCCAAAAGAGCTTAAATTACTTTTTAATATTGTTCGCAATAGAATTACAAATATCACTCCAGAGTCTTTTGACAATGGGGCAGTGCCAAAATAACTGAGTAACAGTTTCAAGCGTTGGGTGTAGTCTTTGTAGTGTGTTCAAATGCAACTGACACAGGGTGACGTGAGGTGACGTAGACGATGCAACAGTTGGCTTTCGTTACCGCTAGTTCTTTGATGTCGGTTTGGTGTGTCAGCACCTTGTACAGAATAATATGGATGATCATATTAATGTGTATGTGGTCTGAAAATAATTAATTAAACTCTTCTCAAGAATCCTGCTGTCTGTGATTTTATTTGTTAAGGAACTAATTGTAAAGATGATGAAGTAATGAGAGACTACTCATTATGTGTCACTTTACTTTAGGACATAAAAAGGTTAACTAATGGACGGGTTATTGAGTAATGATTCTGTACTGATGAAGTAACTAGTTCACTAATTATTAAGTCGTGATTAGCCCCTCTGTGAAATTTGATTATGAGTTAATGAAGAACTGACCATTAACCAATAGTTAGTTCCTCATTAGTTCCTCAGTAACTACTCCTCTGAAATTTGATCAGGGGTTACTGAAGAACCAACCTGATCTCACAGAAATACGTGAAATGACCACGACCTCTTAACACCGCATTCCGTGGTGGCAGCACGTAATGGTTTGAAATTACGTGCTGCCACCACGAAAACAATGCCAATGTAAAGTCAATTAGGATCCTCTCCCGTGGTGGACACACGGATTCCCTGATTCAATCACGTCATGTCAGCCTCGTTTTCCTCAATGATATCTTTAACATTCCTGTATACACACAAAAACGCAGAAGTGTCCTTGATAACTCAAAAATATGACAGGTTAATGTCAAGGCCATAAAATAAAATAAAATCATTCCATTTCAGATTGCCGTCCGTCTGCCGTAACTGAATCCAAACGCCACTAATAAATAAATAAGAAGATAAAAATAAGGCTGAGCACGGAAGAACCAGAGAGGAAACACCATCACATGGAGCTGTCTGCCCCTGGCAACCCGGTCACCCTCCACTCCACCAGGGGAGAGCGGACCCCAAGCCAGCGCCACAGAACCAGAGGCTGCCCCGCTGGTTATACCTCCAACCGTGGCAGCTGTCACACAAACCGCTGCTGAAAATTATACATTTTGATACAGGTAGGCTATATACATATTGCAAAACTCTGTAAAAGTACACTAAAGCCTATTTTTGTTTCCAAATATTTAGCTGAAAACGAAACCATTCATACAGTCAATATAAAATATTTTGTTAGAAATAAAAAACACATGTAATCTCAATGTGACCACGCCAGCCGGCGGGACTGTGGCTGAACCACTTCTAATGTTCATTCATTCATTCATTCATTCAATTGCGTGTTCAGTGTGTGTGTGTGTGAGAGGAGTATCAATTAAAAAAAGTAATTATTTCGCTGTTTGTTTCTTTTATTCTTCCGTTTTGTTAATCTAATGTTAATCTAATTATTATTGTAGAATGTATTTAGCAAATCACCCCTCTCAACTGGAGACAGCAGCAAAAAAAAAAAAGGCATTATAAAAAGCCAACAAATAGTGTTAATTAATTGACGTGAGACATTGAAGAGGTTGTCTCCATAGTCTGTAATTTTTTTTTTTTTTTTTTTTTAAATAACTTCTCGGAAATTACTCAAAAGTAGAACATGCTAAAAGTAAATACAATAATAGGCTAAATAGTATCTAAGCAATAATAAAGTGTCTAAACAATAATAAATGTTATCTAAGTTATCTATTAGGCTACCATTCCACTCTGTAAATAGATTTTAAAATTTCAATATGATTTTAATATTATTTTTGCTTATTTCATTATTGTTATTATTGGTTTTACTTTTTGGTAGTATTGTATTGTCTGAGGATGACTCATGTTAGTAACTATCTACAGTAAAAAAGAAAAAAACAAGCAAAGAAACAAACAAAAATCATTTCATACATGGCCTTCAAAGTGCTCTCTGAAACTGCACCTGGCATGGCTTGACAAATGAAAAAAATCTAACCTTTGTCTTAGAGCTAAACCAAATACATCATTGGAAAGGTCTCAACCTGGAGAGTAACATATGTCAGTATGAAGATTCTACATGGCTCCTGCTTTCAGCCATTGACCTTTGAACCTTGACCACAGTGCATGTTTGAAGGCTTATAACTCAGCAACAGAAGGGGGTACAGACATGGGACACAACTGTTATAGAGAGCTCTTGACCTCAGCTATCATGTAAGTGTAGTCAACAACTGAGGGTGCTGTCAGATATGGATAAAATATGGATAAAATTAATTTTCACCCATTTAGAAATTAGATATTTAAAATCTGATTTCACAAATGTGTTTACCATCCCCTTAAAGTCCACAGTGTACTCTCAATTAAGTATTTACAACTTCCAAATCTGGGAAAAACACTTAGATTTTTAAAAAACTACAATTCCCTGGGACCGCGCCATGCAGTTTGATACATATCAGCAACATAGTTGTAGTTCTTCTGATTTGCAAAGTAGGGCTCTAAATAGGGTTGTAAAAAGATATATCTACTGAATATATCTAATATCAAGTAAAGTCGAACTAGTTATTACACTCCACCTAGATGAACTATGGTAAGAAACAGTAAAGATGTAATTTTCGATATTTTAGCTAATACACTAGAAACGACGTTTTTGGGACAGTAGGTTTGTTTGCGGCTTGTAAAAATAGGGTTGTAAAAAGATAGATCTACTGAATAAATCTAATATCTAGTAAAGCCTAAGTAGTTATTACACTGCATCTAGATGAACTATGTTAAGAAAAAAAGCAAGGATGTTGGCTAATCGTAGCTATTTTAGATAGTACTCTAAAAACTGCGTTTTTGGGACAGTAGGTTTTTTGCGGCTTGTTGTAAAACAGGGTTGTAAAAAGATACATCTACTGAATATATCAAATGTCTAGTAAAGCTGAACTAGTAATGACACTGCACCTAGATGAAATATGTTAAGAAAAAGTAGGCATGATGGTTCATTTCAGATATTTTAGCAAGTTCTCTAGAAATGGCGTTTTTGGAATTGAATATTTGAATAGGCTATAACAAATATCTAGAACAGCCGAATTATCACGTTATTATCAATATTATTATTATTGGTGGGACATTATAAGAGAGGAATATATTTGCCGTTTGAATATCAAGAACGTTTCCGCGTTTTTGTGTGTATACAGGAATGTTAAAGATATAATTGAGGAAAATGAGGTTGACGTGACGTGATTGAATCAGGGAATCCGTGTGTCCACCACGGGAGAGGATCCTAATTGACTTTACATTGGCATTGTTTTCATGGTGGCAGCACGTAATTTCAACCCATTATGTGCTGCCACCACGGAATGGGGTGTTAAGAGGTCGTGGTCATTTCACGTATTTCTGTGAGATCAGGTTGGAAGAACTGACCATTAACTAATAGTTAGTTCATCATTAGTTCCTCAGTAACTACTCCTCTGAAATTCGATCATGAGCTAATGAAGAACTGACCATAAAAGGGACATTGTGTAACATTTTCAGTTGTTTATTGGCAAAAATTGATGTCTGCATTCATAAATATGTCATCACTGGTGTACTATTACCTCCACCAATAATCTGACTTATTCTCATAAAAGGAGAATTTCAGATTTGTTTGTACATTGCGCGGGTAAGTCATCTGTGGGGTTCCATTACGTTTCGCCATCTTGAGAATACACCCGCCAGCAAGGGACATACAGCACCGCCTTCGGCGTTTTGTTGAGAGCCAGGCCAGCACTGCGTGACTGAGGAGCCTAAGGAGAGGAGCAAGAGGCGCTTCACTACTACCCTGGCAAATTTGAAACAAAGTCCCACTCTTTGAGCATAATGCAGGATCATGCATATGCAGCATCATGGGAGACGGAATCCTTGTTGCCAAGAAAACGCAAAAGGGAATAGAAAAGGCAGCGTGACCGGCGAATTAAAAAGACAAAGGCCCACATCGTGGTAGCCTTTCCCAGGTAGAGAGAGCTGCTAAGGGAGAATGGTAATGCAATCACAGGCCAGCGCCGCTGTTGGCTGTTAGCCGCTGTTAGCGGCCAGTCGCTAACAGCCTCTTCCCTCTCCTCGCATCACTGCACCGCTGTTAGCTGTTAGCCGCTGTTAGCGCTGGCCTGTGATTGTATTACCTTTCTCCTTCAGCAGCTCTCTCCACCTGGGAAAGGCAACCCCAATGCTGAGCCTTGTTTTTTTAATTCGCTGGTCACGCTGCCTTTTTGATTCCCTTTTGCACTTTCTTGGCGACAAGGATTCCGTCTCCCGTGATGCTGCATAATACATGATCCTGCATTATGCTCAAAGAGTGGGACTTTGTTATGCGGTAGTAGTGCCGCTGGCCACTAACGGCCAATTTCCACCAGATGCTGATGTTGGTTGCGTCTCCGCTCCAGCACAGTAGTGGAGCCGATAGGATTCAATTCTAGTCAATGTGTGTGTTTCCGCCGGCTGCGGCTGTGCTGCGTTCCGGCTCCGTCACAGCTCTGGCACAGCTCCGGCACTCCGGAGCCCTCCGCAACAGATATGCAGGACTTCTATTTTTGCCGGACGCCGGAGCACAACGCAGCAATTCAGCACAGAGCAGATCATGCGTGGCAGGAAGTCGTGCACAGAAACACAATAAAACATCCGGTTAATTTTCAAAATAAAATACACAGTGTTCACGGCGGATCATATTTCCCTGCACTACACCTTAAAAACTACATAATGGGCAGAGGCTGGCCTGAAGTCAACAGGTCAGAGGTTTTCACGTCATTTCACCCCGTGAACACCATGGACGAGGAGATATTAATCATGGCAGTGCACCGAGATGTCTTCCGGCGGAGCTGCACCACACCGCACAGCAAACGCAGCCGGTGGGTATTGACGGATGGCGGAGCAAGCAATGGATAACCAGCGCTGCCGTTCCGCAACAGACACACATCCAGTGGAAATACGGCATTACAGCTGTTAGCGGCGCAGTAATGCGAGGAGTGGGATGAGGTGTGTGAGGTTGAGCCACTTGTCAGTTGTCAAAGGACAAGACGTGATTGGTTTGTTTCAATTTACATCCGCCCCAACAGTCCTACGTTGTAAACACAGCCAGCATGGTGAAAAGGGGGTTTGTCAACTCGCGTCGCGTGTGTCTGTGTAGCAGCCTGAATGAATACTCCATGTAGTATCGGATGACATAGTTTCATAAGTGTTATCATAGCTTTCTGGTACACGGCTGCTACAGCTGTTACAATATGTGTTTGAAACAGTGAGGCGCTAGAGTACGCCATCTGTTTGAATGCAATATATGATTTCAGCGTTAGATGGGAGAAATTCCTACACACTGTGGCTTTAACTAATAGTTAGTTCCTCATTAGTTCCTCAGTAGCTACTCCTCTGAAATTTGATCAGGGGTTACTGAAGAACTGATCATTAACTAATAGTTCATCATTAGTTCCTCATTAGTTCCTCAGTAACTACTCTAATTTTATGTACCTTAGTTCCTCAGTAACTACTCATTAGTTCATCATTAGTTCCTAATTCGTTCCTCAGTAACTACTCTTATTTTGTGTAGCTTAGTTCCTCAGTAACTACTTGTTCGTTCCTCATTAGTTCCTCATTTGTTCCCCAGTAACTACTCTAATTTTGTGTAGCTTAGTTCCTCAGTAACTACTCATTTGTTCCTCATTAGTTCCTCATTAGTTCCTCATCAGTTCATCAGTAACTGCTCTAATTTTGTGTACCGTATTTCCTCAGTAACTACTCCTCTGAAATTTGATCATGAGTTAATGAAGAACTGACCATTAACTAATAGTTAGTTCCTCATTCGTTCCTCAGTACCTACTCCTCTGAAATTTGATCAGGGGTTACTGAAGAACTGACCATTAACTAATAGTTCATCATTAGTTCCTCATTAATTCCTCAGTAACTACTCTAATTTTATGTACCTTAGTTCATCAGTAACTACCCATTAGTTCATCATTAGTTCCTCATTAGTTCCTCAGTAACTACTCTTACTTTGTGTAGCTTAGTTCCTCAGTAACTACTCGTTCATTCCTCATTAGTTCCTCATTCGTTCCTCATTAGTTCCCCAGTAACTACTCTAATTTTGTGTAGCTTAGTTCCTCAGCAACTACTCATTTGTTCCTCATTAGTTTCTCATTAGTTACTCATTCGTTCCTCATTAGTTCCTCATTAGTTCATCAGTAACTACTCTAATTTTGTGTACCGTAGTTCCTCAGTAACTACTCATTTGTTCCTCATTAGTTCCTCATTAGTTCCTCATCAGTTCATCAGTAACTGCTCTAATTTTGTGTACCGTATTTCCTCAGTAACTACTCCTCTGAAATTTGATCATGAGTTAATGAAGAACTGACCATTAACTAATAGTTAGTTCCTCATTCGTTCCTCAGTACCTACTCCTCTGAAATTTGATCAGGGGTTACTGAAGAATTGACCATTAACTAATAGTTAGTTCCTCATTAGTTCCTCAGTGACTACTCTGAAATTTGATCAGGGGTTACTGAAGAACTGACCATTAACTAATAGTTCATCATTAGTTCCTCATTAGTTCCTCAGTAACTACTCTAATTTTATGTACCTTAGTTCATCAGTAACTACCCATTAGTTCATCATTAGTTCCTCATTAGTTCCTCAGTAACTACTCTTACTTTGTGTAGCTTAGTTCCTCAGTAACTACTCGTTCATTCCTCATTAGTTCCTCATTCGTTCCTCATTAGTTCCCCAGTAACTACTCTAATTTTGTGTAGCTTAGTTCCTCAGCAACTACTCATTTGTTCCTCATTAGTTTCTCATTAGTTACTCATTCGTTCCTCATTAGTTCCTCATTAGTTCATCAGTAACTACTCTAATTTTGTGTACCGTACTTCCTCAGTAACTACTTGTTAGTTCCTCATTAGTTCCTCAGTAACTACTTTAATTTTGTGTACCTTATTGTAAAGTGTTACCAAAAAATCTCTTAAAGATCCAAATTTTAATCAAATTTTTTCATCCTGCTATAACAGCAGACAAAGAGGTGTCTCTATCATGGTCCACAAGAGATAGCCATTTACTTCAAACAGCACGGTAACAGACCCAGAAGGCCGCTACATCATTATTCAGGCAACAATCTTTGACAGATTATATACAACTGTTAATCTGTATGTCCCTAATAATGATGATCCAGCCTTCTTTCACACAGTCTTCTCTCTACTATCTAACGTATCAGACAGCTCGACAACTATAATTGGAGGAGACTTTAACACAGTCCTAAATTCATCATTAGACCGTTCTAGTAACTCAGTACACACAAAGCAATCACAATCGGCTAAGGTAATATAGGAATATATGGATGATTTTGGGCTTGGCGATGGCTGGAGACTCAAATACCCATCGAAGAGGGAATATACTTTCTTCTCTCCGGTGCATCACTCATTTTCAAGAATTGACTTTTTTCTCTTAAATAACTCCATCTCATCTCATCACAAAAAATTACCATAGAAATACACCCGATTATTATCACTGACCATGCACCAATTTCACTCAATCTGCAAATAGAAACCATCCATAAACGGTCCCCAACACGGTGCTTTAATATTTATTTACTTAAAGACCCAGACTTTGACAAAATGGTGAGAATGGGAAAACTTTCTTGAAGATGACTCTCCAAATTTATCTCCATCTTTAATATGGGAAGCTGGGAAGGCAGTAATCAGAGGAAAAATTATATCATACTCGTCCTACAAGAAGAAACAGGAATTGCAAGCAGAAAAAAAACATTGAGGAAAAAATTAAACAACTAACACAGGAATATGCAAACAATCCAAGTGATCAAGTATGGAGCCAATTACAGTGTGCAGAATTGCAACTGGACAATATTCTATCAAAGAAAACTGAATTTATCATACAGCAGCTCAGATATAATAACTTTGAATACAGTAACAAATCAGGACATTTTTTGGCTAATCAGCTCCAACGCAATAAAGAAAAATCTCTGATACCAACAATCCAGGGGCCGTCCGGCAATTACACACAATCTCCTCAGGAGATTAATCAGATTTTCTATACTTTCTACCATAACTTATATTAAACAGTAAACAATCCAAACCCAAAAGATATTCAGGCTTTTCTCGATAACCTAAATTTACCTCAATTGTCCACTGAACACAGAAACATCTTAGACGCTCCCCTGACTATTAATGACCAAGAGAGTGCATTAGACAAAATGCCAACAGGTAAGGCTCCAGGACCAGACGGCTTTCCTGCTGAATGTATAAAACATTTCTGGACAATATTAGCACCACTTTTCTTCAGGACAGTGACAGAGATCAAAAAGAACGGAGGCATAAGACCTCACATGAATACAGCAGCAATCAAATTATTAATAAAGCCAGACAACTTCAGTTTCAATTTCAATTTATTTATTTAAAAAGGGACAGTGCATATTAATGAACATTTACATGTAAATATGCCAGATTATAGCCGCTAAAAAGGCTAGTTTCCATCTGCAGTCTCTTGGCAGGTTGATATTACATCAGGTAAAATAGAAAAAAAGAAAAAAGAAAAGAAACAGAACATACACAATACAAGTACACAGATCATTCAAGACATATACAATACAAGTACACAGAACAGAGTACAGAGACCAGTCGAGCTAGTGTGCAAAAAAGGAAAGTGCTTATCATAAAGTGCTGGTGCATAGATGAAATATGGATTGCACAGATTTCAATAAATACAAATCTAAATTGCACAATGCACATATAAAGTGCTAGTGCATATTAGATAAAGTGCTGCTGCATAACAGAAAATTGACCAGTGAAGTGACAAGGATCGGTGCCTGGAATTGGGCCTGACAGCTCCCAACCCTGTCCTCCTTGTTTCTGCTAAAATGTCTTCTGTTGTCAATTCAGTATCTTAGGTTCAGCTGGCAGGTACTTAGAAAAACACTGGAGATAGGCAGAATCTGGTGCAGTCGAGTTTATTGTGTTCACAGGCAACAACACAGACAAACTCATGAGTCAGCCTCCGGAGGACGACTGAAAACCTGCTTTCAGTGCTCTGGCTTATATGCTGGTGGAGGTCGAAGAGATCTCCACCCATTTCTGTAGTCCTTCCCATTTCGATCCGTTTTTACTGGTAGCAGACTTTGCCTTTTGTTCCGGCTCAAACTGGAATCTGCCACCAGTATTTTCGGAATCGAACTCACTCTATTTTTTTAAAAACGTGATCTCTGGGGACTTACATGCTACAGTCCCTCGTGCTCCCGTGTAATATGAACCATTACATGCACATTAAGTAATACAATCATTTGAGTGTGTGTGTGTGACCTTTACCGTGTAATATAAACTCTTAAGTGCATTAGGCAGTACAATCAAGTGAGTAAGCTATCTTCTTCACACAGCACGTGGTAACTTATATGAGTGTCACTGTAAGTTCACAACATCATGTGAGTGTAGGTTACTGCATTATATCATTACAAAGAGCGTGATAGGTTATGTATGTCAATAAGAGTTCACAACTGAGATGTCACTAAGAGTTCACATCGTTATATTGCATATTACACATAAATGCAGTGTTAGTTTTTGTACAGGCCTACACACTAACATGGTTATATAGCTATTTGTATCTTATCCAACTTATATGGTTTAACACCTGATGAGGGTTTTGACTTTTACACTACATTCCCCCTTTGGGGCTCCATAGTCCCACACAATATTTTTAAATCACAGAAAAAGGGGTGAAAATATATATATCCCCCCTTTGGGACTATATAGTCCCATAACATTAGCTTAAGATTTGTTAGCACCATACATAATTTCATTTTCCAGTGATTATATCAGTAAATCATTAGTAGATATCACACATATATCACACATAAGTCATAGAGAATAAGAGCCAGCCTAGTAATGTCATCTTGTGGCATGAGGGTGTAGAATGACATTCGTATGCAGTGATTGTGACTACAGTTAGTACTAACATGTCCTGCAGAGAGTACCTGATAATTTCACATATAGCAGTTACAGTTAGCAGGATTTATAGCTACCGTGCTGTTAACGTTGTCCCCTTACAGTCCCTCGAACCCACAGGCTGGCATCCGCAACCGTCGGCTGTTGCCAGCTGACCCTTTAGCGTGTCGACCTCTTCTTGTGTGGCCTCATAAGCATTAAGTTGCTGCTGCAAGGTGTCCCTGGCCTGAGTCAGTTCATGGACTTGGCCACGCAGATCCAGCACCTGCTGCTCAAATCAAGTAATGCGGGCCTGGAGTAGCAATAGTCCAATCTGGAGTAAGAACAGGCCAATCTGCTGCTTTCCCAGGACCCATTTGGGTCTGACCTCCCTGGCTGGAGGCTTTGGCAGCTGGGTTGAATGGTTCTGGGCAGGTTCCCGCGTAGCTGGGGCCTGCAACTGGTTCTGGGTTTGGGCGGGACAGTAGATAGCGGATCAGGTTGGTCGATGGAGGGTGGTTCAGTGTCTGGATCGCTGGCTGTGGGGAGTGGAGTTGATTGTAGAGCTCGTCCAGTGACAACTCAGGGGGATGGGTTGGTGGTGGAAGGGTGGTCCCGTGATCGGGTGGAGGGCAAGGGGGTCTCATCACACTCGCTCCCTGCTGCTGGTGCCAGAACACAGGCTGGTCTCCCTGGTTCTGCTGGTATGGATGTGGTATTCTCCAAGACCCAGCTATATTCTGTTTTTATCTTAAAGGTGTAAAGGACATTTTAGTGCATTCTCCCTATAATAGTTTTCCTTTTCCATATTCAATCTTAGGTTTACTTTACACATAAGCCATGCAAGAAGGATTAGTATATTAGTGATTATGAAGCTTAAGTGTAGGTGAATAATAGTAATGGTCTGGTGACAGCAAAGGTATCAGGGTCTTCTTACGCAATTTCGTCATACACTTCTGCTGGCTTAGATCTCTGATCATATTGAGCAGTTCCCAATGCCCTGTTTTGTAGCATTATCTCATACTGATTTCTACACTTTCCACCTGTGCCCTGCTCTTGTTTTTTAAGAAGCTGTGTAGAGGCAAAAAAGTCAAGGTCCCGAGCCGTGCCAGAAAGCTCGCGACCTCGCTCTTCTCCTCTCAAACGGACTTTCTTTATCTTCCATTAGATATCAAAAACTCAGATACTCAGAGGTCAAAAAATCACTGGAGACACGTAGAATCAGATGCAACTGAGTTTAATGTGCTCGCAGGCAACAAACACATCACAACCCAAATGAGTCAAGCCCCGGAGCAAGACTGAAATTTCTTTGTTTGCGCTCGCTCTTTTATCGTAGAATTTCTGCTGAGTCATCTCTTTTCTTAATCCTTCCCCCTCTAGTGGCAGGCCTTTTTGCCTTTGTTCAGACATGCCTGGACATGCCCAGACATGCCCAGACATGTCCTAATGGTGTAATCTTTTTTCTCCTGGCCTACTACTACTACTGTCTACTATTACACTTCCAGGCAATACATGGTATGGTATGTGTGTGTTTTCAATATATGAATACGCAAACTTGTGTAAAAGTGCTTTGCCATACATGGATACATACATGAATTCCAACCTTAATTAACTTATGCAAAATAAACATTTACCTGATTAGTGTTTAAATCTTACACTACAGCTGTCTTTGGGAACCAGTCATGTCTTCGTATGATTCAGCGCCGGTGGGCCGTGGCCCTTGGTCTATTACGACAAATTGTCCTGTAACACTTGTCATTGTCCGCTTGATTACAAGCCGTACCAGGGGAAGAACACAGCAGGCTATCGTGAGAAGGGCCAGCACAACAATTCCCAATAACATTCCCAACATTTTTAATATCCTTTCAGGGGATAATGTCGACAGCCAGTCCCACATTGAGGGGATCCTGGTGTTCCAGTTTGAATGCTGCACATGCTGATCTCGTAAGGTACGCATGCCTTCCAAAGCTTTGGTCAAATTGCATAGGAATGACAGTACAACAGTGTTCCCCTATTATATCGCAGACGCCTTGATCTTGAGCTAGAGTCTCAATGACAAGTCTGTTCTGTACCGTCATTAGGGATGTGGCATGTAATTGCCCGTTTACTCCTTCGAGGGCTCTTATAGTCCAATTCACAAATCTTTGTTGGTTATTCCACAAATAATTTACCTAACAGCTATTACTTGCTATATATTGAGCATTCACTACGGTTCCCCAAATTGGCCAGGAGCTCAATACTCTGCCCGTCTCTATCCATTCATCTGCTATAGCCTGTTGGTCCCTAGGGACTCCTTGTGGTACCTGGTCCCATGTAATGTATACACTAGCATCCTCCTCCCAGGAACGTCCCAGAGGTTCAGATGACCTACGGCGTTTCGCTGGAGTGCTGTTAGTTAAACTGAGTATTGTAATTGGTCCTGTTAACATTACGGGGGCGCAGAGTCCCGTCCAATTGGCTGGTAGTACTGCCTTCACCTGAAGATCACTTTCACACATCCAAAATATGTCCGCCAGTGGAGTGGTACCATTGGTCAAGTTTAATACCCAAATCCAGGTGGTATCATTATGATTTTGGCCTAGAACTATGGAATCATCACCTCCATTGACCACCTGGTGGCATTGGATTTTGGCTTCTTGAGTTGTATTATATACCTTCTGCACCTCTGAGAGCTGCAGTGTACCTGCTGACGTGGACACATTTCCTATGATCTTTTCATACCTGCATTGAATCAGCCTCTCCGCCTCCTAGGAAGTGTTAGTAAGGGTGGCATTGTTTAGCCAATGTTCTATCTTGTTTCCTCGTACTACGCAAAATGGGAATATGAGGTCTGGTGTCAGATGTACTACTGGAGGTACCTGGAATTCTTGTTGGAACTGATCAGAGGCGTTTTTAAGATTTTCTGGACAGATTGCAGTTGTGTTGGTCCATCTCTCTCTGCCCGCTGCCATCCACATGACACATGCAGCAAAACATTTATCCTGCTTCCAGCAATTATCTATGTCGGGGAGAGGCCTAACCCTGGGTAGGCCCTTCCTTCTGTGGCACGCTACACACATAATATTGGTTACCTGTTTAGCAGAGTATTCCAGCCATTGATAGAAGGCATTGGACTTCCAAGTGGTGGTTCTTATCAACTCTACCCGTTGCACTGGTACATCTCTTGACTTCCTTGGGGATCTGGGGTTTAATTGAAGCCATTGACGTGCCACTTTTAGGGATATACTGAACCCTACTTCCATATTAGTACAACCTCTCATATTACACCAAACTCTTGCTGTCACCATTCCTTCCACGCTACAGCATGATCCTGTGGATCGTCTATGCAGTCTAATGTCTCCTGAGCCCTCCACCAATACATCGTAAGCATGTGATTTATAGTAGGTTAGTTGTATCGTTTCCCTGTAAGGTATCTGTTCCTGTTTTGCAGCCAAGGCTCCTAGCGCCAGCAAGCATTCACCTTTCTCTTTCTGGCCTTCCTTACCCTGTGCTGCTCCCTCACTCTGGTGTACTCTTGTTGCGATGAGCAATAGGGTTAGTAATATTACAGCTATTGTTCCTACTTTAGCTCCTTGTTGCATGCTGACTGGACCCTTAGGTCTGCCGGGGGGCTGTTCCCTCTCCGGGGTCTGAGTCTCTTCTGTCTGTGTCTCTTGAGTTTGAGTCTGAGTCTGAGCTTGAGCCTGAGTTTGAGTCTGACCTCTCTGTGTCTCTAGCTTCGCCTGTTTCTGAGCTAAGGCTTTCTGCTCTTTCTTCTCCTTCTGTCTCTGCTCCCACTCCCTCCTGTCCTTCTGCCTCTGCTGCCACCTCTCTCTCTGTACTTGTCCCCTCATGATTTGTCCTATCACTAGTAGGTGATGACTCATGAGATCGAGGTTGGCTGTCAGTCCCGGGGGATGAGGAGCCTCCCTCGGAGGAGCTCTCTGCTCCTGTTGATACCCTCTCTGGTAACGACCCGCTGCTCTCACTCTGGGCTGAACCGCTGCTGTCACTCTGGGCTCTCTGTGCCCTGCGTCTCTGTGCCACGCGTGCAGACCTTCTTGTCCCCTTTTCCTGTGGGGAGGCATCGCCATCCCCTTCTGGTTGATCTCTTACTGCCCTTGGGGCGGCTTTGCCGTCCCCTTGTGGCTCTGGGGTTACTGCTCTCTGTCTGGCTCTAGGTCGGGGAACAGGTGGTCTCTCTGGGGTGTTAGCTCTGCAGCAGTGGTTAAGATGGAACCAAACGTCCTTACCTTCGACTTTCAAGGCAGTTGGTGTAGCTAATATGACCTTGTATGGACCTTCCCTTCGCGGTTGGTCCCACTTCCTTTTGAACACCTTGACGTACACCTGTTCTCCAGGCTGTATTCTCTGGATGTCTGCAGGGATGTCGACCCCTCTGTCCTCTGTGGCACCTTTTGCCTGCTGGAACACAGCCCTGTGGATACGAGTTAGACTTCGTAAATATTCAAACATTTCACCTTGCAACTGTTCCAGGGACGGTCCCTCATGGGGACCTCTTAAGTATGGTAGCGGCATGGGCCGGCCCATAAGCATTTCATGCAGTGTTAGATGCGTGACTCGGCTGGCTTGTGAACACGCAGACATTAGTACAAGTGGTAAAGCATCCACCCAGTTAAGCTTGTTTCTGCTGTCTGCCACTATCTTGGCTATTTTGGTTTTCAAGATGCCATTTGCCCTTTCTACCGCTCCCTGTGATTGGGGACGGTAAACGCAGCCAAATTTTTGTTTGATTCCCAATTGCTTTAGTGTCTCTTGTATGACACTGGACACAAAGTGGCTGCCGTTGTCAGATGATATGGTATCTGGCATTCCAAATCTCGGGAAGACTTCCTGACACAAAAAATTTGCGACTGTTTTGTGGTCTGATTTTGCAGTGGCTTTTGCCTCCACCCATCTACTATATCTACATATGACCACTAAGACATATCTCAGTCCCCTTACTCTTGACTGCGGTCCCATGTCTATGTAGTCCAACATGAGGTGTCTGAATGGTCCGTCTGGGGGTGGTATGTGTGCCAATGGGGCCGAAAAAACTTTCCTGATGGGAAATTCTGGAATTTGGAATAAATTCTGCGCAAACGTCACATTCATTTAGTACTCTGTCCACTGTGGCTGCCATGAATGGCGACCACCATACTGCTTGCAGTTTCCTTAGGATCTCCCCCCTTGCGCAATGGTCACTACCATGCGCCCAAATTATTGCATGTCTTAGTAGTAAGGTTGGTAGTACAAAGCAGCCATGGGCATCTAGCCAAACTCCATACAATGGACCCCGTATTGGGCCCATTTGCGCATTCTTAATAGCTCCACGTTTTACCCATAAGCGTTTCTCAGCCTCATCTACTCTATCTTGAGCGGCTATAAGTGAGGGCAAGGATGTGAGAGGTTCACAATCTTGTATGGTTAATATGGATGTCATTACTGCCCCTATTGCTGCTTGTTTGACTGCTTCATCTGCAAGGTTATTGCCTGTAGCTATCAATGTGTCAGTCTTTTGGTGGGCTGGACATTTAATGACAGCTAGGGCTGTGGGAAGCAACATGGCTTCTAACAGATCGAGGATGGCAGCTCCATGAGTTACAGGGGTGCCATGAGCTCTGCGAAATCCTCTTTGTTTCCAAATGTTAGCGTGAACGTGGCACACTCCATAGGCATATGCTGAGTCCGTGTAGACGTTTAGCGATTTTCCTTTAGCTAATTTACATGCTGCTGTCAACGCTTTTATCTCTGCGAGTTTGGCTGAGCAGGGCTGTGCAAGCTTACGTGCCTGTAATGTGTCAAAGGTGTGGTCGTCATTTTTGAGCTGAACAATCCCGTAGCCTTCATGGCTACCAGTGGCATCACGAAACATGAGCCATCCACGAACAATGTGAGGTCAGCAGGAATTGGCTGATTATGCAAGTCTTCTCTGGCCCGCATAAAGTTCTCTGTGTCATGAATGCAGTCGTGTGGAGTACCTTCTGTTGGTAAAATCAGTTAAGTGGTGGGGTTAATGATGGTGCAGCGCTGAATATTGAGTTCAGGGGCTGATAGGATTACCTCATAGCCCGTGCGTCTGGCTTGTGCTAAGACTAATCGTGGACTAGTCAGTAGTGCATGAATTTGGTGGGAAGTGTACAGCGTCACAGGATGTCCCATGGTCAGCGATGAGGCTTTCTGAAAGGCAAAAACAGCGGCTGCCAGTCCCTGATAGCAGGGTGGCAGGCCAGCCTCGATGTTGTCCAGTGTAGTACTATAATACGCCAATGGCTGTTTACCTGTGGGTGTGTCTTGCATCAGGACGGCACAGGCAAAGCCTGATTTTTCTGCAATATAGAGATGAAAAGGTTTAGCATAATTTGGCGTCCCTAAAGCAGGAGCGGACTGCATGTCTATTTTCAGGGCTTGGAACGCACCTTCTGCTTCGTCTGTCCATGTTAACTGTGCTGTGTTATTTGTTTGTCCTGCTGCTCTTATCAGAGCCCTGAGGGGAGCAGTTTTTATAGCATAGTCACAGATCCAAGGCCTACTGTAGCCTGTCATGCCCAGAAAAGATAGCATTTGGCCCACTATTTGGGGTTGAGGGGCCTTAATCACTGCCTCTAACTTAGATGGTGCAATACACCTTTTGTCCCCACAGAGTCTTCTCCCCAAGTACTCTACTGACTGTTGGCAGAACTGTAGTTTAGTTTTACTGACTTTGTGTCCTCCTTCTGCTAAGGCCGTGAGCACGGCAATGGAGTCTCTTTCACATTGCTCTTTTGTGGGGCTACAAATAAGCAGATCGTCCACGTACTGCAACACTGTGCTTGGTACGTTCAAATGTGCCAAGTCTTGTGTTAACACTCGGTTAAAAATGGACGGTGAATTGGAGAACCCTTGTGGGAGGCGCCTGTATGTAAATTGCTGGCCCTCATATGTGAAGGCAAACAAGTATTGAGAATCTGGATGTAGTGGTACACTGAAAAAGGCTGAACACAAATCAATTACTGTGTACCACTGGGTTTCTGGTGGTATGTTTGAAAGCAGCGTGTGTGGGTCTGGAACGAGTGGCACTTCCCCATCTATTACCGCATTAACAGCCCTTAGGTCGTGGACTAGATGGTAGTCTGTTGAATTTGGTTTCTTGATGGGAAAAATGGGTGTGTTACAGGGGCTCTTAGTTTTAACCAAAACTCCTGCTTCAACCAAGCCTTGGATTGTTGGTCTGATACCGTCAATGGCATGCTGTTTGAGAGGGTACTGTTTCTGATATGGTAAGTTAGCGTGTGGTTTTAGCTTAATGTGAACTGGTTGCGCTGATTTTATCAAGCCTACATCAGTCTTGTGTGCTGTCCACAACTGTTCTGTGGCGACTGCCATTTGTGTGGGTTTTTCTCCATCTACCACAACCTTGTCTGCTACGGTCTCATCGCCTACTTTGATTGATATTCTGATAAATTGTTTGTCTTTTGACATGTGAATGTATTTTTTCTTTGTGGGCACCCACACTTGCACCTGTAGTGCACGCCTGACTATAGGACCGAGATGATGAGACTCATAACAGTGTGACATGCGGCCTGGACTTTGGTACCTGAAACCATCCAGATAATTCTTCCGGTAGGCGGACAGCCGCTGCCACGCCCTCCAGCCCCAAAAACATGTCTTCACTGGTGATGAGATATGGTTTTCTATTGATCCCTGCATCCCAACATTCCTGGTAATCTACATGAGTCTGATCTCTGTCATACATGAGCGTGCAGTGCAGTGGCAGAGTGGGGGTATGTGCCGTGTCATAGTGCATGCGAATCCACGTTTCCCATTCTGTCCATTTCTGTTTGAGGTGTGACTCTGTTGGTGTCAGCTGAAGCCAATACGCTAGGGTTTGTTGCTTTTCTGTTGTGCCCTGGGGAAGTTGTGACATCATGTTTTGTGGGGGTTCGTCCGGGAAGTCTAAGTACAGTCCATCTTGGGTGCACATGATCTTTGCTCGTAGCAGGCATAGAATGTCTCTTCCTAAAAGATTCACTGGTGTATACAGTAAGGGTGCACATATGGTTTTACCTGCAATGAGCATTGGAACGGGCTCTGTCAATGGTATAACTTGTGATTTCCCAGAGAAGCCTATTGTTTTTATCGACGACTTGGAGAGGGGGAACCTGGAGCCTTCTTTTCCAATGCATGAATATGTGGCACCTGTGTCTACCATAAATGAATACTCTCGGTCATGGATGACAACAGGTATGACTGGTTCATCATGTGATTGTAGTGATATAGCTGGTGACATTAGTTCCCCCTCAGGCTCCTCTGGACACCCCTACCAGAGGTGTGGTTGTTCCATGTTGGGCCAGTTCTGTGCTGGACCTTCCCATGGGTTACTAGGACATTGGGCCCATATATGGCCTGGTTGCCCACACCCCCAGCATTGATTGTCAGGTGGAGCTGGGTTGGCTCCTGGATATCCTGCTCCTACGTGTGGAGGGCCTGGTTGCTGGTTGGGTGCGTCCTGGAAGACATGTTGGTTTCCTGGTACGTAGTTTCTGCCCCCTTTCCATCCTCCCCTGAAGGTTGTAGATGGTGCATTTCCTCCGGGTCCCCCACGGCTCCGCCCTCTGGGGGTTCGCTGATTGCCACCGCCTCTTGGTATTAGCTGGTAATAATAATGGTGATGTGTGGTGTTGGTAGAGGTGTCTTTTCCTGTTGCGTTGGGGTCAGTGGGGGGTGGCTGCAGAGGTGCTTGGGGCTGGATGGTTGGAGGAGCTGCTTGAGTTGCTGCTACCACGGGAGCTTGAATTTTAGATTTCTCCTTTTCCTTTTTAACCAGCTTGCTCAGTTCTCCCAGCTGCAGCTGAGTCAATTTGTTGACTAGTTGTTTGTCTTCTTCATCCTTTTTCTTTCTGTCTTTTCTATAGAGTTCAACATGGTGGACGATGTGTTCTGAGAACAGTGGCCAGTCCATTTTCATTAGTCCTACCACATCTTCCAAACGTTGCTGTACACTCTCCAGCATGGCCTTCTTAACCATCATTTTGAACAGGCTTTGAGTGGTTTTATTGGCATTCCATGCTTCTCCTGTTTCTTCTTTCCACTTCTTTTGGAAGGTGTGTAGGAACTTAGAGGGACATTCGTTTTCTCCCAAAGTCTCCCCTTCCAACTTGGATGGGTCTCTCTTTGCCGGGGAGTGTTTTCTCAGTTGGCGCCACACCTTGGAGCGGCACGGCCCAAAGTCCATATCGTCGCTGTAATTGTTTCCAATAGCCGCTCCCACATTGGCTTCTGTGAATATTTCCTGGGTGGTTTGTTTTCCGGCCGCATAGGTGAGCAGAGCTTTGACATCTCCCAAGGCTAGCTGTATTCCAGCTGTTGTCTCTTCTAGAGCCATTATCCATTTATCTGCGCAATCGGTGAGTGCTAGTAGGCGCTCAGCCAGGCCTATCATGTCCATGAAAGGCCAGGGCTTGTACTGCCTTTGTCCATTAGGTTGTGTTATAAGGGGACACATGGTGGTTCTGTTACCTTCCTCATCAAACAGGTATAGGAGATCTCAGTCTCTCCGAGGACTTTTCCTCCTCTCAATTTCATGCCTCAACTCTGAGCTCTGTTGTCTGTTGTTGGTCGTCTGTTGGTGTCCCATACCTCCTTGGGCTGTGTTTTGTTTAATTTCATTGTACCTTGGAGTGTCAAGGTGATGTGCTCCGTGGTAGGGCTGGCTTGAGGCTCCTCTGGCTCCTGCTGGAGACCCTCTTCTTTTAACTGCTGTTCCTGTATTGTGTCCAATAGTTGACTCATTTGCTGCAGTCTGCCTTCAGTTCTCCGGCTGATCCCTTGCAGCTCTTGAAGCAGCTCCTTTTCTCGGGTGTCGATCAGCAATGCGCCTCTGGGGGTGTATCCTTGTAGACTGTGATCACTTTCATTGTGTGGCTCACTTTCCATCGGTGGGTCTGGGTATGGTGGTGGGCCAATGGTAGCTAGCCTTTGGCGATCTTCTTTCTCGTGCATCTGGCGGTTCTTTGTCTCCCATTCCAACATCTGTCGCCAGTGCTCGTAACCAAAGGTACTCATGGGCCTGGGTTTCAATTCCTCAATTTTTTCTTTTTTCTCATGCAATTCTATTGCGGGGGAGCCAGGTCTCTCCGTGGAGAGGCTCGAACAGCTTTTATGGTGAGCTTTGCTTCTGTTTTTCACCTGCTTCTGTCTCCCTCTTTCTTTGTGTCCCGCAAGTGATGTTTGTTCTTCAGTGGTGCGAGAGCCTTCATTACTGGCACTGTCTGTCAGATCTTTGGCTGTAGTTCCGGTGCAGTCACTGCTCCTTCTACTACGATGTTTGTATATCATTGGACGTTGTCCAGTTTCGCTCTCAGTGAGCTCTCCATCCCCCTCGTCACTTGTTGACCCATCAGTGCTCTCTGTTTCTGAGAGAGGTTCTGCTTCCAGTTTTAATCTCCTCCTTGGCCCCTGTAGCCTCCTCCTATTTGGTCTCTGCTTATTATTTTTTGTCAGGGTCACTGTGAATCTCCCTTCTAATTGGCCCTCCATTTCCGTAGCTTCTGAGCCTCTCAGTGCATACTGTCCCATTGCTGGCTGTGTTGGCTCCTGTAGGTATGGGGACGGTGGTGGTATGGGTGGGGGTGGTGCTGGGGCATTACTTCTTCCTGTGTCTGGTGCTCTTTGTCTCTTTCCTCCAGCTGCACCATTATTCTTGTTCCAGGTTGTCTAAACCATCTTAGCACTTCTCTATCTTTGGCTCTCTTGTTTTTTAGTTTGTAGCTTGCCTTAATTCTGACTCTACTTCATCACAGCATGCCAAATTGAAGGTACCATCCATAGGCCAGCGATTCTTCCCTGATGAGACTCTTTATCTGATGACATAGTTTCTCTTGATGGCATTGCTCTGGCCTCTAGCACTACCGTAAGAAACCTCGGAGTAATATTTGATCAAGATTTGTCTTTTAATTCTCATTTAAAACAAACCTCATGGACTGCATTTTTTCATCTGTGTAATATTTTAATTAGGCCTATCCTGACCCGAAAAGATGCAGAAAAATTGGTCCACGCTTTTGTTACCTCTAGGCTGGATTACTGTAACTCTCTGTTATCAGGTAGCTCTAGTAAGTCCTTAAAAACTCTCCAGCTAATTCAGAATGCAGCAGCACGTGTACTAATAGGAACTAAGAAACAAGATCATATTTCTCCTGTTTTAGCTTCTCTAGACTGGCTCCCTGTAAAATCCAGAATTGAATTTAAAATCCTACTGTTAACTTATAAAGCTCTAAATGGTCAAGCTCCGTCATATCTTAGAGAGCTCATAGTGCCATATTATCCCACCAGAACGCTGGTGTACTCTGAGAACACAGGGTTACTCGTGGTCCCTAAAGTCTCCAAAAGTAGATCAGGAGCCAGAGCCTTCAGTTATCAGGCTCCTCTCCTGTGAAATCATCTTCCTGTTACGGTCTGGGAGGCAGACACCGTCTTCACATTTAAGACTAGACTTAAGACTTTCCTCTTTGATAAAGCTTATAGTTAGGGCTGGCTCAGGCTTGCCCTGTACCAGCCCGTGGTTAGGCTGACTTAGGCCTAGTCTGCCGGAGGACCCCCCTATAATACACCGGGCACCTTCTCTTCTTCTTCTTCTTCTTCTTCTTCTTCTTCTTCTCTCTCTCTCTCTCTCTCTCTCTCTCTCTCTCTCTCTCTCGTATTCTATTACTGCATCTTGCTAACTCGGCCATTCTGGATGTCACTAACTCGGCTTCTTCTCCGGAACCTTTGTGCTCCACTGTCTCTCAGATTAACTCATATCGCAGCAGTGCCTGGACAGCGTGACGTGTGTGGTTGTGCTGCTGCCGTGGTCCTGCCAGATGCCTCCTGCTGCTGCTGCTGCCATCATTAGTCATTAGTCATACTTCTACTGTTATTATACACGACTGTTGTCACACTTGTATACTGCCAGATATTAATACATACTTTCAACATATTGTACCACAGTAGCCAGAACTATAACTATAATATTATTACTTTCAATAATGTTGTTGTAAGCTACTGTCATTTGTTATGCTGATCTGTTCTGTACGACATCTATTGCACGTCTGTCCGTCCTGGAAGAGGGATCCCTCCTCAGTTGCTCTTCCTGAGGTTTCTACCGTTTTTTTTTTCCCCGTTACAAGGGTTTTTTTTGGGGAGTTTTTCCTTCTCCGCTGCGAGGGTCATAAGGACAGAGGGATGTCGTGTGCTGTAAAGCCCTGTGAGGCAAATTGTGATTTGTGATATTGGGCTGTATAAATTAAATTGATTGATTGATTGATTGATTCTTGTATGCCATTTGGTTACACAGCACTGAATGCGCTTTGCTCGACTTGGGTGTTGTTTCATTACCATTTCTATCGGGGTCAAAATTCTTTCATTTTTCCCTGGTTGGCTCCCATGAAGCCTTGTTTTACTGTACTAGCTCTTGAGATTTCTGGTTGTTCGTCTGTTTCTGGTGTGCGTATTAACACCACTATTTTCCCTACTGTTATGGCAGTTTTGTATTTCCTTTTCTATAAGGGTTGTACTCTAAGTTACAGGACCCGTCCTCCTGAGTTTTCCGTTTACTTAGACACCCAAATTTACCTGTTTCCCACTCAACTTTTCTGGGCACAATGACAATTTGCAGCCATGGGTTGTATATTTCCCCTCCTGCTAGACTTTGTATGCGTATTTGGTGCAGAGGAAGTGTGGCTACTGATGCATTCTGGTAATTGTCACACAGACTCTGTAGTAGTGGATTTAGTGAATAAGGAACCCACAGCCTTTGCAAAATCGCTTCCCACGGGGCCCTTGGATACTCTTCCTTTACTCTCTTTAAATTAACAAATTTAGTGATTTGCCAGAGTTTTTGTTTGATCTCTTGTTCGTCTTGCCAATGCTCAGCCCCTTCGCTATCTATGTAGCTCCGTTCCAACCAAAAGTGTGTGCGCACTCCGCAATATTCTACAGGGCCCTCTGTTAGACAGTGTTCTTCTCCCCAAATTTCGTCCTCAATGATTTCCCCTTCTTCCATCTATGTTTAGGTGCTTCTGTGAATTATGTTTGCCCTCACCTTTTAGCTGTTAGTAGTGACTCTATGTGTTTGCCCTATTTGATTTCCCTTTAACACAATGGTGCAACCATGCAGCCTGTTTATTTGATTTATTCGACAACTTAATTAGATCTCTGTTGCCAACACTTTTCTACATCCACAATTTTACAATTTCCTCCATAGATTACTATATTTACAACACTATATAGATGACATGCACAACGACTTTAAGGATTATGTTTAAACTATTTTTACAGATTACTTTTAGATATATTACAGTTTTTACACTTAGACCAATCAATCAACTTTTTTCTTTTTTTCTTTTTCCTTTTCTTGGCTTCCTGCCCGTTCAGACCTGTTTTCTGAGGTGGCTCCCCTGCTCTCTTGGCTAAGAGGTCTCCCCCTAAACAGCAGTATCCACAGGAGCTTCTTTAACTTCACTTTTTGGCTTTCTGCCCGTTCAGTCCCGTTTTGTCTACGGTGACTCCCCCTCCTTCTTGGCTGGGAGGTCACTTTCCTCAAAACAGCGGTATCCACAGAAGCTTTTTAGGCCTTTTATTCACTTATTCTTCTTTATAGCAAACCGCCTATGCAGTCCTGATGTCTCCCCTAGACACACCCTCCTTTTTATAGGCTTAAAGGTGTACTAGGCAAGCCAACAGTGGTATCCGTGGATTTGCTTAGCATTCCGCCTGCGCAAACTTGCCGGCTGGCATCGCCAGTGGTAACCACGTATATGCTTTTGAGTATCTCTGACTCTTTTCCTATCTTATTGTGCACTTTTGTCTCTTTAAATACTCTTACTACTTTATTGCCTGTACCTCATTGGTTATTATTCGTCCAACACACACACATTCACTCCTTCTGCTCCACGATCACACCTTATTGCAGTGTTACCCGTCTCCAGTGATGTTAGTTGCTTTTTCAGTGATATTTCTCGAATTACTTTCCAATTAATCAGTAAATTATATAACTAGGTTCTTTAGGAGAGGAATTTGTCAAATACCTTTGACCTGGGCGGCTCCCAGCACTGCACCTCAGACACACCTGGTTTTAAACAGAAAAAAGCTCTGCTTACCTTATTTGGTGGCGCCACCTGTGTGTCTGACGTACAGCCCAGTGCTCCCGATCTCTGGCTTCGACCTTCCTTGCCTCCTGGCTCGGTGTGCCACTTGAAGTGACAAGGATCGGTGCCTGGAATTGGGCCTGACGGCTCCCGACCCTGTCATCCTTGTTTCTTCTAAAATGTCTTCTGTTTTCAATTCAGTATCTTAGGTTCAGCTGGCAGGTACTTAGAAAAACACTGGGGATAGGCAGAATCTGGTGCAATCAAGTTTATTGTGTTCACAGGCAACAACACAGACAAACTCATAAGTCAGCCTCCGGAGGACGACTGAAAACCTGCTTTCGGCGCTCTGGCTTATATGCTGGTGGAGGTCGAAGAGATCTCCACCCATTTCTGCAGTCCTTCCCATTTTGATCCGTTTTTACTGGTAGCAGACTTTGCCTTTTGTTCCGGCTCAAACTGGAATCTGCCATCAGTATTTTCGGAATCGCTCTCAATCTATTTTTTTTAAAAACATGTGATCTCTGGGGACTTACATGCTACAGTCCCTCGTGCGCCCGTGTAATATGAACCATTACATGCACATTAAGTAATACAATCATTTGAGTGTGTGTGTGTGTGACCTTTCCCGTGTAATATAAACGCTTAAGTGCATTAGGCAGTAATATGCGAAATAATCAATGAATGCAGGAAAGTTAAATAAGCACCCTCAGTCAGAGAACCTCTTATTTGTTTTAAGTTATACAAATTAAATTTTACTGTATTCGATATTTTCTTGATGTCACTCTTAAAGGACAGCGCAGAATCCAGAACAACCCCCAAATACTTAAACTCCTTAACAATCTGATCAAGACCCCACACTTCCTTCTAGCTACCGTCCTCTGTCACTAATCAATAGTGATATCAAAATCATCTCAAAGGCACTCGCTTCTAGGCTGGAGAAAATAATCGCATCAATAATTCACAATGATCAAATGGGATTCATTAATGGCAGACACTCCAGTAATAACGTCAGAAGAGTTCTTAATCTGATGAGTAAAGTACAACGCGGCAACACAGAAGCAATTATTTTGTCACTTGATGCAGAAAAAGCCTTCGACAAGGTCAACTGGTCCTTCCTCTTTGCCACTCTGAGTGGATTTGGCTTCGGAGAGTCATTTATCCAGTGGGTATCAGCCTTGTATAATTCCCCTAAGGCCACAGTCACCACCAACGGGATCACATCTCTAAGTCTCACTTTGCAGAGAGGAACAAGACAAGGGTGCCCACTCTCACCTCTACTGTTTGCAATATTCATTGAACCATTGGCAATGGCAGTCCGTCAGAACAGCAAGATCATAGGTATCCATTCCACCAATTCAGAGCACAAAATTAATCTATATGCCGACGACATTTTACTTTATCTACAAGAACCGAAATCGTCTTTACAAGATGTATTTAATCTTGTAACAAATTTTTCTAGACTTTCTGACTACTCCATCAACTGGCCCAAATCAACAATACTGCCAATAATGGAGAACTCTTGGAATCCTGCAGACCAAAAATTTTCTTTCCCTGTGGGCAACATAAGATATCTTGGCATAAATATTTCACCCAAACTATCAGAAATGGTCCACTTGAACTTTAGCCCACTGCTAGATAAGATCCATGGTGACTTGAAGCGCTGGAATAATCTTCCCATCTCCCTCCTGGGACGAATAGCCACAGTTAAAATGAAAATTCTACCCCAAATTAACTATTTTTTTCCATGATTCCATTCAAACCCACATCAAAATGGTTCCTGTCATTAGATTCTGCAATTATAAAATTCTACAAAACAGCAAAAATTAGCCTAAGCACCCTTCAGAAAAAGAAATTGGAAGGGGGATTGGAAGCTCCTAAATTTACACATTACTATTTAGCTAACCAGCTACAATATCTATCCAAATGGTTATATCCTAACGAAGATTACTCTCTTGGCTCGAACTAGAACAGGCGGACTGCAACAACATAAAACTCTCTGACCTCCCGTTTATCACCACTACACTCAGATGTCATAACTGTTTTAAGAACCCAATGATTGCTTCCACCTTGTCTGCCTGGTGAAAAACACTAGAAATCACAAACTCTCAAATAGAACCTTGCCGTGGGTCTGGACTGCTCGCCCTGTGAGCCTGGGGGTGGCAGGGTCTCCTTGTGTTCCCTGGGCCTGGGGCGGCGTTGCCGGTCCCCATGGGGGGCTGTTTCCGCCCCTGGTGGTGCGGGGTGGGCCCCTGGTGGTGCGGGGTGGGTCCCTCCTTAGCTCCTCTCCTGCCCTTCCCCCTCCCTCCTCCCTCCCCCCTCTCCCTGTCCCTCCCTGCTCCTCTCTCCCCGCCTGGGGCAGGCCTGGGGCCCTCCCCGGGCTGGGAGCCTGGTGTGGGTGCTGTCCGCGGGGGGGTGTTCTGGTGCCGCGCAGGGTGGGCCTGCCCTTTGGTGTGCGGCCGGCAGTGGTGGGTGGGTGCGATGGGCCGAGGGTCCGGCTTTGGGTCTGGGGGGGTACTGGCTGGGGTGCAGGTTGGCCTGTGCTCCTGCGCGCCGGGGTCCGGGGGGCTTGGTGGGGCTCGGCGTCCGTGCATCCTGGTGGCATGCCTCGTCCTTCTGCTGGGGGTCGGTTTGCTGCAGGTGGTATGACCCAGGTTTGGATCATTGCATGGGCCTGGCGCTGCAGTTGCTTGGGCCTCCTAAACCACATTTAGTTCACTTATCACACATTTCACACTTTTAACACACCATATACATTCACTCTTTGAGGTGCAGACCACTGATGAATTGGGGGGCTTCATGATGGGACAGGCTATGGGACAGTGGTGTCCTGTAGCCTTCGATGCTGCCCCCTGGCCCATGCCTATCTGTCCTCCAATTTTAAAGCACCACACACACCTGCCTCTTGGGGGACAGATGGGGACAGGTTCCAGGGGCCTTATGGCTGCACAGGCTGCAGGACAGCAGTGTGCTGCAGCCATCAGCCTTGCCCCCACCTGTCTCCTTTGTCCCTCAATTTTAATGCACCACATGACATTAAGGGGCACTCACATTCACACTCACAGTGTAGGGTTAATGCTTCTCCATCAGGGATCGGAGAATCATCATTTTCTCCTTCTTCTCCGCATGCACTGTTGCTATATAACTCAGGTCTTAAGCACTTGTCCCTCAATCCCCCTGCTTGTCCCTTACTTTCCCCTTGACACACTATGGTGTATCACAGCCCTCTCTGGCTCATATTAGGAAGTTTTTCCAATGAAGGCTGATAGGCTAGTCTCCAGGGAGGGTGGGTGACGGTCACAATTACGCACAGTATGGGTATAAAATACTTGACTGCAAGACTAGCAGTGCATCAATCTTCATAAAAAACTTACACTCTTTTGTGGCGCTAAGCTACGAAGACTAATGCAGACAGGTATGAAAAAACAAAAAAAAAAGGTAATGAAACCCCGACGTGCCATTTAGCCATGTTACTTACTGATCCATTAGAAAGAAAGCTAGCTGGACATTGGTTTTGAAGCCTCTTTGGTCACGGAGCTCCCTCCATCTCTTGAATGCCTGACTGAGATTTCCTCTTGTTTTTCCTCTTCTTCTATCACTCTCCTTTTTGCTCTTCTTTGCCTCCTCAGACAGAGGAGCTTGTTTTGTTTCGCTAGGCCATTTTTCACTTGTCTCCAAACTTTGTCGGTCTGCCATTGTGCTTGTGACTCAACTATCTCAAGCCCAACTCCTCATAAGGACCAGTTCCAGTCCCTGATTGGCTGACCGACCAGTTTCGCAATACATGACACATTTCCTGCCATAAAGCAGATTTTTTCCGCAAAATTTCGCCCCCGGTGGCAGAAGCTTATTACAAACATTGCAAAGCCACTAAGTAATCTATGTAAATGCTGATAGTCTGATTTTACTGTCGCCACTACCCTGTGCAACCCACATTATTTTCATAATGACATATTTAAGAAAAGATGCTATCTGTTGCCTCTTTATGTTTTGCTGATAATGCAGAATTTGAGTCTTTGGATGTCTTGCCAGTTTAAAGTGTATCTCAATCAGTCTTCAATTGTTTGTTCTTTAAAAACATTGAATTGTGTGTGATATAACTGTCATTTTGATGTAATGAAGTAGTTAGATTATAGTTATTAGAGGATAAATTTTCCCCTTACGTTATTAAAATGGCAAATATATTCCTCTTTTGTAATTTCTCCTCAATAATAATAATAATAATAACAATAACATGACAGTTTGGCTGTACTAGATATTTGAAATATTCAGTAGATTTACTTTTTTACAACCCTATTTGACAACTCTACAACCGGAAGAACTACCATCCCAAAAATGCCATTTCTACAGTACTAAATAAAATATCTGAAATTAAACAATATCCTTACTTTTTCTTAGACGAAGTTAGTTAGTTCATCTAGGTGCAGTGTAATTACTAGTTAGGCATTACTAGATATTTGATTTATTCAGTAGATATATCTTTTTAGGACCCTATTTTACAACTCTACTTTACAAGCCAGAAGAACTACCATCCCAAAAATGCCATTTCTAGAATAGCCTACTAGCTAAAATATCTGAAATTAAACAACATCCTTACTTTTTCTTAACATAGTTCATCTAGGTGCAGTGTAATTACTAGTTCGACTTCACTAGATATTTGATATATTCAGGAGATAGATCTTTTTACGACCCTATTTAGAACCCTACTTTGCAAATCAGAAGAACTACAACTGTTGCTGATATGTATCAAGCTGCATGGGGCGGTCCTAGGGAATTGTATTTTTTTTTTTTTAAATAGTGTTTTTCCTAGATTTGGAAGTTGTAAACACTGAATTGAGAGTACACTGTGGACTTTAAGGGGATGGTAAACACATCTGTGTAATCAGATAGTTGAGGTCAAGAGCTCTCTATAACAGTTGGTCCCATGTCTGTACCCCCCTTTGTTGCTGAATTATAAGCCTTCAAACATGCACCGAGGTCAAGGTTCAAAGGTCAGTATTTTAAAGCAGGAGCCATGTAGAATCTTCATACTAATATATATTACTCTCCAGGTTGAGACCTTTCCAGTGATGTATTCGGTTTAACTCTACGACAGTGTTTTAATTTTTTCATTTTTTGGACACAAGCCATGCCAGGTCTAGTTTTAGAGTACTTTGAAGTCCCAGTGTATAAAATGTTTTTTTTTTTTTTTGTTTACTTGTTTTTTTTCCATTTTCACTGTAAATAGTTACTAGAATTAGTCGTCATCAGAGAATACAATACTACTGATAATCTAGTACATTACTACAAGCTTGGAGGAAGGGCTAAAGTGCTTGGGTTACAGTTAGGGCTGATACGACCAACCCGTTCTCATTCATGCATAGGTTTACACAACCCTGGAGATTTTTTGTGTCTTCATGATTCTTGGTTTTGGGATTTTATGTCAGCATGATATATATTCAGTCAGAATCAGTTTTAGATAGAATAGAATAGAAATTTATTGTCATTGCTCAAAAAGAAAACAATGAAAAACAGTTTGGCAACTCCAGTATTGCAGCAGCAAACATAATACATAATACATTAATTCATAAATAAAATAGCAATAAAAAGTGCAACTTGTGCAGACAGTTCAGTGCAATTCTCAGTTCAGTACACATTACATTAAGATATCACAATTAAGATATCACAATTCAGTGTGTGTCAGTCTATGGATATCAGGGGTGATGGCAGTAACAGCTCGTGGGTAGAAGCTGTTTCTTAGTCTATTTGTTTTGGTTTTTATTGTCCTGTATCTTCTCCCAGAGGGCAGAGGAGAAAACAGAATGTCCAGGGTGTGAATGATCTTTGGAAATACCACTGGCTTTCTTTTCCAGTCGGCCTGTGTAAATGTCTGTGAGTGAGGGCAATGGTGATCCAGTAACACGCTCAGCTGCCCTCACTACCTGCTGGAGATCCTTCTTGTTCTCTTCTGTGTAGCTGGAGAACCACACAGTTCAGCAGTAGGTCAGGATGCTCTCTATGGCTGCCCAGTAGAAGTTGGTGAGCAGGTGATGAGGGAGGTGAGTGTGTTTTAACTTTCTGAGGAAGTACAGTCTTTGTTGGGCTTTCCTCACCTGGTGTGAGATGTGCGTGGTCCAGGTGAGGTCGGCTGAGATGTGAACACCAAGGAATAAGAAGCTCTCTACCCTCTCGACTTCCTCCCCGTGAATGGAAAGGGCAGAGTGCTCATTGCGTCTAGATCTTCTAAAGTCCACTATGATTTCCTTGGTTTTAGTGATGTTTAAGCCCAGATTATTTTGAAAACATCAATTTGTCAAGTGCTGAATCTCTCTCTGTAGGCTGCCTCATTGTTGTTTGATATCAGGCCAACTATGGTGGTATCATCGGCAAATTTGACAATGGTGTTAGTGGTGTGTATAGGAAAACAATCATGTGTGAATATGGAGTAGAGAAGGGGGCTGAGGACACACCCCTGGGGCGTGCCTGTGTTGAGGATGAGGGTAGATGATGTGTACTTCCCCATCCGTACATTCTGTGGTCTGTTGCTGAGGACGTCCAGAATCCATGTGTACAGTGAACTGCCCAGGCCAAGGTTGCTCAGTTTTTGTACTGAGCACAACAGCCATTCTATAACGTTATGCGAGCACATACCAGGGTAACATCTGAGGAAAAATACATTAATATAAATTAATCAATCAGACAAATTAATGAGTAGACAAATACACTGGAAAATGGACCAATTGAAACAGGGATTGATTACATGTAGATTAATAATGTGCATTTGATACACAGCATGAGTAAAGTCTCAGATGAATGATTTGCATTTTTTGGTGTAATACAGTTCACAATATAGTTTAACCAACAATTACCAGCAATTACTGTGTGTGCAGAGTTGTTACTGTTAGCAGTGGTATTTAACTGGGTTTCCACCGTAATGCGCTGTTGACTGAGCGAAACAGAGTGGAAGTAGTTTAAGCTGACTCTCCACCAGTAAGAATAAGAATGAAAATAACTTTATTCATCCCAAGGAGAAATGCAATTATCTGTCAGCTCATCTATTATATGTCAAAGAATTATAAAGCCTGATGGCTGTTGGTATACAGGATCTTCTGTACATCTCTGTCCTGCATCGAAGAGAGAGGAGCGAAACAAATTTTATCTAGCCTATTTTGTATAGTGTCGGATCAACCAGATCTGTGTGAGGGCCATGCAACTGCAAAAGATGGGACTGTGTGGAAGCGTATACTGCCGGGATTATGCACTGGGAGAGCACAGTCTCAGATCAGGGCCGGCCCAAGCCTCCATGGGGCTCTAAGCAAAATTTGATTTTGGAGCCCTCTATTACGTCCAGTAATACTGATTACTGATCATTCACACACCCACTGTAAGTTATTTCATGTTCTATTCTGTCATAATTTGTAAAACTAGATGTGAGAACTTTTTGTTGTAGTTAGATTGTAATCCACAGTGATTAAGGCCATGGAAGCAGACAACAGATTTGCAAACTTGCTGAAAAATCTCTCAATTAATATTTGGTAAAGTCAGCAACTCCCCCTACTGGCCACAGAGATAATCAATACATAAACCTCAGAGAGCAGCCCAGCATGTTTTACCCATTTATGGTTTTCAATCTGAAATGGCAGCAAATTCAGCTACAAGAGCAGCCGGGGGTTGATTTACACTTATATAATAATAATATTCAAAGTGATATAGTACTAAGTGGGATACCAAATGTCATCTAGGCCAACTAAACGTAAGAAAATAAACCAATCATTTACTGTAAACACAACCTGTTTTATTATTTTTTGTTTCAAATTAACTGCAACACTGAAAATTGCTTGAGAAGTTTTGAAATAATATGCATTTGTCTAAAAACATGTTCCTTTTCATATGATTGTGTCTTATATTAAAAATGATTCATCTTAGAATGTTCTGCAGTACACTGAGCAATTACAAAGGCTGTTTTGTTGTTAACTGACCAGGTAGAGCTGAGGTTGCAGCAGACACAGAGGGGACAGTGGGCACAGTGGATGGGTCAGAGGATGAAGATGGACCTAACATGAAAAACATGTCCCTTGTCATATGATTATATATTAGTAGATCTTAATGAGATAATTTGACTAGACATTGAATATGTATGGTGACAGTTTTTCCCTCACCTGATTCATTAGCCTTGGCTGAGCCTGAGGAGGTGGACTGCCTTTGGGCTGAGTTAGTGCCTCCTCTAAAATACAGTGTTCCCGGGGAAGTTTCATATAACTTTTGAGAATATTAGGGAGTTGGTGTAAAAGAAATTTGTTTATTTACTCACATAAATTACTATGCTCTGCAGCAAACAGCATATCTTAAACTAAGTTAATTAATTAATGCTAAAACATATTGCTTGCAAACGTCACCGCATCTGTAATTAATGTTAGTTGTTATTAAACATTTGCTATCAAATGTTGTTATCAAAAACATTGTTTTGATGCCAAAAAGCGACCCAGAATATATACACCAAGAATCAACTTATTCAGAGTATTACACAAACACAAAAACATAAGCTTGAATTGTAAGCTATCTAACCTACCAGTTAAAAGAGAAGTTTCTCTGGTTTTGAAGTAACGTTAGCTAGCTAATTTGCTATTATAGGCTAACGTAGTTGGAACAAAATATCAACAATAATTAGGGACTTTGCTAATATGAGGAACCTTTTCAAAATCTCCTTGACACCAAATGTTACATCACCAAGACATGCAAACATACCTTTATCTTGTCGTTTTTTCTCCTCTTCCTCTGTCTTCCTTTTTCTTTTTTCTGCCCCTGAAGGGTATGTCCTTGGTTGCGATATTATTAGGCCTTCCACCTGCTCCTAGATCCTAGGATACGCAGTCAGCATTGCTTTTTGTACAACAACACATTTGATAATATATGAATCATCATGACTCACACATGGAAAAAAAAAAAAAAATTTCTTTTTTTTCTTTTTTGAAGTTAATTGCTCTTGGGGGCCCCCTAGTGGTCACAGGACCCTAAGCAGGTGCTTTCTTCGCTTATGCCTTGGGCCAGATCTTGTCACAGATCATCTTAAATGAAGTAGCTGGCCCAAATTCACATGCACGCCATAATACTGATGACCATTTGGGCGCGTTTATGTGTCTGATGGATCGTGTTATGCTGCAACACGTCTGTGACTGTGCGGTGGCAGAGGCACGTAATTGTCTGAGTTTCGGTGGTCAGTTTTACCTGGGTCAAGGATCGAGGAGGAAAAGAAGAATCAAACCTGCTCACCAGCGCCCTCCTCATGGCCGATGAGCACGATCATTTCCCGGGCAGGTGGCGAGTAGATGTCCTAGTTGTCCGCAGTAGAAGCAACAGCCCTCCTGCAGACAGCGTCGCCTCTCCTCCGAGGAGATCTTAGTTCCCCCCAGCTGCATGGACTCCTCCGATGCTTGTGGGGGCGCTGTCCTCGCCGAACCCGTTGCCGCAGGAAGTGAAGAAGATCTCGGTGGTGGGATCCCTGGAGGGAGCCCCCGGTGGCTGGGAGGGTGAAACATAGCACGGCGTCTCTCTCTCTCTCTCTCTCTCTCTCTCCCGGAGCCTGTTGTCCACTCGAATTGACATGGCTATGATGGCTTCCAGGTCTTGAGGCAGCTCCAGGGGCGCGAGGTGGTCCTTGATGGGCTCCGAGAGGCCATTCAAAAAGGCGTCGATGAGCGCCGGTGTGTTCCAACCGCTATCCGCGGCCACCGCGCGGAACTCAATGGCGTAGTCGACAACCTGGCGATGACGCTGCCTGATCTGGAGGAGCACCCGGGAGGCCTCGCTGGCTGGTGAAGTATGGTCAAATATTCTGCCGATGGTATTCTTGAACTCGGTGAGGGACTGGCAGACGTTGGAGTCTCTGGACCATTCTGCGGTGGCCCAAGCGGCGGCTCTGCCAGTTAGGTGGGAGACCATGAACGCCACCTTAGCCTGGTCCGACACAAAGGCAGCTGGGTTGTGTCGAAAGTGCAGGTCGCACTGGACGAGGAAGGTTCGGCAGTCTCCCGAGTCTCCCGAAAACTTTTCCGGGGGAGCCAGATGCAGTGACATCGGAGCAGCATGGTCCGTGGTCGGCGCCGCAACCGGATTCACTACCGGCGGTGTCACTGGAGGTGGGGATCCCAGGTGAGTGAGCACTTGATGTAACTGCCCTGCCAGGTGGTTTACTTGCGTGGTGACTGTGGCTTGAAACTCTTCCTGACGCTGGGTGAGATCCTTCACACATATGCTGATGGTGTTCAGCTGCGCCTCGTGTTGGTATATCTTGGTGCCCTGAACTGAAAGGGCTGTCTCTAGCTTCTTTGGGTCGGCTGAGTCCATGTTTTGGCCAGTTCGTTCTGTAACGACCTGAGACACGACACTGGTGGACTCAAATGCACGACCTCAGACAAGGTTGAAGGTGTAACAAAAAGTCTTTACTGGATTTCAAAGGCAACAAACAACGCTCTCAGAGAGGATACAAAAAGTGGAAACAAAAAGCGCTCACAATGGAGGATAAAAGATGCAAAAGAAAAACGCTCACAATGGAGGATACTCAAACAAAACATGAGACAGAACCTGAACTTGAAGTGGCTGGTAATCTTGAACACACAAACACGGTGACTGCACAAGACGAACTGGCAACGAGACGAGGGGAGACAGGACTATATATACAGGAGGTAATGGGGAGCAGGTGATACGAATCAGGGGCGGGGTAGACAATCAGACTTGGCGGGAAACACACAAAGGGAGGAAGTCAGGGTCTGAAAAGAGAGGGAAAAGGTGAGTACCAAAATAAAACAGGAAGTGCCAGACAAGACAAGACAAGACATGAGTGACAACAGCTTGACTAAAATGTGCTCATAAAAGAAAAGGACATGAAACTAACCTAACGCATGATATCAAACATAGAATGAAAACATGATCATGAATTTAACAGATCTGACGAGACATAACAATTTTAACAAATTTCATTAGCTTTAAATATGAAGAATTGTAAAATGTCACTTGGATGGGGCTCACAGTCAGTCAGTGAGATCACAGGCTGAAATTGGCAATTCATCCTCACATGCAGCCGCATTGACGGTCAAGCTGCACGTAGCCTGCAGAGTTTAATTGAAAAGGAGTGAAGTACTTTAACTGACGCGACATAATGTGGTCCTGTTTATCTTGGAAGGTGAGAGTTAATTAGCATTACCATGAACCTTTTCTTCCCTCTGAATGGGTGTTTCCATCTGAATAGGTTTCCCAGTCACTCAGATCATCACGCTAAGTGAACTATACAAACTTTTAATGCAAACATTCAACAACACTGTTGATGTCTGAACTACCTCGTAAAAGGGACATTTTACAATTCTTCACATTATAAACCAAAAAATGATTTTGTCTCTTAATTAATATTTATGTAATTTTAAAACGTAAGTCTCTTAATAAGCAACTTATGAGTAATTATTTTCAGGCACTAAGTTATTTTCAGAACGTTTCTCATTATTCTGAGAGACTAACTCAATATCTTCAGATAGGGGAGACCTGGGCCAATTGTAACAACATTTTAGGTTTTCCTTAATAACGAATGTGTTTATAACACTGATGCTACAGCAAATGAAGGTGGTCATTTTAATAACTTAAATACTGCTGGGTGGCTTATTGTAACCTGTAATAATATAACCTAGCAACAAATTTATATCATTGCACAAAAGTACTGTAACTAATAGGCCAAACTAAATCTTTAAAATAAAAGTAGTGCAATAAAAGTGAAATATTTGCATCTGAGACAGTGGAGTAGATTAATAATATAGCATAGAATGGAAATACTGTGATGATTCTGATGTGAATGTGTTACGGATTTTCCACCAAAACGGTGTTCGGGTTACTGCATTTTGTATTCATAAATTTCCAGCACACGACATCTTAAACCAAAATACAGTTGATCAGTATGCAATACTGAGCATTTTGAATTGAATTTGAATGTTGTAAGTTTCTACTGTATACAGGTGCTGAGTTAAAAACACAGTGGGACTGATTGGGCTTCTGTGGACATTAATACATTATATAATTCCCAAACTATACAGGTCATCGTTATGAGCTCAAGCAGAGTTAAAAAGTGTGCAGTAGTGATTATTTTAGAAATTTGAATGGAATTTGAAGCAAATAATAAATTTCTTATTTAGGCTAAGCTTTTTATTACCAAGTGTTTTCCCTCACATGTCTGTCAGGAGCTGTAGGGAAATATTTGTTTGTCTGGAGGTTGATGGTTCTCAGTAATGAACTGAAATTTTACAGATTAACTCATGTAAAACTGTGATGAGGTTCATGATATCAGTACACTGGGATGGGGGGTAGAGGTACAACCCGCATAGCTTAGTCTTTGTTATTTGCCCCACCTTTTGTTTTGTTTCTGTCGGCTTTGCACATACCGCCATTTGAGATGGTTTCAAAAAGAGATACTTTGACTATGGCTTAGAGCAAACTAACAGTCACACTTAAGACAGATTTCAAATAATAGCTACAGAAACATCAGGCAGGACAACATCAGGCAGGACCACGGCAGCAGCACAACCACACACATCACACTATCCAGGCACCACTGCGATATAAGTTAACCTGCAAGACAGCGGAGCACAAAGGCTCCAGAGAAGAAGCTGAGTTAATGATATGCAGTACAGCCGAGTTAGCGAGATGCAGTAACAGGACATGAGTGTTAGCAAAGGAGAGAGAGAGAGAGAGAGGGAGAGGGAGAGAGAGAGAGGGGGGAGAAGGTGCTCGGTGTATTATAGGAGGTCCCCCGGCAGACTAGGCCGTGATTGTGAATTGTGTGTGAATGATAAGCCCATTGGAGGTGTAAGCACATCTGTCTTGGTGAATCAGTTCAAACATGGGGAACAAAGGGGGGAAACTAAAATCTTTACTTGACCCACTCTCAGGTCCTGCTAAATTAATGGTAGATAAATGGGAAAAAATGTGGCTGACGATGTTCCACTGTGGCACCATATTACCCAAGGGGTATTTCCACTGATAGGTACATTAAGTACAGATTGTTTAGGAAGGTGCAGCAGAGTATTGTTAGAGGAAAATGAGCAGGGAAAGAAAGTAGGGAAGAAACAAAGGGTGAATTGGCAAGCTTTCCAGAAGTGGGAAAGGGAAGCTCAAGTGAAGGAAGCTAAATCCTTGGCAGGTTTGATGATCAAGCAAGAAATGAAAGATGAGAGTAAGTGTGAAAAAAAGGAAAAACAGAAACGTAGGGCAAGAGAGAGTGCTCTACCTCCTCCATATGCTGTCTCTACTGCTGCAGCCCCTCCTCCTCCTCAAAAGGCACAAGGGTCTGATGCTGAGCAACTTGGAAAAGACTCTGAAGGGGAGGGGGGAGAGGCACCATTGTACCCCAACCTTTCTGCTCTGCATCAGACCCCAAAGGAAGCAAAACCTAACCTTACTCCGTCCAGAAAGTGTGCTTCTCCTCTAGCACCATCTTTCGACTATTGGCTGCGGAGCCAAGGGGACAAAGGGAATGTTCACCAAATGCCCATGATGGTCTTTCCCAACCCCCAGCCATGACCAACAGGAGAACAAGCACAGAGCCACTAGGATCCAGAAGTGTTTGTGTACAGGCTATGGCAGCCAGATGAACTGAAGGAGGTTGCAGAGGAGTTGCCTGACCCACAAAAGACTGGAGGTGAGAAATGGGTCACAGCCATGCAACAATTATTGGCAATGTATAATCCAACCCTGCAGGAGGTGGAGGCTGTCTGTAGCAGATGTTTTAAACTCAGGTGGGCCAACATTCGACCTGCCAACTGGTCCACCAGCCCAGCAGTTGGATGAAGAGATTTTACCACAATGGTGGAAAGGTTGTATACTGCAGTGCGCACCACTTGAGGGTCTGCTGGCCTGAAATCCACAACACCAAGCAGAAGGAAGGTGAGTCTGTGGCTGATTACCGTTCTCGTATGGAAACTGTCTTTGCAGCACACTCTGGCATTGACTCAGACAATGAGGCATACAGCAACCTTTTAAAGACTGCACTGGTGAATGGTCTTCATCCAGACCTCAGGAACCGTGTCATGGCTACATGTATTGGCTGAGAAACTGAGCCCATGGCCACAGTCTGGACACATGCCTTGCACGCTGAGAGAAATAAGGTAGATTTAGATTCCAAGCATTCCAAAAAACTTCAAACTGCTCAGTAAATGTTTTATAAGCAGGGAGGTCCACGGCATCCTGGGAACCACTGGAAAAAAGACAAAGGAAGGAATAGACAGGTTCCACATGCAGCCCCTCAAGAAAGGTACGACACCACTGATGGACACAAATTAAGATGTTACAGATGTCAAGGCTTTGGGCATATTGCACGTGATTGTGCTACTCTGTGGACTGAAACACATGAAGGACAAGTTAAGAAGAACTTCTGGCCACATGCACCACCCCAGGGGCTCTCTGTTCATTCTCCAGGATTACCATTAATGCAGCCATAGGAGACAGCGGAGGCAGGTCAGAGCATTGAGCAGCACACACATATAAACACACAACAGACACAGAATGTAGATAACACACCAGCTGTTACATACCAACAATGTGTGAAGTTAACACTAGGCTCCAAAAGACCCCCTAAGTTAACTTCAAAGGTGCAGGGTGTTAATGTGACATTTCATTTAGGAGCAGAGGTCTCAATAATTCAATCCACAATTCTCCCTGATGCTCCCAAAACAACTCAAGTCTTAAAAACAGTAGGAGCATCAGGCATCCCAGGATTTGAACCCATATCTGAACCACTGACGGTATGTTTTGGGGATTACATAGGAGAGCACCCATTCCTCCTCTCTGATGTGCCCTGTAAATTTACTAGGCAGAGACCTAATATGTGCTCTAAGTATTGAGGTACACTGTGATCCCACAGGCATAAAAATAACAAGTGCTACTTTGGGCTTATATCCTGTTTGCTCTACTGAGAATGATTATTATTATGCATGGGATCTAGTAAACCCTACCGATATAGACAACCTTTTGTCTATAGTACCCCAAATGGCAGAGACTCCTGAATGTTTGCAATGTGTATCACATGTCTCACCAAGCAACAAAGATTACAGATATGAAGAAAAGTGGGATATACAAGCTAATGACATCATAGTAACAGACAGAGTATTTATAAGTCTAAACTTTGCAGCTGCATCTGTACATCTTTCTGAACCTCAAATGAAACCGTTTTCACTATCTGGGTCTGTGCCCCACATTCCATTGACAAAACACCCCAACTGTGAGTGGGGGTATGCAGGACCTTGGGTCAAAGCAGCTGTAGAGGCTTCAGACTGGCAAACTAAACCAGATGGTAGTTCTTACTCTATGTCCTTAGAAACTACATCTTATTTAGTAGGACTAAAAGCAGCAGTTGTTCGCTATGTTAACACACATTTTACCACAACTACACTAATGGTAGTAACAGCAGGACAGGAAACATTAATATCAACAGTGCCTGATGTCTTGTGGGCTTGTAGTAAGTTTGATTTTGGGAATATAAAGGGGGTAACCCCTGTTATTCTTCAGCCAAAATCAACTTTAGACCCTGTAAAAGGCAATATCCACTCAGTTCAGAGGCTATTCAAGGCATTGCTCCTGTCATTCAGTCACTCATAAAACAAGGTGCCATTGTGGAATGTCCAGATTCACCATGTAACACCCCCATCCTACCTGTAAAGAAACCAAATGGGGGTTGGAGACCAGTCCAAGACCTCAGGGTAATAAATGAGGCTGTGCAACACCCAGCCCCCACTGTCCCAAATGTAGCAACACTGCTTTCACAGGTGCCAGCAGACTCCTGTTGGTTTTCTGTCACTGATTTGGCAAATGCTTATTTTAGCATTCCTGTTCATCCTGACTCACAGTTTTGGTTTGCTTTCACTTTCAATGGTAAACGTTACACTTGGACCAGAATGCCACAGGGTTTCGCCTCTAGCCCAACTTTGTTTTTCTGTAGCTGTGGCAGAAAACCTGTCGTATTGGCAGCTGCTGCAGGGCAGCACACTTGTGCAGTATGTTGATGATCTCTTAGTGTGTTCCACGACACAAGAAAATTGTAAAGCTGACACAGTGTCTCTGCTATGCTTTCTGGCTGAAAATGGTCACAAAGCTTCAAAGGATAAGCTGCAGCTTGTATCCCAGTCAGTCCATTATCTTGGTCACATCATTACTCCAGAAGGCCGTAATTTGGGTCCGGACCACATCCAGTCAATCTTGGATGTTCCAAAACCGTGCACTAAAAAACAAATGATGTCCTTTTTGGGCTTAGCAGGCTATTGCCGTCCATGGATTCGTGATTTTGCGGAGATCTCCCAACCCCTGTATAACATCACTCATGGGGGAACACATTTCGCCATGACTGACGTTTTGACTTGGACTTGTGATGCAGAAACAGCATTTACTGACTTGAAGCAAGCCTTATCCAGTCCTCCATGTTTAGGACTACCAGACCCTACCAAAACATATAATCTTTCTGTTTCTGAATGTGAGGGTTTTATGTCAGCAGTTTTAACACAACTTCATGGGGACAAACAGCGACCAATAGGTTATTATTCAAAAACACTTTGCACTACAGTTAGAGCTATGGTAGCATGTTTAAGAGCTGTAGCAGCAGCAACAGAAGCAGTCTTAGCAACAGCTGACATAGTTGCTATGTGTCCTCTTATTGTTCATGTCCCGCATGCTGTTCACTCCCTAATTCTACAAACAAAAACTGCTCATTTGACTCCAGCGAGGCTACTACATTGGCAAAATGTGTTATTAACTATGTCTCATGTGACTTTGAAGCGATGTACTGTCCTTAACCCATCAACATTACTTCCAACAGCGGAAGATGGAGAACCACATCCATGTTTGGAAGTGGCTGACATAGTGTCAAAACCACGTGATGCATTGTTTGACACCCCCCTTTCTAATCCTGACTGTATCTTCTTTGTAGATGGCTCCGCCATGAGACATCCATCAAATGGTTCTCCATGTGTCTCATATGCCATCTGTACTGAACATGGTATAGTTGAAAGTGCTAAACTTGCCGACAATCTATCGGCTCAAGCAGCTGAGCTGTTTGCATTAACCCATGCTTTCATTCTAGGAAAAGAACACAACATCACAGTTTACACTGATTCTCAATACGCATTCAATGTATGTCATAATTTCCATGCCTTGTGGAAAAATTGTGGTTTTCTTACTTCAACAGGCAAACCCATTGCCCATAAAAGTCTCATTATCAACCTTCTATCTGCATTACTTCTACCTGTCTCTATAGCAGTATGCAAATGTCAAGCCCTGTAGTGTAAGATTTAATCTTTAATCAGATAAGTGTTAAACTGCATAAGTTGATTAAGAGTGAAGTTCATATAACCATGTTTTATGTTACCAGTTCCTATAAAATTGTTTGTTATGCATCTATGTGTGATAAAATAAGGTTATACAAGTTAATGTATTCATAACACAGGGTTATGCATTCACATTGAAGAGCACACATACACCACACCATGTATTGTTTAATAATAACCATGTATTGTTTAACAACAACACACACATACTCTTTAATGTTTATATTGCATGACACACATTCTAAGCTCACATTGCATGAACACACAGGGGACGGTATAGAGAAAGCCCCCAAGTTTTATATATTTAAAAAAAAAAAAAAAAAGTGAAACCAGGCTCAAATCTAATGGTGGGAGAATTTGGGGATTTCCAGGCCTGGGTCATGTTTGGGCAAGGGCCCAAGGGGTCTACTACCAATAGATTTGGACCAGATGGGAAAAGGCTAAAAAGAAAAGGATCTGCCACCAATAGGTTTGGGTTTAGGTGGGCAGGATTAAAGGAATTGGGTGGAGATTCTCTCGAATCTTCACCAGCATAAAAGAGAACACAGAGAGTGAAACTTCAGTCGTGTTCCGGAGCCTGACTCAATGAGTTGTATGTGTTGTTGCTTATGAACAAATTAAACTCAACTGCACCTGATTCTACTCAACTCCAGTGATTCTCTAAGTGTTTGCCAACTGAACCTAAGGTACTAAATCAACATCAGAGGACGATCTGCAGGAGAAATAGGAGATGAGGTTGGGTGCCATCTGGCCCACTTCCAGGCACTGATTTTCGCTTCTACAGTCCACACAAAATCAAATGATCCAGTATCACAAGGTAATGCTGCTGCAGATGCAGCAGCAAAAGCAGCTGCACTTTCACCTGCCTCTCCCACTCTACAAATGTCCCTGTCTGTCCAACACAATGTTTTTTCCCTTAATGATGTCTCCTTGCTACAAACAGGAACTGATGCTGGAGAAAAGACATTGTGGAAAAAGAAGGGGTGCACTGAACTGACATCTGGAGTCTGAGTAGATGCACAAGGCCACCCAGTACTCCCAAAATCCATCTTTCCTTTCCTAACTAAACTGTTTCATGGTCCTGACCATGTCTCAAAGGGGGGAATGATGGACATTGTAAATAGATTGTGGTATGCACCAGGGTTTTCAACATTTGCTGAAAACTTTTGTAAAAAAATGTGTAATTTGCGCAACCAACAATGTTGGTAGAGGTGTGACAATGCCTCTACCAGCTCATCCCAAACCTGAGGGCCCTTTTGAACATTTAATGATGGATTTCATTGAACTCACTCCATGTAGGGGTTATAAATATTGCATTGTTGTTGTAGATATGTTTTCAAAATGGATTGAGTGTTTTCCATGTAAACATGCTACAGCAGTTTCAGTGGCAAAGTCATTGTTGAGAGAAGTGATTCCGCGTTGGGGCGTTCCATCCAAATTGAGCAGTGATAATGGGTCTCATTTTGTCAACAATGTAATCCAAAGTCTTTCAGAAAGTCTTCAAATAAATTTAAAAACGCATTGTGCCTACCACCCAGCCAGTGGAGGGGCAGTGGAAAGAGCTAACCAGACCCTGAAGACAAAGTTGACTAAATTAATGGGAGAAACAAACCTATCATGGATTGAGGTTTTACCACTGGTATTGATGTTTATGAGAGGCCGCCCACATAAAACAACTGGCCTCTCTCCTCACTGGTCGCCCTATGCGAATAACTAACACCCCTTTTCCACAAAACAGGCTAACTCTGACAGGGATAGATGATGAAATGTTAAGGTATTGTTGTGCACTTAACCATGTTTTGAAGCTCATCTTCCCTAAGGTCAAAGCTGCCCTACCTGATCCTGTGGTGGAACAACTTCACAACTTTCAGGTGGGAGACTGGGTGGTGGTCAAGGACTTAAAGAGAAAACACTGGAGGCAGCCACGGTGGACTGGGCCATGCCAGGTGCTGCTGACGACTTCCACTGCCATTCGGATAGCTGAGAGAGACACCTGGATCCATGGATCCCATTGCAAGCCTTTCCCCAGCAATGCCTCTGCTGAAAAAAATGCAACCCAGCTCCAAGGAAGGTAATGAGGGTTTCTGGTGGAAATTTGTAGCTGCGGCCTTCATCATTGGCCTGGTGACCACAGCGGTCAAAATCCAATCTGGATTTGCAACTACGCAGCAAGGTGACAGGTATCTTGGCAAAGGTAAAGCCTGGCAAGAACTGGGCTTAAGACATTTTCAAATATTCACACCTGATCGGTCAAAGATCCTTAAAAATAAACTGATATCATCGAGGGCACAAGAAGACACAGAGGGAAGACGTGGCATTGGCATGTCACCAACATGGAGTCAAGACATCCCAGAAGAAAACAGTATCACACCTGTTATGAAAAAAACAAGTGATCAGAAACAAAAGACAACTGAATGGACAGAATAATTGGAAACTCTGGGGGTTTGAGGCTAGTAACCTAACTGATAATTTCAGGCAACAAAATAGTTGGTATTCTTTCATCCAGTGGTTAAAAACTAGAATGTATGGCCCCAATACTACTGTTTTAGCCATTCAGATTCCTCCAGCAAATTGGAATTCCTTATTCCAACTTGAGGTAAAAGATTGTCCATGCTTAGATCCGGTTGTTAGTTTAGTTCAGTATTTTGCAAATAATCCATACATGAATGGTGACACTCGGAAATATTGCAGGTTTTCCCATCACATGTGGTATAATGCTACTAGGAATATATATAATCATACAACAGAGCAATCAAAGGTATATTTGTCATGTTTAAACTGGTTCTGTGATCACATGCTTCCACAACCCATCCCTTTCAACTCAGATACTGTAGAGCCAACCGAGGTCTCCACAGACAGAAACATTTCACACCACATTTGTTTATGTTCAAATGGCACAGGTCAATTTATGGGGATGGCATATTGCCCAAACCCTATTGCCAGTTTACTCAAATTTAAACCAACTTCTGACCCCACTAAGATCACTTTTAGAAATGGAGAAACAATCACAGTTAAAATGTTTCTTAATGCTCCTGCATATAAAGGCATACCACCTATTGGCAATTTTTATTGGTTTCGTGGTAATAACGCATTCCTTTTCTTGCCTCCATGATGGTGTGGTGCTGTTATTTTGTTAATCTTACCATTACTAATCTGGCACTACTCCCTATAACTCTGAACCAAAATACCAAGCATGATCACATTCATAAAAGGGAAATGGCACAATTTGCTAATCTTGAATCTTACCACTGGCGCATTTCCTTAGGTGAAAAATGGGGTATTGGCCTGCTCTCTTGGTATGGTGTCACATTCCTGGCTGATCATGTAGATAACATTACGTATTCAATGTCTGCTTTTACAAATGAAACAATAAAAGGTTTTCAGTACTTAGCTGCAAATTATAAGTCACACAGATTAACTATGAAAACATGAGATGGCTCTTGATTATGTTTTAGCAAAAACTGGAGGTTTATGCATAACATTAAATTTAGGAGAGGCATGTGTGACGATCATTCCAGATAATTCAGATAACATTACCGATGTGATCACAGCACTTGACAAAATTCGCAATGCATTTTGTCCCTCTGAATCAGCAGGTTTTAGCTTCAACAAATGGTTAAATAATCACTTTGGCCCCTGGGGTACTTTGATCATTCATGTCCTGATCCCTGTTCTGATTGTTTTTGGTATCGCTCTATGTTGTTGTACCTGTGCACTTACTTGTATGCAAGCCCTCATGTATAGATGGATAGGTGGAATAGTGGGAGGAGAAAAAACATTGTATGTTAAAATACCTCTTGAGCAAACCACTGATAATAAACAGAATGTCAACTCAATGTCAAAATGGGCCCCAGGAAACCCTTTCATTGATTCAGAGAATGAAATGGTGTAATCATTTTTTTTTAGTTTGCAAATTGCGTTTTAGTGTTTTAGTTGTATAATTTTGATATTCTTAAACAAACAATTGTGAGTTCAATTTGAATCTTTTGTGTAACATTTTTGATTTTCTGAAGATCTAAGGTAATTCCCATTATAATGTGTTGACACTTTGTGTCAAGAGGTGGGAATGTGGGAATTATTTAGGAATCTTTATTGGGGGCAATTCTTCACACCTTGAGGTCATGGCTTCTCCATCTGCTCTTTCTTGCTCAGTGTGCCAGATGTTTAGCTATGCCTCTGCCTCCTTTAGTGACAGTGGTAATTGTAACAAGTGTAGTTTATTTGCTGCGTTGGAGGCAAGGCTCAGTGAATTAGAAGCTCGGCTCCTCACCATGGACAATCACTCGGTAGCTGTGGTAGTTAGGCAGCCCCCTGTAGCTGGTGTGGAGCCACGTAGCGTAGCCTCTGCTAGCGGTCCCCCGGTAACCCCCGTGCAGCTGGCAGGCTGGGTAACTGTCCGGGACAAGTGTAGTTCCAAGCCGAAGCCCACGGTTCACAACTAGGCTGTCCATGTTTTCACACTCAGCGACTGAGGAGAAAACTCTGATCATTGGCAGCTCTATTTTGAGAAATGTGAAGTTAGCAACACCAGCAGCCATAGTCAAATGTATCCCTGGGGCCAGAGTAGGCAACACTGAGTCAAATTTAAAACTGCTGGCTAAACGTAGATTTCGTAAGATCGTTATTCACATTGGCGGCAATGACACCCATTTTTACTCAAGATGGCGCCTGTGACTGGCAGTGCCACGGCTCGTCTCCTGCTGTATAGTTTTCTAATGGTCATCTTTACAACATATGTGATCATATCAGCCCGTATTTCAAATGGATGTGTCTCTGCTTTACGGATCTATGATCGGGACTCTCTGTTTCGTATCAAAGAGTCAATGGAGGGCCTGTTTGATACACGAGGCAGGTACAAACAAGGGTTCCCTCCTCCCTTTATCATCGACCCCGACTCACCTGAGTACTTGCTGCTTTGTCGGACGCCGGGCAAAGTCCGCAGGAAATCGAGGAAAAGAGGCTCGCGTTCCGGAGTCCAGGTCAAGCCAAGACGCGCTGCAGCACGCCTGGGCTCTGCCATCCTCGGCCATGGAGAACGCGCAAGGTGTCTGCGCCGGATCCCTCTCCTCAATGTGTGTGACAGCATATCCACGCTGTCGTCTGCCTGGACCACAACGAAAGTCCTGGAGCCTACACAGCGCTGGAGTAGTGGTCAGTGGCTTCCATCGCCTCCACGCTCTTCCGTATTTACACCGGTTCTGCCCTCACGGTCCAGCTGGAGCCCACGCGACCGCTGGACATGCCTTCGACCAATCCCGCTGCACTCCGCGGACACTGCCTCCGTGACGTCATCAACTTTGCATATCGGCCTGTTGAATGTTCGGTCTATTGCAAATAAATCCTTCTCTCTGAACGATCTTTTCATAAGAGAAAAGCTGGATTTAATGTGTCTTTCGGAGACATGGCAGAGAGAGGAAGAGTTTATTCATCTTAATGAACTTTGTCCAGCTGGTTGCTCTGCTGTAGGGAAGCCCCGCCCCTTACGTCGTGGGGGGGGTCTGGCTGTTGTATACAGGGACAGTTGCACATGCAAAGTGACTCAGACCCAGGAATTCTCTTCATTTGAGTCCCAGATGGTCAAGGTGGGTTCTTCAAATCCATTCTACTGTGTGTCAATCTACCGTCCTCCTGGTTCTGCTGCTGTGTTTTTGAAGGATTTTAGTGACTTTTTATCCTCCATAATAAAGTTGGAATCTGTTCTAATCCTTGGAGACTTTAACCTTCATGTTGATGACAGCTCATCTTGCTCCGCAAAGGAACTTTTAACTTTGACTGAAGCTTTTAATTTTGAGCAACATGTTTCTGAGCCCACACACCAAAAAGGCCACATTTTAGACTTAGTTTTTACACTTGGCCTAGACATTTCAAATGTGTCTGTACAGGATGTCCATCTGAGTGATCATTGTCTTGTTTTGTTTGATTTGCACCTCAGCCCTGAGCCTAAGCCCTTAGAAGTTAGGTCTCAGAGGCGTGTTATCTCTGCTAATACTGCAGACAGTTTTTCTGCTATGTTTGACCCTCTTTTGTTCATGGATTGCCTCGATGTGGACAATATCATTCACTGTTTTACCAACCACTGTGTTAAAATTCTGGGTCAGGTGGCACCTGTTAAATCAAACTTGTCAGTACAGAAAAAAGCGTGCCCTTGGACAAATGAAGATACCCTGAGTCTGAAGAGACTATGTCGAAAGACTGAGCGTCTGTGGAAATCCACTAACCTTGAGGTGCACAGACTTTATCTCAGGGATCTTGTGTCCTCATACAATGAGATGGTGGAAAATGCCAGATCTGACTATATTCGTCAGCTGGTAACAGTAAATAAGAAAAACCCCAAAGTGTTGTTTGACACGATCAATTCTCTTGTATGTCCTGCTGCTCCAATTACCCCTGTTTTTTGTGAAGCTGACAGCAATGCATTGTTGAGATTTTTCACTGACAAAATTAAGATGATCAAGGAGAAAATCCCTCCCCTTTTGTGTGGAACCCCTGCTGTCATTGAGCCTGTCTCCAGCTTGTGGTCCTCATTTAAGCCTGTGACTCTTGCTGATATCTCAGCACTGGTGACCAAGATGAAACCCTCCTCTTGCTCATCCGACGTCCTTCCGTGTAGACTCTTTGTGAAAGCGTTTGATGTAATTGGCCCCTGGGTTACCAAAATGGTTAACCTCTCTCTTTCTACAGGTGTGTTTCCCAATTCATTTAAGCATGCCATAGTGGAGCCTTTACTTAAAAAGACAGGCTTAGACCCGACTGACCTCAGCAATTTCAGGCCTATTTCAAAGCTCCCATTCTTGTCCAAGATCCTAGAGAAGGTGGTCTCTGAACAGCTGTCATTATTCCTGGATCAAAGTAACATCCATGAGACGTTTCAGTCTGGTTTCCGCAAACATCACTCTACAGAGACAGCCTTACTGAAAGTGTCCAGTGACATTATGATGTCTGCTGATTCGGGAAAATGCACTGTTCTAGTTCTCTTAGATCTGTCCTCAGCCTTTGACACCGTCGACCACCAGATCCTGCTGAGAAGACTGAGGGATGAAGTAGGACTGTCAGGGTCTGTTTTACATTGGTTCTCGTCATACCTATCTGGGCGTAGCTTTAGTGTCACAGCTAACCAAATAAGGTCTGAGTCAGCAGATTTGTTGTGTGGAGTCCCTCAAGGTTCTGTTCTGGGCCCTGTATTATTTTTGTTGTATTTGATCCCCTTGGGAAAAATCATCCAGAGATTTTCTGATGTTTCGTACCACATATTTGCTGATGATATCCAGTTTTACTGCTCTTTCAAGCCAACTGAGCTCCAGAGGCTAAATTCCCTAGTTCATTGCCTGGTTGAGATAAAACAATGGCTAAGTGATAACACCTTGCAGCTAAATGTGGACAAAACAGAAACACTGGTTATTGCCCCTGATGACTCAATTCCAGGGATAAACCAGTACTTGGGTGATTTGGGCAAATCTGTTAAACCGAGCCTAAGAAACCTGGGTGTTGTATTGGACAAAGACATGTCATTAGTGCAACACTGCAAACAGCTGACCAAAAATTGTTTTTTTCAGCTGAGGAAAATCTCCAAACTCAGGAAAATGGTGTCACAAAACGATTTGGAGCTGATCATTAATGCATTTGTGTCTTCACGTTTAGACTATTGTAATAGTTTGTTTTCATGTCTGAACAAGAAGGAGCTGTCTCGCCTGCAGTTAGTGCAAAACTCTGCAGCGAGAATTCTGACCCGCTCTAATAGGAGGACTCACATATCCCCTATTCTTAAAGCTCTTCATTGGCTGCCAGTTTCCTCTAGGATCAATTTTAAGATTCTGGTTATAACCTTCAGAGCTTTGCATGGTCAGGCTCCGCCTTACATCAGTGACCTGATCCAGCCTTACACCCCAGCTCGGGCTCTGAGGTCTGTGGATCAGAATCTGCTGATGGTCCCGCGCACTCGTTTCCGGACCAGAGGAGACCGATCCTTCCAGGCTGTTGCTCCCAGACTTTGGAACGATCTTCCGCTCTCTCTGCGTTCGATGGAGTCTGTTGACTCCTTCAAAAGGCAACTTAAGACCTATTTATTTTTTCAGGCTTTTGCTTAATTGTCTTGGGGCTGCTATGATTGTCATTGAGTTGTCTTGGCCTTTTAAATTTAAATTTGTATGTACTTCTTAACTGTGTATTGTTTTGTTGTAGTTGTGAAGCGCTTTGTGACCCTCGTCTGTGAAAGGCGCTGTACAAATAAAGCTTACTTACTTACTTAATTACTTACAGTTACGCTAATCGAAGGTCACTAAAATTAATGTTGTCTCAGTGTGTGAATACCCAAAAACTATGTCAGACTCCATAGTTTTCTCTTGACCCCTCCCCAATCTTACCACTGATGACATGTTTAGCCGCATGTCATCATTTAATCGCTGGCTGTCCAGGTTGTGTCCAGCAAGCAATGTGGGTTTTGTTAATCATTGGCAAACTTTCTGGGGAAAACCTGGTCTTATTAGGAGAGACGGCATTCATCCCACTTTGGATGGAGCTGCTCTCATATCTAGGAATCTGGCCAAGTTTATTAGTAATTCAAAACCCTGACAACCCAGAGTTAAGACCAGGACTCAGAGTTGCAGTCCTACATGCTTCTCTGAGCTTCTAGTGTGGTTACCCACCCATAGTTTTATACAAACGGTGTCTGTCCCCCGATCACCTAAATTATCTAAATCTAAAATTAAACAAAGAGGAGTTGTGCATAACAACCTCATAAAAATTAAAACCTCTTCTGTGACAGAAAGACAAAACAGGAGAATTAAATGCAGACTGTTAGATATCAGGTCTCTATCATCTAAAGCAGTGTTCGTAAACAAATTAATATGAGATAATCATATTGATCTACTTAGCCTCACTGAAACCTGGCTGTGTTTAGTTCTTAAATCAGATAAAGTTATTATTGTAGGCGATTTTAACATTCATGTTGACGTTGATAATGACCCCCTGGCTAACATGTTTATCTAATTATTAAACTCCATTGTCTTCAGTCAGGGTGTACATAAACCCACTCACTGTTTTAACCATACCCTCGATCTAGTTCTGATGCATGGAATTGAAATTGATAACCTAACAGTCTTTCCACAGAATCCCTCACTATCAGATCATTATTTGATTACTTTTGATTTCTTTTTACTCGATTACACACCACTCATCTATACTAGATGTTTATCAGATAGTGCTGTTGCAAAATTTAAGAAAATGATTCCTTCATCGTTAAATTTAATACCATGTCCTTCAGTAACAGAGGTTTCCCATACCGACTTTAAACTCTCTCGAATTAATCATCTTGTCGATAGCGCCGTAGGCTCACTGCGAACAACACTCAACTCTGTAGCACCTCTTAAAAAGAAGTTAACAAGCAAAGAAAGTTTGCTCCTTGGTATAACTCTCAAACCCGTAAGTTAAAACAAATATCACGAAAATTTGAAAGGAATTGGTGATTATCCAAACTGGAAGAATCTCCTTTAGTCTGGGCACAGTCTCAAAACATATAGGAGGGGCCAATGCCAGAGCAAACTATTACTCAGCTTCAATAGAAGAAAATAAGAACAACCACAGGTTAGAGATATACAGCTCTATTGAGCCTTGTATTCATTTAGCCCTTAGCAGTAATGATTTTATGAGCTTTTTTAATGACAAAATTCATGCTATTAGAGGCAAAATTCATGACCTGCTGTCCCCAGATAGTACCTATCTGCCCTCAAACACAGCTGTAAGACCTAATATATATTTAGATTGCTTCTCCCTGATGTCTCCTCAACAACTGACCACAGTGATTTCTTCAGTTAAATCAACAAGGTATCTCTTAGACCTGGTACTTAAGGAAGTCTTACTTTTAGTTAACACTCACTTATGAGAGATGATCAATATATCTTTATTAACAGGCTATGTACCACAGTCTTTTAAAGTAGCTGTAATTAAACCTCTCCTAAAAAAGCCCATCCTGGATCCAGGATGGGCTTTTTGGAGGTAGGAGGTGTTCAGCAAACCTCAGGCAACCGAAGGATGTGAGCCTCAGGACGCGGCTCAAACACAGCCTGAGAATCACGTGCAGATGTTAGTCAGCTGGGAGCTGAGTGACAGATACATTAGATGGAAAAAACAGACAATGTGCAGGCTGACATACCAGAGCGGGCAGATGGCTACACCCAGCAGGGCTCCAGCGGATCACCCCGTCTGCCCCGGCCCCCAGCAGTCAGGCGCGCTGCAAGGAGTGGAGATGGGGTCACCAATGTGCGCATTATGCAGACATAAGGAGAAGACGGCAGAGCACTTACCTGGATAGAGAGGACTGTGTGCCTCGACAGTGATCACCAACACAGGAATATTACCAAAGGGATGCCACGCCACAGCCACCACGAGAGCGAGCGAGGAGGCTACACATTGTTATGTGGATGATACCCAATTGTATTTATCAGTGAAGCCAGAAGAAACTAAGAAATTAACTAAACTTCATAACTGCCTTAAAGACATAAAACCTGGATGAGCACCAATTTCCTTATGTTAAATTCAGACAAAACTGAAGTTATTGTTCTTGGCCCCAAACACCTCAGAGACTGCTCTGGCCACTAGCACTACTGTAAGAAACCTTGGAGTAATATTTGACCAAGATTTGTCTTTTAATTCTCATTTAAAACAAATCTCTCAGACTGCATTTTTCCATCTGCGTAATATTGTGAAAATTAGGCCTATCCTGACCTGAAAAGATGCAGAAAAATTGGTCTACGCTTTTGTTACCTCTCGGCTGGATTACTGTCACTCCCTATTATCCGGTAGCTCTAATAAGTCTTTAAAAAGTCTCTAATTCAGCAGCGACACGTGTACTAAAAGGAATTAAGAAACAAGATCATATTTCTCCTGTTTTAGCTTCTCTGCACTGGCTCCCTGTAAAATCCAGAAGTGGGTGTGAATGCTGAAAGCATTCAAACCCTATGTTCTTTTGTTACCAAAATTCTTTATTGGGTGTGAATGCTGAAAGCATTCAACCCCTACGTTCTTCTATTACCAAAATTATTTATTTTTCTTATTATTATTCTTCCGCCGCATTTTTCGACGTCAGTTATCTTCAACATACTTAATCCGATTCAAACCATTCAACCTTTTTCTGATTCAACTTCATTAGGGCATTATTGGAAACTTTCAAATTTTTCCATAATGTTCAAATTTTCCCGGGAATTCAACGTTAAAATTCCGATTCCTATTAAATCCTATTCAACAAAAATGGTTTGACCGCTACTAGTTCCACAAACTTCAACCAATTCAAACCATTCAAACATGAAAATGTTCAGCTGAATTCGGACAAGACCGGAACGACTCTTCACATTCCTAACATTCATACTTTCCCAGATCAAATCAAATCATTTTCCCACTGGGAATGAATTACGGAATCCTCAAAAATCTAAAAATTTCACCTTTTTTCAAACTGCAACTACCAATTCATAATTTCAGCAAGAAACTCCATTCAAAACAGAAAATATTCATCATTTTGCTTTTTACTTTTTACATATAATTCAACTTTTCAATCCCATTCAAACTGTCAAAAATATTCAGCATTTTCTGAAACTTTGTTATAATGGAAGTCAATGAGAAAACTCACTCATCTTCACCCACACTTCACGAATTCATACATTTACGTAGAAACTCCATTCCAACTCTCAAACGTTCACGCTGCCCTACACTTTTAGGAACTAATCCAAATTTCCAAGATCTCTTATTTTTTCTACAAAGTCAGTTTAAAATATATGAAATTTTCAGCCCTTCTCAGACTTTATAATGGGTGTGTATTGTGTGAGCTAGAGTAGGTGATGTCATCGCTAGAGTGGAGAGCAGCTGTAAACTCATCAAGAAATTTGAGTGCTGGTGCTGGTTCTCAGTTGGTTCAACATGTGAACCAGCTGAGAACCAATTTGCTTTTCCACGGCTCGAGGTGGTTAGGGTGCCATGTCATTGCGTCACTGTATACATCAGTTACGCTGAACAACAACAACAACAGTGGACCACGTACTTATGCAGCTGTTACTCCTGGCGTTACGAGGCCTCATCGGCATCCAAACACGGCAGATACATCGTATTTGTGCTGCTCGACCAGATTTGTATGGACGGCAATTACGTTCCAGAAGACAGTAAGAGACAAACCGTGTTAGGTTATTACCTAACACTGAACGTGAGATTGCTATGTTAGCCTTTATTGTAAGCTAACGTTAACTTGCAGAGCACAGCTAATTCACAATGCAAATGTGTAACGTTTTGTGTTATGTACTTATTTAGACAACTGAGGGCTTATTGTAGTTTCAGCTGGACAAAAGAGGATACTTAGCTATTGATTTTAGTATTGATCACTCTCCACTCAACATGCTTATTTACCTATACATTTTTGTCCTACCCCATGCAGAGCTGGCTCATGAAGCATTTTGCAGACACTGGCAGATTGACCCCTGAACAACACACTTATAACTATAGATTAAGCAGTGCACTGTTGGTTGTGGAAATAGCTTTTGAGAGATTGAAAGGATGGTGGAGGTGCCTCCTAAAAACCTGCCATTCAAATATTTGTTATATTTAGTTCTGGTTGTGTATGCTGCACATGTTATAGCGGCTACTCTCCATTGTTTTTGCTGTTTTGTTGCTGCTTACCCGAGTACTTTTACCTGTGTATGCTGGACTACTTCATGTCACCAATATTGTTTCATCCTTCAGTTCAATAAATTCATAGAAATGATTAAGGCTGTCATGTTCTCATTTCTTTATAAACACAGTAACTGAAGACATCTATGAAAAGCATCTTCATAAACGGGTTGAGGTCTTGACTTGTTTTTACTAGCTTTACTTGAACTTATTACACAGTTAAATTGTACATCATTAAGTGAAAACATACAGAAGCAGACATGTCTCTTTAGAAGGGAATTTATTTAAATACTAAAAACAAGCCAATGATAAAAGTGACAAGTGTGCATTGAATATGCAAAACTAAAACTTCCCATGAAGAAACACACTAGTGTCAGTCTCCAGCTTCTGCAGCAGGGCATCACTCAGGTCCTTGCTGTGTTGCTTTGACCTCAGCTGCTGGATGGTGTTGGTGAGCTGCAGTGGAGTAGCGACGTTAGCTCGCTAGCATTGTCTTGTTCGACGGCAGATAACTCTATAGACCACATGAAAAACAGTGCTTTAAACAGTGACTCGTCCACTACACATTATACAATGTTTAGCCAACCGAAAGGGGGGCTGGTAGGTGAGCCCATGGCTAAGTAACTTGCTAACATTAGCTAATGTTACCAAGGCTAACCTGTTGATCAGTTAACATTAACCTGAGCAGACATCACAAACAATAGCTGTGTCCCAATTTAGCGGCGCATCCTCCGAGGGACGGGGACCTAAATTGGGACACAGCTGTTATCTGAAGAAACTGGTAACACTAAACAACTATGTGCAAGGTGAAAATGTTCGAAAAGAAACTTACCGGGGTCCGTTTGCGGCAGCGTTACGCTTTCGTCCACCATCGCCTCCAGCATTCATTGCAGCGGCTGAGTGGCTCAATAACCCCACCCCCTTCCCCGTGACGTATTGGTTCTTTCTTCCAGTCCAGCAAAGAACTGGTGCCACTCTGGAACCAGTTTTTCTGGCCCAGAGCCAGTTCTTTTGTCGGTCGAAACAGGAAAACTGGTTCCAAATTAAGCACTGGCCCAGAACCAGCACTGGAACTGCTTTGGTGGAAAAGGGGTATGTGTGCCCCCCAGGTGCATGCAAGTCATTAATCGCCATGACAACGGCTGCACACACACACACACACACACACACGCACACACAGTCCTCTGTGTGTGTGCCTCACAATCTTTAAAGGACAGATTACAGCAGCAGAATCTTCATTTGAAACAGCAAATACACATTATTAACGCCTACAGTGCCAAAATGGGCTCTCTAGCGCCACCTAGGCGCACTAAAATGGCCACTGCGGCCTGTAGGAATGTTATAGACAGATCAAAACAGAACTGGTGTGTTTGACCTACAAATCATGCGCTGACACCCATGACCTAAATCCAACAGGAAGTGAGCTATTTGCCTTTTCAAAGTAAGATTTTGCCTCAAACGTGCTCTTCCTCAAAAAAACATCTCGTCCTACACAGTTTATTGTATCGGCTTCAAACACGCACGCATGCCAGCTCAACTGCTGCTAAACAGATCTTCTGTATAACTTTATCTCTCTGACCATTACTTTATTTTGATGATTGGACCAACGGTTTGGGAATGGGAAGAACTTGTTTGAGGAGTTAAATCTCCACTAAAAGAAGTCTCTTCTCTGTGTTCTGTCCGTCTCTCTCTGCCAGGTGCACCTACTTATTTACCATGGCAACCGCTGTCACACACAAACTCACAGAAACATGATGTGTGTGCATGTCAACATCTTACATGCAGACATATCAGGGGCACAATCTCCATTTTAACCCTTTAGGTGCCAGAGTTTATTGAAGAAAATATTCCATTTTCATGTCAACATTTCAAAAGACTGTCGCTTGAAAGTGGTGAGAGATAAAGGCATGCTGTAAATGAGAAAACTATTCATTGTGACCCAAAGTTTGTGATGGGAGTAAATTAACTCGTGTGGCATTGTGGCATCACTAGGCGGCAACCATATTGGATTTCATAAATCTCAGTAAAACAGCATTCTGAACATGTTTACGCAGTAGATTTCTTTTGTTTTGTGCTGTTTTTGTCGTCTCGTCCTCAAAATAAAGGAAGAAGAATCTGATGGGAGTAAATTAACTCATCTAATTTGCATATTGTGGAATCACTAGGCGGCGGCCATATTGGATTTCATAAATCTCAGGAAAACATTCAACTATTCAGATCATTCAAACTTTATTTTATTAAAGGTAGGGTCTGGAGGATTTTCAAACAAAACAAAATATAGACATATACAAATGAAATCCTGTTTAATCAACACCTGTGGGCTTCTACTCATGTGTGGTGGTGATCTCCTGCTCTTTAACTGTATGTTGATGTTTTTGTGAGCTCGGACTGCTTTTGGGCGGAGATTTCCCCAGCCAATGAGAGAGTGCAGGTGCTGTGCCTGAGCTTGTCCGAGCATGCACCAGCACGAGCCTTGCCTGAACCTCTTCTGTGAAGCCTTCTTCTGTACCTCCCGGCTCCGTACACCCAGGAGAAATGGCGGATACAGACATACCCACGAAGAAAAGAAAATTCAACGTGAGTGAAGCAAAACGCCAAGCCGATAAAGCACTGGCCAAAACTCATATCGGGGTGGCTTTCGCCCGATTTCGAGCATTGAAGAAGAGGCTTGGGATGTATAGCGACGCAGAGTTGGCCTGCTTTCTGTTGGACAGGTAAGTCCCAAATACAGGCCAGTTAGCTTGTGCTAGTTTGCTAATTTATCAACCTTTCCATTACAATAACTGTAATTCCTACGTAGTTTGTTGTGGAGGCTAATTCCGACTATCAACCGATGCAAATAACTACGTTTAGCTAATATATGGCTTGATGTAGTGTGAGGATTGAGCTTTGAATCATTTTGTGTAACACACAAGTAATATTGGGTTATGGTAGCACCTCCAAACCGATTTTGTAAGGTGACTGTAGGAGACATAGCCAGCAGAAGTTTTGTTAATTTGTGCATTCACGTCTGTAACCGCAAATATAGTGTAGCGTCCACCAGGACGTGTAGAATGATGACGCGGTTATTCAGCAAACCACCGTTTATTGCTTCACAGTGCAGGTTACTGTTGGCCGTAACCAGGCCAAAAAAACAACAAAACATGAACTTAGCCGTAATGTTAGCTCACAAACCATGTACTCCTGCTCTCCCAATAGTTATGCAACTTGCATGCATACTTTGAAGCAGCACAATGTCTGGCCGCAAACCTTGTTTTGCTAACTTACAGGCCTGTTCCTGAATGCTAAGCAGGGGCGGACTGGCCATCTGGAGGTTCTGGAGAATCACAGAACGGCCGGTACTCCAGGACGGCCAGCGGCTGCCACGCAGTCGTCACTGTTTTTTTTTTTGTTTTTTTTTTCTTTTTTCCTTTTTCTCCCTGATAATCTACTGTTATCAGTCCACTAGGTGGCAGCCTTTAAATTGCCCATAGATATCTATGATCCGGCCAACCGCCAATCAAATTAAAGAAGAAGGAAGCGCATATGTCACGCAAATCGAGCAGCCGTGTGCAGCAGGTGCAGATGGGAGAGACATTACAGCCTTTTTACATTGTGATTTATCATAACTCATACCATATCTTGTTGTGTGTTTTAGGCAGTCACCTGCATTGTATTGTTCTGCAAAGAGACATCTGGACTGTCGTTTATTTCTCAGTGAGTATTCTACATTATGCTCTTAACACATCTAGTCAACATCATTACTTTTGCTATAATTTGGAAGGCATAGTATCATGTGTTCAGATTTAAGTATTTTGACACCCGTGTCTGGGGCTGATGAGTTTCCGCACACCGGTTGTTGTGGGCTGGGCCGAGTCAAAGTCCAGGGCTATTTTTTAGTCCCAGTCCGCCCCTGATGCTAAGTATGAAAATAACCGTTTGTAGTGCATTTTATTTTTGTTGCTGAAGAACTGATACAACCTACGTGTTTTCCTCCCGTCTTTCCCATAGCTACGAGAAGGGTCCCCCAACTTCAGCACCCCAAAAGCGTCTCTCTGTTTTCCCTGTGCCTTTATCCCCCATTAAACCTGGACCATCTGATATGTAAGTAAGTAATATATATCTATGTAACTGCAGTATTCATTGCTTATGAGCTATTTTCTATTTATGTTTTCTGTCTGTCAGTTCTTACCTAATAAAAGTACACTTACAGAAAGACATAATGAATGCATGAAACTATTTATCTCCACAAGGGAAATTTGTTACCACAGATGTAATTAGAGGATAAGTAAGATTGAAAAAATGGATAAATAAAAACATACCTCTGTGAGATATGACATACAGTAGCAACACAGATACCGTATGTATTATTTTACTGAAAGATTGCCTTAGAGAAAGAACAATCTAAAATTTCATTGAGCGAAGGATAAATGTTCAAAAATTATGATGATCATGGCGACTGTCCGATAATGCTCCTGTCATTTACATGTATGTTTTTGTTTTTTTTTTAACAGACAAACGAGCGACACAGAGCCTCTTCCACCTTCAAGTGCAGAGGAAGGGGAACCAATGGGGTGCTTGGCCTAGTTTTAATTTTGCTCACATGCATTACTACGTCCAGATATTAGTTACTAATTACAAACTGTTTCATCCCTTTAGTCTGACATCCATGACCATCCAGGAGTCCAGTGTAGAGGAGGACCATTATAACATCCTCATGCATACTGTGTAAGTCTGATTTATTATATACATTTCATGTTGTGGGTCCACTGTATTCTGCATGCAGTACTTTGGGTGGCATTTGTATAGTAGACTTTTAAAATAAGCATAAAAACATAACTGAAATGTTACAGTGTTACTAAATGTTACTTTCTCTCATATTCATCATGTATCTGAAGCAAACTGTGTTATGTATATAGGATTTGTTGGTCGGACAAAGTCACACTAACTGCTGATGAGGGACAAGATCTGGAGGAAGAAGATGGTGGTGAGGTCTTCTCTGATGATGACAATGTGCCTCCTATTGCTTTGAGGTTTGTTTCTACATTATGACTTATCATATTCTCTAAATATCACTGTGATGTAATGTTCGCAGTCAATATTCTGCTTTCTGGAAATAATTTTGCAAAGGTGCACCTACTGTTCAAATATATGAACATGGGCATCGTTAGTAGAAGCACATTCTTCCAGATCCAGAATGCCTACTGCATGGATGCCATTAAAGATTTTTGGATGGAGGAGAGGGCAGCAGTAATCCAGCGGCTTGCTACACAAGAAGGTGCTGTGGCCCTTGGTGAGATTTTCTAATTTATTAGTAGCTAACAGTTATGTGTCACATTGTCTTATAGCTGTATGTTATTATCATAGGGCTCATTAAAATTATGTCTAAGAATGTATTTTGTTTGTTTTGTCAGCTGATGGAAGAATGGACAGCCCTGGTCACTGTGCACAGTATTGCACCTACACAGCCATGGACAATGAAAGCAAGGACATCATCTCGGTGATCACAGTTGATAAACGAGAAACTCAGAGAGAGTCTGTCCTAATGGAGAAAGAGGCCTTTATTAGGACCATGGATAATCTCATGAGTGAGGTCACCCTGAAAGAGATTTGTACAGATGCGCATGTACAAATCTCTGCACTTATGAGGAAGTGCAATACGCCAAGCCGATGTATTTCATGGATAAAAGACTCTCAAGTAATGCTTTTCTTTCATCTGAAACAGGCAAAGGAAAATATAAGGACGCCGGCATATTTCACAGTCTGGACATGTGGCATGGTGCCACATTGTGACAGTAAGCCATGACGCATACACACATGCATTATGTGTTGAATGTCAAATGTAGTCCTTTCATGTGAATACTTTTTAATGAAAATCATTATGTTTGTCTGTTGCAGGCAGGACAGCAACGTGGCATGAACATTCTCCTTCTATGGGTCAAGGACATTGTAAACCACTTTTGGTGGTACTGCAAAAAAGCAGCAACCCATCTGCAGTTCATGGTAAGAACACAATAGACACACACAGACATTATAATGAAGTTCACTGTGCATTGTACTTTTGGGCTGTTATACTGTACACACCTAGCCTACTAATAATGATCCGTTTTTACAATGTATTGTTTATCAATCAATCAATTTTCAATTTTATTTATAAAGCCCAATATCACAAATCACAATTTGCCTCACAGGGCTTTACAGCATACGACATCCCTCTGTCCTTAAGACCCTCACAGCGGATAAGGAAAAACTCCCCCAAAAAAAACCCTTTATCGGGGAAAAAAAAACGGTAGAAACCTCAGGAAGAGCAACTGAGGAGGGATCCCTCTTCCAGGACGGACAGACGTGCAATAGATGTCGTACAGAACAGATCAGCATAATAAATTAACAGTAATCTATATGACACAATGAGAGAGAGAGAGAGAGAGAGAGAGAGAGAGAGAGAGAGAGAGAGATATGCAGGTAATGACAGTAGCTTACAACAACGTTAATGAAAGTAATAATATTATAGTTATAGTTCTGGCTATTGTGATACAATATGTTGAAAGTATGTATTAATATGTGACAGTATACATGTGTGACAATAGTCATATGTGTAAAATAACAGTAGAAGTATGACTAATGACTAATGATGGCAGCAGCAGCAGGAGGCATCTGGCAGGACCACGGCAGCAGCACAACCACACACGTCACGCTGTCCAGGCACCGCTGTGATATGAGTTAATCTGAGAGACAGTGGAGCACAAAGGCTCCGGAGAAGAAGCCGAGTTAGTGACATCCAGAATGGCCGAGTTAGCAAGATGCAGTAATAGAATACGAGAGAGAGAGAGAGAGAGAGAAGGAGAGAAGGAGAGAGGGTGCCCGGTGTATTATAGGGGGGTCCTCCGGCAGACTAGGCCTAAGTCAGCCTAACTAGGGGCTGGTACAGGGCAAGCCTGAGCCAGCCCTAACTATAAGCTTTATCAAAGAGGAAAGTCTTAAGTCTAGTCTTAAATGTGGAGACGGTGTCTGCCTCCCGGACCGTAACAGGAAGATGATTCCACAGGAGAGGAGCCTGATAGCTGAAGGCTCTGGCTCCTGATCTACTTTTGGAGACTTTAGGGACCACGAGTAACCCTGCGTTCTCAGAGCGCAGTGTTCTGGTGGGATAATATGGCACTATGAGCTCTCTAAGATATGATGGAGCTTGACCATTTAGAGCTTTATAAGTTAACAGTAGGATTTTAAATTCAATTCTGGATTTTACAGGGAGCCAGTGCAGAGAAGCTAAAACAGGAGAAATATGATCTCGTTTCTTAGTTCCTGTTAGTACACGTGCTGCTGCATTCTGAATTAGCTGGAGAGTTTTTAGGGACTTACTGGAGCTACCTGATAGTAGAGAGTTACAGTAATCCAGCCTTGAGGTAACAAAAGCGTGGACCAATTTTTCTGCATCTTTTCGGGTCAGGATAGGCCTAATTTTCGCAATATTACGCAGATGAAAAAATGCAGTCCGTGAGGTTTGTTTTAAATGTTTAGTTGACATGAATGTGAGAGGACTGCTTATTTGATCTTATTTAATTCATTTTTTTTATGTTGTGATACTGTGAATTTTTTGTAATGTGATGTTGTCTTTTGTGTGGACCCCTGAAAGAATAGTTGTTGCTGTGGTAACAACTTATGGGGATCCTAAATAAACAAACAATAGAAGCAGTCATTACATATAGGGGTTGTGGTAGATTAGCAGCATGTAACAGAATAGATTCATATTTTTCAGGACCTTTGGATGGGGATCCTCCATTATGTTGCCAGTGAGCATGAGTGGGTCATGGGCAGATGCCAGCATGACTGCCTTGCAGCAGACCGGACAAAGACCTGGACTGCGAGGGGGACCAGGGCACACGACACCCTAATCAGCATTGTGAAAGACAAACGGTGGCTAAAAAATGTCCATAAGTTCCTGAACTTCAGGTGAATACTTTTTAATTTTTTTTTCCACATACACGGACACACACATATCCATGCAGCACTGGGACAGATGACCACAGCCTCTGTGTTTGTGTAGAAAGTGACATTTTCACTACAAATCATCCCCTTTGGCCCTCCCAATCACAGATATGTATACGTGGACACAGAATTCACCTTTGGGTCGTATGTCAATGTCACCGCCATGTTCCTTAGATCAAGACTGACCCGTGCCTTTGCACCTTTGCTGCTTGTGTGTGTGTGGTGGGGTGTATTGATTTCTTTGGCAAAAAGCTAAAATGAAAAAAATGAAGGCAGTGACAACCAACCTATCTTTTTCATGCTGCTTAATCATTTACAGATCAACATCTGAGCTGGAATCTTTTCAAAACCATATCTTAATGTATGCATTGAAGAGGTTTTCTTACTCCCCCCTGTCTATGAGGCAAAGACCATCCTTGCTGTGCTGGACTACAACTACCACAAATCGTCCAGCCAAAATAAATGCACATGGAGAGACTGTGTAAGTTTAATGTATAATTTTATATTTCTGAGTAATAATTGTCAATACCCTTGTAGATACTCAGTATGACACCAGAATTTGTCTTTCGTATAAAAATTATCAAGACATTATTTATAATAACCTTTTTTTTTCCAGGATGGCAATGAGCAAGCTGGACAGTCTAGGTGAGTCTATTAACTAAGCCTATCTGTTTTCCTGTTTTTCAGGATGGGCAGAGTGTTCAAGAAGAGGTCCAATCGATGGACCTTGTACATTGAAAAAACTCCAAAGACGTACAGTTACATTCCCAACCTGCAGAGGCATGTACTGGAAAAGAGGGTGTCAGAAGGAGGTCTCCTAAAAGTCATGAAGCAAAGACCCAGTGATCCCCACAGACTTGGACTTCTCCCTGTCCTTCCACCACCATCGACCCAAGACCTTGTTAAGGCCCATGTCAGCAGAGGTCATGGTATGTCAAAAAACTCCATGCATCACAAATTAGGAGAAGCATTTCAATAATACTTTTTCGTAAAACGGTATTAATGATTTTAGAATAACCCGTCTTAACCACAAATGAGTCAGAGACATTTTGGTAACGCTTTAGATTACAGCCCGCAATTTACACCGTAACTATCAGGTAGTTACCAGTATGGACCAGTATAGTATGTACCAATACATATATGTAGGTACAGGGGAACAAGATGTTAAGTTCTTGAATAAGGGGCTAACACTTCGTGAATTTACAGAGAATTTATATCATAGTTTTTTTTTAACTACTGGGTACCTACTCTATTATAACAGGGTATGTGCAACCTGCAGATCAATAATATGGATGTTTGGGGGGAATTTACAGAGAACTTATACAGTAGGTATTTTTAACTACTGGTTACCTATTCTATTACAACAGGGTATGTGCGACCTATATTGATCAATAATATGGACGTTTGGGGGGAATTTACAGAGAACTTATACAGTAGGTATTTTTAACTACTGGGTACCTATTCTATTATAACAGGGTATATGTGACTTGCTGATCAATAATATGGACGTTTGGGGGGAATTTACAGAGAACTTATACAATAGATATTTTTAATTACAGGGTAGCCTACTTACTCTATTATTACAGGGTACAGTATGACAATAAAACTGAAAAATCGGAGGGAAGATGGAGGGAAGACTTCTGCAGCAAGTAATAAATCAGATGTGATCAGATGTCAGTCTACATTGTTCCTTTATATTTTCAGCGGGTAGCCTATACAACTACAGGGTACATCTGTGTGTTTACTTTGGAACAAAGGTCCAGGTGACAGTATGTTGACATGGATACTTTTGGCGTCTGAAGACCGTCTCAGCTGTCGCTCACCTCATCAGCTTTACATTACTGGACGCTCGCTTTTGACTTCATGACTCTGCTTGCCATCGGCAGACAGATTTCACACACCCTAGATGTGAATCACTTGCGTTGTAAACATTCTGACAATTTTGGCAGACAATTCACCACAAAAATCCTGGTCGGTTGGACCAGTATTTTTGTTGTTTTTGCAGGTTTACTATGCTACACAAAACTTAAACTAAGGGGGCATTGCAAAACTCTGTAAAAGTACACTAAAGCATACATTTTTGTTTTCAAATATTTATTTGAAAACAAAACCATTCATACGGTCAATAAAAAAACATTTTTTTAAAGAGTAACTAAACCCTAAAACCATTTATTTCAGCTGATAATCATTGTTTCTGGTTGTATAGTAGTGTTACTGACTGATCCTGCTCAAATTCTTGACAGTTTAGTGCAAACTGTTGAAAATCTATATTCTATTTTAAAAATGTGGTATGGAGTGCCCTCTACAACTTGAAACCTGGTTACTACATTTGAATTTACATTACATTACATTGGAGGCGAATGATTCTTTTTCGATAACGTCACTAACAGTCCACGCTAAAACCTGCCCTCCTCCCTTTACTCCTCCCCCTACTATAAAGCCATTCTGTCTGCAAGGGAGGGAAGGGTGGATGGATGGATGGATGCGGTGGGCTGCTGCGCGGTGAGCCCAGGCTCCCAGAGAGGGTGAAATAGAACCAAGTAGCCTTGGATAAAATAAAGTCAAAGTGTGGAGAAGGGGACTGGCTGACCTTCTGTCTGCGTGACACAGTTAGGGGCGGTTTTCCAAGCCACCATCGGCACAATGGATATAAGCTCCTCTGTCGGCAGGGTGAAAAAAAGTCTAAGTGTGGAGATGGGGAGAAGGGTGAACGGGGGAAAGAGGCCGAGCTGCAGCCGCCTTCCCTTCTGCCTGTGTGACACAATTAGGGGGGATTTCCAAGCCACCATCGGCACAATGAAAATAAGTCTAAGTGTGGAGGATAGGAACCGGGTAAAGACGCCGACCTTCGGGGAAACATCTCCTCTCTCCCCGCAGCAAGGGACAATCTTCACTCCGCCCCCTTCCTCAGCCGCTCCCCCCCCTCAGCTCTGCCTATCTTTTCTGAATTTTCCGCTGTGGGCGGAGTAATGCCCAGAGAGGGGAATTTAGTTCCCCTTTAATAATAAAAAATGAATGCAGCCTAATCTCCACAGTGACCGCGCCAGCCGACGGGACTGCGGCTGAACCACTTCCAATGTTCATTCATTCATTCTGTCGTGAGGTCAATGTGTGTGTGTGTGTGTGTGTGTGTGTGTGTGTGTGTGTGTTTTTAGCAAAGCCACTTATAACTGCCGATACGGCACAGCAGCAGCAAAAAAAAAAAAAAAAAAGCATTATAAAAAGCCGACAAATAGTGTTAATTAATTGACATGAGACACTGGAGAGGTTGTCAGTCCCATTCTATAGTTTCTAATATTTTTTTTTATTTTCCTGGCAGTCCTAGTGATAAAGCGTTCCTTTGTGAGTACAGTGTTTGTACATGTTTCTTTCCTGTAGCTCATTCAAGTGTTTATTGGCCTCATCTACCAACACCTCTAATTCCATAGGGTCGAATTTCACTTTGCGCTTTCTCTCCAAACTCGCCATGCTGCAAAGCATAAAACACGCAAAACCCTCATTTAAATAGGGTGTCTCCAACAGGTTTGCACCTGTTGTCATTTGCGCAAGGACTCTTAGTAAATCACCCGCAAACCGGGTTCAGTCCCACACGCAAAATTCTAGATTGCGCAGGCAAATTAGTACAGGCAAATTGGGATCTTAGTGGATCCGGCCCAAAGTGTTTTGTTTTGTGATTTTTTCACCCCCTTCTTCCTCTTCTAAGGAAGAAGGTGGAAGAAGAACGTTTTTCTATTTATTCAAAATTATTACAACAATGTATAATTTAAATCTGTACTGCAAATACTGTCATTATTTATTTATTTATTTTAATTTATTGTGTAATTTATTGTACGATGTATCACTGGGTAACACACCTACACACGTTATTTATGTATGTCAAAATGTTTTGTCATCGTTACGTAGGCTATATAATATGGGTTAAATGTATGAAATGCCATGATGACAATAAAATAAAGTATAAAAAAAAACAAGTGACACAGATTTGGTTAGGAAAAACGATAAAAGCAATGCCAATAAGGCATAATATACAGTGGTGGAAAAAAGTTTTCAGACACCCTTAAAATTTTACTCAATCTCAAATATTATCATGAAATATTTGTGGAAAAATCTTTTTTGTGTTTCAAAAGGTGTGGCTGCATTAGACAGATACAAACAAATACAAATTATATTTTTTTGTTTATTGAGAAAGTTTAAGAAAAACTAACAAAACTAAATTCTTGACAGTTTCAAAATGTCAGTTCTCAACATTGTCAGTATCAAAGTCAACAACTAACAGATAATGTGTTCAAAACTGAACAAAAAATAAATAAACCATCACATCATCAAATTAATATTTAGTAGTCCTGCCACTGGCACGTAGTAGAGCTCTAATCCTGGCTGGCATGTTCCCCACGAGCCTTTCACACTGTTGAGGGGTAATCTTGTCCCATTCTTCTTGAATTACTGCTTTTAATTCTTCTAAATTCTTTGGTTTATGCTTTGAAACAGACCTTTTGATAATCCACCACAGATTTTCAATGGGGCTCATGTCTGGGGATTGAGCTGGCCACTCTAAGACCTGGATACTGTGCTCCTGCAGCCAAGTTCTACTGGCCTTGGATGTGTGGCAAGGGGCATTATCTTGTTGAAACATCCAGTTTTTACCTCAATGGAACAGTGCACGCGCAGAAGGGAGCATGTGGGTTTCAAGAATGGTACAATACTTGGTAGAGTTCAATGTGCCATCACAGACAGTGAGATGACCAACACCAGCAGCACTCATGCATCCCCAAACCATGATACTGCCTCCACCATGCTTGACAGTAGGTACTGTACATGCTGGAGATAATGCTTCACCTGGCCTTCTGCATACCGTCACATTAGTAGGAGGAAGATAAAGCTGGAAACTGGACTCATCTGACCACAAAATCTTCTTCCAATTCCTGGCTGTCCAGTTCTTGTGTGCCTGGGCCCAACAATGCCAGGCTAACCTCTGTCTCTCATTGATCAGGGGCTTCTTGATAGCCTTGTAGGACCTTAAGCCATGATCTAAAAGTCGGCCACGTACAGTGCGGGTGGAACACTGGACACCAGTTTGGTTTGACCACTGCTGCTGAAGCTCCTGTGATGTCATTCGGCAGTTTTGCCTGCACATGCGGATCAGGATGCGGTCATTTCTTGCTGAAGAAACCCTTGGACGCCCAGATCTTGGTTTGTCTTCCAAGCTGTTGGTTTGTCTGTGTGTATCCAACTGCTGAAGGACTGCATCTGCACTTCCTGGCTATCTGGTGGCAGCTGTACCCTTCCTGGCTGAGAATCTTTATCTTCAGGCGTGTTTCCTGCGTTAGGTTTCTTGTTTTAGCCATTTTTGTTTCTGAAGAACTTTCAAATGTGCTGGCTTTATGTAGACACGAAGCTTGGCAACAAAAATTGTGTCTTTTAATAAAAAGAACGACCTTCATCACTGGTACCAAAATGACCCAATACTCAAAATTTCTTATGTATTTTTATGGAATCAATCAATTTTAAGTTCTTAATAGCTTTTTTAGGATTTATTTAGTATTTTGGCTGTGACTGTACTAAAAGAAATTGCACTTGAAGACCTAAGAGTGATTCTTAATGCAATATTTCACAAATGCATGGGGTGTCTGAAAACTTTTTTCCACCACTATATAATCATAATAAGGCAAGAGTACTCATGGATGTAGTACTATGTTGTTGTTTGTTAATTAAACTTGTGACCTATAACCTTTCACATCAGCGTCATCAAAGTTCGGTGCGATTTGAATGGGTACGATTCATTAATATCAAATGACAGCAGGGGGCGACAGTGTTGTCCATCCAGCGTTGCCAGGTGAATGATAATTATCGTATTTGTATGATAATTTGACCCTCTGTACGATGTACAATCAGTAATCCCAAAAAAGGCCAAATGTACGATAATTTGACATTTTCAAGCATGTGTGTTTGTAATCAGTATGCCGGAGTTTTGTTTGTTAGCCCTGAAGGCATCTGTTCCCATGTGACATGTTTCCAGCCAATCGCACTGTGCTTAGCATGTGATACGGGTGGAGTTTGTCTCTGAACAATGAGCACGATTGGCTGAATGGTCAGCTGTACCCGCCACATGAGGCGCCAGGACCCATCAGGAAGTAAAGCGAAAATGAGATTCAAAACAGAAGAAGAAGAGGAAAAACAGAAGCGAGGAAAATGGAAAATAAAGTAAACACTAGAGTGACTATATTTAAGCAATATCACACGGGAGTGATGTTGTACTGTATATCGTCACGGCTGTGATTCGGTCACGGAATGTCTTCGGCCATAGATTACAGCCGTGACGATATAGAGTGCCGAAGTTACGCCCCTTCCAGTGAAGCTCATGGGACCTTAGATCGGAAAAAATATGAATGGTAGTGAATGAGGAGAGAAATATTATCTTTTGGTCCCGTTTGAGTTGTGACATGAAATCCAAATATGTCGCTCATGAATTTAAAACATAAATTTTAAGGTCAAGAAAGTCATACTTTGTGGTAAAACTGTTGAGATATAAGCTTTTCAAAAAACGTAATTAGAAAGACTAAACAGGAGGCGGTCGCGTATGTAACGTCATAGCTTTCGCTCGCTTCCTGCAGCTTGGAGTGACTGCAACCTGGCACAAAACACACAGACATCTTCAATCATAAATCAATTCATCATAAAACAGTGGAATTTCAGTGGGGAGGCCAAGCTGCAGGAAGCAAGCGAAAGCTATGACGTCACATACGCGACCTCCTCCTGTGTACTCTTGAGTCTTTCTAATTAAAAAGCTTGTATCTCAACAGTTTTACTACAAAGTATGACTTTCTGGACCTTAAAATTTATGTTTTAAATTCATTAACAACATATTTAGATTTCATGTCGCAACTCAAACGGGAACAAAAGATAATATTGCTCTCCCCATTCACTGCCATTCATATTTTTTCCGATCTAAGGTCCCATGAGCTCTACCGGAAGGGGCGTGACTTCGGCACTCTATGCAGTACAACATCACGACCTCGAGTGTGATATTGCTTTTATACAACAGTTCAACAACAGCTCAAACAGCAATGCTGAGTAAGGAAATGTTAACAAAAGGTGATGAAATGAATTATTTAAGTATGTTTTGTAGCTCCGCGAAAACAAACATTTTCCCCAGTCCGTTGCCAGGCAACGCAGCACACATGCCAGGAACTCACAAGCTACTTTGTATTTACATTAATCTGCAACTGTGTAACTTCGTCCAGTTCGGCTGATGAAACGTTGGCAAACCTGGATGTTGGCACGGCCGGATTCAGCTTCCACTCTCCCTCATCCTCATCAGTACCTCATCAGATGATCATTGATAATTCCTAACCGTGTTCACTTCATTTTTGCTCCTCTCCAGTTTGTCAAGGTCGGCTGATGTTACACAAACACACCTGGAGGTCTGCACAGAAGAGTCCTGGCTTTCCTTTTCCTCGCCATCTCCTGACGACCACTCATAATTTAATTCAAATGTAATTTTGGGGAAAATATCCATCTTCTTGGTGTAACGCTATAGTGTCAGTTTGCGTCAATGTAGCGACCGGCTGTATTTATATTTATAACACCTGTGAGCGGAGTGATTTTACTGTTACATGTCCCAGTGATGTTATACTCTATATCAGCAATCACGGACGGAATGCCTCTCGTCCAATCAAATCACTTGGTCAAAACTAACTGTTGTATGATTGCCTGTAGCGCATCAGTAGGATTGTTATTTTGGTTATGATGGATGTACGATAATTTCCCTCAAAATACGATAATTTTGAGTCTCTGGTACGATAATCCTACATTTCCCACCTGGCAACGCTGCGTCCATCCATCCATCCCATCCATCCATCCATCCATCCATCTTCATTCACTTATCCGGGTCGCGGGGGCAGCAGGCCAAGCAAAGCACCTCAGACAGCCCTCTTTCCAGCTCCTAGTAGGGGACCGCAAGGTGTTCCCAGGCCAGACGAAGTTAAAAGGGTAATAGATTGTGATTATGAATCTTTTCATTTACACAAAAGAAAGTGACATGCAAATGTAAATCAATATATATGGGTTGCATGTGTAAAATCTGAGGTGTAGACTACTTGAAGGCAACTTATCAACCACATATCATACGAACAGTCAACAGCCAATCAGATGCCGAGTTCAGTCTATTGTGGGAAGTGACCTTGCGCACAGTAGTTTTCTCTTTCCTTTCTGCCTCAGACGTCGCAGCGAGAAGCCATGCACGCAGCGAGCAGAAGCTCCCAGATATTGAAGATATTTCTCCTCATTAAACTAACTTAGTCGGAGGTATACAGCCTTGTGCCACGTTTAAGCCGACGCAGGAGGAGTCCGACGCTGATTTGAGGCTGCATAAAACGTTAATCACGTCGGTAAGATGAAAGCTTCCTTCACTGTTTAGCGGCTTGCTAATCGCACACCGCTAGCTCTGTGCTACATGTTGCCAACAGCTAGTGCTAATGTTTACACAGGCAGATGCTCTCTCATCTGCAGAGAGCCTGAACCTTGACGTCACTCGGTAGTGGAGCGCACGAGAAATCGGTGAGATGTCTTTTGGCTGTTGACATGTTAGTTGCTGCTGCTGTTCACTAATGCTGTGGAGAAAATGTTATATTTAATCTCCATTACTTGGTTAAGCATTGAGTGTTGGGATGTCGAACCAATGGGCTGTCGAACCAATGACCAGAAAGTCAATGTAAAATGGTATATTTTACTCAGACAAAACAAACAGAAATGTATTCATGTGTAGAGTTTTAATCATTTTACTCTATATGTTTCTACATTAGGAAATAATTTGTCAAGCAGTATTTTTGTACTGATGAAAGTGCATTATAAGATTTAGGTTACTGTTATTGTAAGATGTATTTGCCAGATTTATGGTGTTTACACAACTACTGAAACTGGTTCTGTGAAATACGGAAAATACTTACCATGTTTTCTAAAAGTGGTGAAATTTATTGGTTTAATGTTTAATATATGAGATGTTATTCTCTATTGCAACTTCAGCAGTTTAATACTAATCTCATGTTTATTTGTACAGAAGGGCAAACTCCTCAGGTCCAGTTTCTGCTGTTTATTTACATCTAAAGGAGAAGGCGCACTCCTTTGAGGACAGCAATGTGAAAATCTTGGACAGAGAGGACAGATGGTTCGAAAGAGGGGTGAAAGAATCCATCTACGTTAAAATAGAGAAACCGTCCCTAAACAGGGGAGGTGGCCTGAGACACCACCTATCCCCCATTTACAATGCGGCCCTTGCTGCTGTACCTAAGAGATTGAACAACAAAGACTGCCCGAAACTAACCTCAAGTGGCTCAAAGAAACACAACGACAGTCGTTCACTGGTCACATCATGCCTAACGACTGTTGCTCACCAGTGGCCCCACTCACTCCTAACAACCGTCGTTCACTAGTGTGACTCACCTGACCCAAACAATGGTCCAGTGAAACTCCACTAACGAAGTATTGTCTTATGAGGGTGGTGGGTGTACACCTCCACAGAGGTTAAAAACCTGAGTCTTACTCCACTGTTTGTCAGACTAGTGAGGACTAGTCTGACTGATGCGTTGAGAACTGATGAAGCCGCTTGGATAAGAGGCAAAACGTCTTCTAGACAAAATCAAAGTCCAGTTGCCTATGATTTAATTGTTGCCAGAATCATTCTGCCAAATCAAACCGCTTTTCACATGGAGGCCAGAAATCACAGTAATTGCTGACAGCTGAGTCTGCGTCCACCATTAATATCAAATAGATTAAGTAGTAAAATTACCAGCATGGCGAGTAAACATAACAAGCAAATCAATATAATAATCGGCATGTGAATGAGGTACGTTCAAACATTTTGAAGCTGTTCAGCAATTAATTTAATTTTGTTGAGTTTCATTATCATGACACAAAATTATTTTCACGATTACACATTTCTTAATACAGTCTAAGTTATATGATCGGTTGATTTCACTGTTCATTCATTACTAGGAGCGCATTTGTTTTTCTTTTTTTTTTCTTTTTTCCTTTTTGTAACAACCAATCACAGCTTTTAGAAGACTGCGTCATACCTAGCAACGGGGTCAACCACACCTCCTCACTAAGATAAAAGTTTCTGTCCCCTCCTTGCTCAGAGTTGCTCTCAGAAACTTCCTGAATCACTCTTAAGCTAAGATTCCTTGCCAGGAATTTTTAGGCTAAGTTAGGATCTCTCTGAGAGGACTCTGAGAATCTTTGTGAATACTGGCCCAGGTCTTTAAGTTGATTGAGAAGATCCATGAAGACGGTCCAGAAGATTCCAGTAGATGGCGAGCCACTCAGCTTGATCCCAGGACCAGCGTCTTCATTTCCACTGAAATAGCAGATGAGCTATCCGCTTTGTGGTAGGATCGTGCTAGTCACCTGGATTGGTACCGACTCAAACTCATATTAGAAAGAGTGCACCCCAACGATACTTTAGATCCTGACGTTTTTGAACTTAAAGATCAAAATCCAGTTGATCTGAACTGACTTGGACATTGACCAGATACTGACTTTAAAGCGCTTCCAAAGTGGAAAACTCCCACAAAGACACTTTATTTTCTTTAAAGGGGCCCAGTTTCTTATTTTTCATGTAAATGTATTGTTGTGTTTTATATTGTATAGTTGTCTAAATTGCACAGTAAAGTTGCAGTTTACTGCTATATCTTGTGTTGTGGTAATTATTACACTATAACCTTGCTCCTTACGAATCTAGAGATAACTGTATATTCCAGGATTGGGTTACATGATTATGGAGTGTTAGCTCGTTAATCATTTACTAGCTACCGGACGTTCACATCCAAGCTAACGCTGTGCGTCCAGCTAAAAAAGCAAAGCATTAACGTTACCCTGCAGCTTTTACAACCTGACACTTAGGATTGCTCTAATAGAATTTAAAGTGCCATTACATTCAGTGCAATAGAATATAATGCATGTGGTTTTGTGTCTTACAGACACAGAAACATGTTCAGGTGATTTTATTCACATAGGAACTTTCAGTAAGCTAATCTGCTAACGTTACTGTCCTGTCGTGCACTACAGCCCTTAAGTTAGCTTGCAACTTGTCGCATCTGATTCAGAATGAAAGGAAAAGTTTAGGGTAACATAAATAATGATATGTAGTGGCAGATTCTCAATTTTTGCACCATTTATAATTATTAAAGTGTTAGTGTTAGACATCGAAGCAAAGGTCTTAACGCTGTCCCAGATAGCACACCTCCGCTATAGGCTATCAGTGCTCTATCTGAATCAGAGCAACACTCCGCTGGAGTGTTTCTACCGGAGGGCCAGTAGCGGAGCGGAGCGGAATTTCACTCGCGCCAGTGCACCCTGACACTAGAGAATTTCTGCTGGCGGGTTGGTGGCAGTCTCCCAGCGGAATTTCACTCGCGCCAGTGTGCATTTACACACTTGACCTGACGTTTTTCCGATGGTGGTACTCGGTTGGGCTACTGTCGGAATTTCCCAAATATTCCTTTTCCCGCTTCAGTCTCTGCCCAGAGCTTGAAGACAGCCGTACTAGTGAAGGTAAGATGAAGCTCTTTCTCAAATAACTAACGTTAAACTATATCAAACTAAATGTTTATATGTACCCAGCCATTTCAACATTAACATTAGACCATTTCTGTTCTGATACCAGAGTCGGCCATTTCTGATATGATGTTATCTAGCTAGCAGTAATGTTGCCGCAGCTAACGTTATATCTATGAGCTAACGTTAGCTAATGTTAGCTAGTAGTGCAACAGTGATTGGGTCGCGGTTCAAACCAGCACCGGTCAGTTGAACTTCACTGTCATCAGACACAGAAACATGATGAGGTCATGTGAAAATAATACAACCTGATCTCACAGAAATACGTGAAATGACCGTGACCTCTTGACACCGCATTCCGTGGTGGCAGCAGATAATGGGTTGAAATTACATGCTGCCACCACGAAAACAGTGCCAATGTAAAGTCAATTAGGGTCCTCTCCCGTGGTGGACACACGGATTCCCTGATTCAATCACATCACGTCAACCTCGTTTTCCTCAATGATATCTTTAACATTCCTGTATACACACAAAAACGCGGAAGTGTCCTTGATATTAAAATGGCAAATATATTCCTCTGTTATAATTTCTCACCAATAATAACAATAATAATAATGATAATAACGTGATAGTTCGGCTGTTCTAGATATTTGTCATAGCCTATTCAAATATTCAATCCCAAAAACGCTGTTTCTAGAGAACTTGCTAAAATATCTGAAATGAACACATCATGCCTACTTTTTCTTAACATATTTCATCTAGGCGCAGCGTCATTACTAGTTCAGCTTTACTAGACATTTGATATGTTCAGTAGATGTATCTTTTTACGACCCTGTTTTACAACAAGCTGCAAAAAAACCTACCGTCCCAAAAATGCTGTTTTTAGAGTACTATCTAAAATAACTACGATTAGCCAACATCCTTGCTTTTTTTCTTAACATAGTACATCTAGATGCAGTGTAATAACTACTTCGGCTTTACTAGATATTAGATTTATTCAGTAGATCTATCTTTTTACAACCCTATTTTACAAGCCCCAAACGAACCTACTGTTCCAAAAACGCTGTTTCTAGTGTATTACCTAAATATCGAAAATTAGCCGACATCTTTACTGTTTCTTACCATAGTTCATCTAGGTGGAGTGTAATAACTAGTTCGGCTTTACTTGATACTAGATATATTCAGTAGATATATCTTTTTACAACCCTATTTAGAGCCCTACTTTGCAAATCAGGAGAACTACAACTATGTTGCTGATATGTATCAAACTGCATGGCGCGGTCCCAAGGAATTGTAGTTTTTTAAAAACAGGGTTCAACGCTAAGGTTTTTTTTCACTTGCCCGGTCGGGCAAGCTGGTCAGAGATCTACTTGCCCAAAGTCAGTTTTTACTTGCCCTATAAAAATTGTTTAATTTAAGCGGCTATCAATTAACAAAGACTGCAGTTATTTTTATGTTATGTAATATTTATTCACACTGTATTTATTAATTAAAACAACATACATCATGTATTGTAGCTTAATTCCTACACAAAAATGACAGTGTCAGGGCTTAAAGTGAAAAATTTGTCAATCATACTCCGTCTATAATTTTGCGCCCTACTTGAGCCATGCCAACCTCTATTTATTTTTCACCCCTCTCTCCAGTTCTACTGTATTAACATCGGGTTTAATATATTTTGCTTCCATCTCTCTGCCCTGCTCTACTGTACTTCAACGCTACTTAGCTCTCTCTCTCTACTCTACCAGTAGACTACCACATCTACCTGTTGCACAAAACGCACACAGCAGTATTTCCCCTAGGATGGAGTTGTAGCAGCGGAGGTGAAGCACATGCATGAAAAATAATTTTCACATGCATGAAACTTTTTTGTATGCTTGCAAAGCACAGCCTGCTGGGATGTTTCTATGTATCTACTGGCACCAGAAGGGCTCTTTAGGACTAAGTACATACAGTACATGTGTGCACAGTAATGAGCAGGTGAAATGTCTGTCTAGCTTACATATGAGGTGTCTCAAAATTTAGGAACATACAATTGTATTGAATATAATAAATAGTGCTGCACGATTTGGGAAGAATGTGCGATTGTGATTATGGTGGACAATATTGCGATTGCGATTACAATATAATTACAATAAAATGTAATAAATAAATGGTATCATGAGTCTTTTTTGCTTGATTCAGTGTTTCCCCTACATTATATTAGGGGGGCACTGACCTGACATAGTTATTATTATGGACAGACAGTGTGTCAATGACCATTAACAGACTGAGCACAGTCAAACACCCTGCTCACACAGCAGCGCAGCACATCTGCAGATGAAAATTAGCCTGCATGGCTAAATTTGGCACATTTACGTGACTTAAGTGATTATGTTAATTAATGTGTCACTGTCCCTTCTTAAATAAAATAAACATAAACACAAACTGTACACACAGCGGAGCGAGTCTGTGTTGCGTTCAGGCGTTGTCACGTAAATGACAAATTCCAGCACGCCATAGCACAACACAGCAGCATGTCAAGTGGGCCGAAACAGAGCAAAATTGCTAAATTTTTCATTTGTTATGGAGTCCATGATTTCCCTGTGATACTTACAAATGTTTGCTTAACAGTGCTTGGATGTTGTTTTATGAGGCTCTGGCGGCTTTCAGTTTACTCTTTGTCTTTAATGTTAGACGGCTCAGCTTTCTCTCGCATGCACTCTTCCTACTTTTCCCGGTGCTGTCTCTAGTGCTGATATAGATTGGTCGTGTTGCCGCTGGACGTGGCGACTTTAACTTTTAAACTTTTACACAACACGTCTTTCAGGTACGGCGACGTTGGACAGAAAGACATGCTGTGCAAACGTTTAAAAGTTAAAGTCGCCACATCCCGTCTCGAGTGCTGATGTAGATTGGTCGTGTTGCTGCGGGACGTGGCGACTTTAACTTTTACACTTACACAGCACGTCTTTCTGTTCAACGTCGCTGTAACTGAATCCAAAGTATCGCCATGTAACAGACATTTTTTTCCCCACCAACTCAGCCTTTTCATGGTCATGCCCATGCTCTTCTTCAGCTTCTGTGTTGGTCACTGCTGCACGCTGGGTGCACGCACCAGGATAGCTTGTGGGCGTGATGTCAACAAACTCCACACACTACAGGAGAAGCAGTCACGCTCACAGGCACACACGTTAACATTTATGTAGTCTACATGAAATCGCAAATCGCAGCCTTTTATGCGGTTATGTAATCGCACAGCCTGACATCGCGATTGCGATTAATCGTGCAGCACTAATAAAGTAAAAAGTCACTTGACATGCTGCTGTTTTGTGCTATGACCTAATTAAGTGTTGGAAGTTGTTATTTACGTGACAACGCCTGAACGCAACACAAGCTCTGCATGAGTGCCGTACTGAGCTGCTGTGTGAGTAGCGTGTGTGTCTGTGCGTAACAGCAGTCTGTTCGTGGTTATTTACACACTGTCCATTTCAATAACTTTGTCAGCTGACAAACTGCTCCGGGCTCGGGGTCAGGTTTGGTCGGGAAAATGCGGCCCGAGCCACTCTAGCATGCTCACCTGTGTGTGTGGCGGAACTCCGCCGTGCGCCTGCATCAGAGCAGAAGAGCACGTTTTAGCACGTTTTAAAATACATTTATTTTATCAATTAGTTATTAACTTTTTTAGCAAGTTGCCCGATCGGGCAAGTGAGGTTGTTAGTTTACATGCCCGACCGTGAGTTTTACTTGCCCCGGGCAATCGGGCAATCCTTATTGTTGAGCCCTGAAAAATCTAAGTGTTGTTCCCAGATTTGGAAGTTGTAAATACTGAATTGAGAGTACACTGTGGACTATAAGGGGATGGTAAACACATTTGTGAAATCAGATTTTAAATATCTAATTTTTATTGGGTTGTGTCTTCCAGGCTATATTCAGTGCTCATCAAATGCCCCATGCAGATTTCTTCTAATTTTCATCTCTATCTTAAAAAAGGTGAATCCTGGTCATACCACTAGCTTCAATGTCAGGGCAAGTAGAAAGCTAAATCCCATGAATGGTTCCCTTCTCTAACATAGAGTAATCAACTGTTTCCTTCACCAATTGTCATCTCTGTGTAATATAAAAAGGGTAGCTCAGGGCAAGTACAGTGCTTAATCACAGTAAAACTGTCAATGGCTTCATTCTTCAACTCGGTTAACTTTTTCTATTCTCAGTTCCCCTTCAGCCCCAAACACAGAATCCCCCCAGCAACAGCCGGCGCACCCATGCCCATGATTTTTCAGCTGAAGGCAATTACAGCACTATAGTGTATGTGTGCATCTTGTGTATGAGCATGTACATGAGATTATGTGTGTGTGTGTGTGTGTGTGTGAGCTAGTGTTGTCACGATACCAAAATTGGGACCCACGGTACAATACCAGTGAAAGTATCACGGTTCTGAGTAGTATCAGGATACCACAGTGAAAATGAGGCAGATGTGCCTTTTGTCATTTATAAAAAGATAAATCACTTTTCTATAATACATCAATTATATTTCAATGGAATAAATTACTCATTGACTTATTCATACTTCAAAAACAGCATCAATAAGTGATTAACATAGGGGGGATCAAAATAAAATAAATAAATAAAATAAAAATCAAGCAAAAATCAACCAGCCACCCTCCTTCCCTGACAACTTAAGGACAGTCCCTGAAGTGCGGTGAGGTTTGTGGACCGTTACCTATCACAAAGAGAGAAATGTGAACGACTCGTTTCTCCTCTGACACGTCACATGCCTGTGTGCTGCCACGGCTCGGCTGTTCAGGCACTTATAACACAATTTCCAAGGGGAAATTATTGGACCTGGAGCCGGGCTTCTCGGTCGCCGGTAAGCCGTTATCTTGCGGTGGCCATAATGCTCCGCCGTATTCCTGTCTGTGACCCCCGTCCAACCCACAACCGGCAGGATTCACCTCGTTTCTGCTGCTGCTTGAAACCTGTACTCGCACAGCGTGCTCCTGAATGATTTCTATTGCTCGCACAAAACTATTTTTAGTCGCAAATGCGAGTAAAGTGCTCACACCGTAGAGCTCTGTGGAAAACAAATCACTATAGCATATATAAACAAATCTATCCTACAAGTAAAAAAAAATAATAACTTTAACTGCTCAGTTCCAACCACTGGTTTCACCCAGCAACAGCCAGCGCCCCTATGCCCATGATTTTTCAGCTGAAGGCAAGTACAGCTCTATTGTGTGTGTCTGCATCTTTTGTGTGAGCATGTACATGAGATCATGTGTGAGCGTGTGTGTGAGCTCATGATATTGCTCAAGTTATTTTCACTTGTCCTTTTACCAAGTATTACTGCATTTCCGGCTTGACGGACATTTCTACCTTTTTTTTTTGTGGCAACAACTTGGCAGAAATTAGCATTTAACGAATCATCTTCTGATTTTCAGCGAAGCACATGGGTAGTTCCACCAATAGTACAGTGTTATCAAACTCAGCTGGCCAATAGGAGCTGAGTGGTGAGGGGTCTAAAAACAGTTGTTGCTGTTGCATTTCTGTTGCACATGTTGTTTAGGTGTCCGTTACAGCCTGATATCCAAATGAGTGTGAGTGAATGTGCAACAGAAATGGACAATTGAACTGCATTTGAATGATCAGCTTGTGTTAGCTTGACTGCCAGCTATCGGACACTGAGCGTAAACAGCATGCCGTGCAGTGCTTCCCCTGTATGCAACTAGCAGCTGCTGCTGAAATATGACCACTGCTGCTGATTTAACCGTTATCCAGGTCAATTCACACACTTGCGAGTAAAGTATATAAGAGGAGAGGAGAGGGCTCCGTCTTACCTTTTCATAAACTAAAGTTGTATTATTTTGCGCAACGGACGCTTCATATAATAACAGAACAATCAATTTATCATGTTATGTCATTGTAACATTTCTGTCTCTACATGGTCACGCGTTAATTCTGCTCTGCTCTCTGTGTCACGCACGGCAGGGTTCTGCCACACACACACAGGTGAGCACGCTAGAGCGGCTCGGCTGCATTTTCCTGACATAACCTGACCCGAGCCCGGCACAGTTTGTCAGCTGACAAAGTTATTGTTACGGACAATAACCACCATGTAAATAACCATCAACAGACTGCTGTTACGCACAGACAAACACACCGCTTGCACAGCAGCGTGGTACTCATTTGGTGCGGAGCTTGCGTTCAGGCGTTGTCATGTAAATAACAACTTCCAGCACTTAAATAGGTCATAGCACAAAACAGCAGCATGTCAAGTGACTTTTTACTTTATTACGTTCAATAAAATTTTATGTTCCTAAATCTTGAGACACCTCATACGTAAGCTAGACAGACATTTCACCTGCTCATTTGTGCACACATGTACTGTATGTACTTAGTCCTAAAGAGCCCTTGTGGTGCCAGTAGATACATAGAAACATCCCAGCAGACTGTGCTTTGCAAGCATACAAAAAAGTTTAATGCATGTGAAATTCAGGCTCAGGAAAATTTTCAGCCCTGAACACTGGTGGCAACAGTCAGTGCCCCCAAGCCCATGATTACGCACAGGAGGACTAAAGACTGTAGGATTTGTGACATTTCTGTGTATGTGCGTGTGTGTGTCTGTGAGCATGTGTGTATAAAAGATGACTTTTTCAATTTAATTCTTTTTGTCTCACTGTGCTGCCCTCCTGTAGAGGTGTTGGCTGCATATTCATAATGATTAAAAAAGATTTAATTAAAAATATTTATTTATCTTAAAGAAGAGTGCCTTGGTCCTACCACGTTTTTCCACATGTGTGATCCTAAGTTGCTGTAGGCCAAGTACTGTTCATGCTCAGCGGTGAGGTAATGTTGATTTGATACGGAGAAATAAGTTCCTCTTAAGATGTGCATTGATGTTCATTAGCATATATACTAGAATGGCAGTGCCTAATGGCCATTTAACTGTACTGCTATCTGAATCACAATACAGTTCAGAGAGAAGTTTCTGACCTCTTCAGTCCTTTGTTCTGACACCATCCTGTCTTCTTTCTAAATAAGATATAGCCACCAATTTCCTCCCTAACAGTTATTAGGGTAAATGTCTGGTTATTAGGGGGTTGTATAAAGAAGCAAGCCATAAGCCCTTGCCTAGGGGCCTAGAATAGACTATAAAATACTGGTGGAATACTGGTGGAGCAATAGTGGGAGCATTTTGGATTACAAGTGTACTGCTGTCTCTGAAGTTACTAATCCACCAGAGGTCCGCTTGGAATCCACCAGCAGAATAATTTCGGATTACTGGCGGACTGCTGTCTTCTATGCTACTAATCACCACAGAAGTCCGCTTGCTCCTCGATGTGCATATTCCGCACATCGAGGACCGCCAAAGGACCGCCAAATCGTCCGTTGGGGACCAGCCGTAGGTCCGCCAGCCTTGTGCTATCTGGGGTTAAACACAGTTTAAGAATTTTGAAACCTTTATTTTGCTTATGAAAAAAGGGTGATTTCACTGATATTTATGAATCAAAAACCACTAATGTTATTAGACTTGTCAAATCTAGACTAAATTACTAAGGACACTTACTGAGACTCACTAAAATACAGTTTAAAATTTGTGAAACCTTTAATCTTTTGGGGAAAACTGAAAAAAGGCGATTTCACTGCTTTTTCCCACCCAGACCACATTAAACAGATTTGACAATGTATTCTTAAGAGATATCGTGTGATCGTATTTCAAAAGGTAAAAATATGTCTAAGAATAACACGCATAGTGTTATTTGATCTGGACCTGGTCTAATGTGGTTGATGGAGAAATATCAGTAAAATCGCCCTTTTTCTGTTTTCATAAGCAAAATAAAGGTTTCATGATTCCGAAACTGTGTTTTAAGGCTTTTGCTATGATGCGTAACACTCTTTAATAAGTGTAAGTGGTGCAAAACAGGAGAATGAACCATTAATAATGTTTCCCAGAACTTTCACTTAACTGGGAGTCGGAAGCTACAAATCAGAAGCTAACTTTTGTGTTGTTACTGCACTGACTAAACTTTCCTCCTTTGAACTTATATACACTCATTATTGCTTTGCTGCCGATTAGTAGCATATCAAACATGTCCTATGCTGCATTTAGGTTTTGACAGTAACATAAAATAAAATAAAAGGGAAAGTCACTCATGCTTCTGGTTTCATGGCTTATTGCTAGATGACTACGGTTGTTGCAAGCTTGTTCCACACGGTAATTGGAAATTAACTGCATCTTTTCCATTATTAATGTGCTACATATTTGTAATGGTCTGTTGACAAACTAGAAATTAGGCACTGATTTTAGTTAGCTATACAGTATTTCTTGTATAGCCTTACGTAGACCATTAATATTGTATTTATTCACATCTAGAGTGCCAGCGATGATAACTTTGCGGCTGTAGGGCCAACAGTTTGATGGCTTCTCACCAACTGGGAGACATCATGGCTGTCAGAAATCCAGATATCTCAGACTATATATTATGGTTAAGAGACTGAAACTAACAGTTTTTCTCTATAGGTTCAACATATGGACAAGGTGCACCAGCTTCTTTCCCCTCATCTCAGCCTCAACCCTGTCATCTTCATCAGGAGTGGAAAGGAAGATGAAAAAGAAGGACAAAATGAAGCAATGCAAGAAAAACTAAGAAATAAAGAATTAAATGCTATCAGTTTACTTATTTTGAAATTTTGTTAAGTAAAGGCTCTAAGTTAAGGATGTAATATTTTGGTTTTTTATATGATATACAATGTACAATTTACATTTGGTATTATAGCCCGCATACCCTGTACTTACCCTGTAACTAAATGTTACTACGGGGGAACTATTAGCACTTTAGAATACAGCCCGCATATCCTGTACTTACCCTGTAATTAGTGCTTTTATAACTGTATTTACCCTGTAACTAAATGTAACAAGAGGAAAACTACCACTGCATAGCCTATATCACTTGTTCTGTAAATACAGAGAACAATGTGAGATGTTGATTTTACTTGCCTCAAAACATGGAAGAACAAATTGTAAAATAACTGCACAGTAAGCTGTCAGTAAAGCATATCAAGCATATGTGTTGTGTGTTATCTTGCTATATTTGTATTTATTTCCTGGGATGAAAGGAGAGCGAGCACAGAGCTGGAAAAAGGGGGTCCATGTCATTAATTCGACAGCCCATTGGTTCGACATCCCATTAGTCCGACTGTCCACAGTGCTGAACAGCTCGCGGTGGGCATATTGTGCGCCGCGACCGGCTTGAGGCGGAGCAGCCTCACGGCTTATGTGTGTGTTACTTTCTTTTTCATTTTAACCCATACCATTTCCTGACCCTAACCAAGTGTTTTTTATGCCTAAACCTAACCAGACCTTAACCACAGGGCATCATGATGATTTCGGAACGGACTTCTGAACATTGAGTTTAATATGGTTGGAACAATGGGCTGTCGAACTAATGGGCAGTTCCCGGAAAAAAAGGTGAGCTTGCATGCCGGACAAACACAATTGCCAGGGAGAAGACCTTCAACATTTTAATGACTTCAAAATTGTCAGTGTGTTTACACCAAAACACGAGTGTGTCACATCTAGGGTGGGTGAATTCTGTCTGCCGATGGCAAGCAGAGTCATGAAGTCATAAACGAGCGTCCAGTAATGTAAAGCTGGTGAAGTGAGCGACAGCTGAGACGGTCATCAGACGCCAACAGTATCCATGACAACATACTGTCACCTGGACCATTGTTCCAAAGTAAATGCACAGATGTACCCTGTAGTTGTATAGGCCAGTGTTTTTCAACCTTTTTTGAGCCAAGGCACATTTTTTCATTGAAAAAATCACGAGGCACACCACCAGCAGAAAATGTTAAAAAATTAAACTCTGTAGCCTATATTGACAATATAAAGTCGTTCTCATCAAAGTGTCTTGAATAGAAATCAAATAAACACAAAGAAAAAGTTCATATTTCTACTCACTCAGTGTGAAACCTGGGCCTGTTTGGATGAACACAGAGCTGATATCCTGGCAGGAATCGAAGAAAGACACACACGAAGCTCTTCCTCAACAGCTCTCAGTCTCTCTGTTTTTAGTTTTTATAGCAGTCAGGCTTGAAAAGCTCGCCTCACACAGATATGTCGTGGAAAATGGGAGCAATGTCAAAATAGCTTTGTTTGCCAGAATGGAGAACTCCTTGGCAGTAGCCAACCAAAAACTGTCCAAAGGTAGATCAGCAAACCTTAGCTTTAAACCACGGTTTTGTCTCAGTGCAGTTAGTTCCGCCTGCTCCTGTAAAGTCATGTCCTTTCCACCAACTGATGCTGAGCTATATGGGTCCCTAACCCAGTCAAGGCATTCAGTGGAGGCTGAAGAGAAATAAAATGACATCTTCTCCTCAAGAGTTTTTAAATGTTTAACTATTATCTCACACAATGCAGCAGTGTTAACATCTTGCCATTGCTTGGTGAGTGTGAACATTTCAAGATTGCCACTTTACACATGTCGTTGCCAGAGTTGAATGGAATCCATTTATTTTATCTGAACTTGTAAACAGGTTTTCATTTTCATTTTGGCCTTGCATTCGTGTGTTCAGTTCATTCAGATGATAAAAAATATCTGCCAGGTATGCCAGCCTTGCACACCACTCATCACTTGCAAGCAGCTTTGCGTAATCGGACCTCTCATTTGTCAGAAACACTTTAAGTTCCTCCTGCAGCTCATACACACAGGCCAAGACCTTGCCGCATGACAACCATCGGACCTCCGTATGAAAAAGCAAGGCTTTATGCTCCACTCCCATTTCCTCACACAAAGATGCAAATATGCGACTTTTCACGGGTCGTGACTTCACAAAGTTTACCATGCGCACAACATCATCCAACACAGGAACTAGGTCTGCTGGTAAAGTCTTGGCTATGAGGGCCTCACGGTGTAAAAAACAGTGCGTAACAATCACATCTGGGTTTCTTTCCTTCACTCTGCTTACAAAGCCTTTGGTGCGCCCGACCATGGCTGCAGCTCCATCAGTGCAAACACTCGTGCAGTTTTCCCACTTAAGTCCTCCTTGTTCAAGATATTCTGATGTGACCCGAAAAATTTCCCCTCCTGTTGTTTTTTCTGGCAATGCCTTGCAAAAAAGGAAGTTTTGTCTGATTGCATCTCCATCCACAAAACGCACATTGGCCAAGAGTTGAGCATGTCCACTACTATCAGTAGACTCATCAAGTTGCAATGCAAATTTCTTACTGATACGGATCTTTTCCAAAACCGCACTTTCGATGTCTGCAGACATATCATTAATACGTCTGGAAATTGTGTTATCTGAGAGAGGGACTTTGGCTATTTCTTTAGCCGCTTAAGGTCCGAGCATCTCATTTACAATGGCTTTGCAGGCGGGAAGTATTAATGTCTCTGCCACAGTGTGCGACTTTATTGACTTACCTACAAGTTCAGCAACGTGGTAGCTAGCTTTAAGGGCTCTCTCATTTACCTTTGTGGTTTTTCTCATGAAAGTTGCCTGTTTCTCCGTGTGTTCACGCAGGCGAACAAAATAGTCCGCATTCTTGTTTTGAAGTGAAGGGTGTTTCGTTTGGAGATGGCGTTTAAGCTTACTTGGGATCATAGCACTGTTGGATAGCTTTTCACCACACACCAAGCACAACGGAGTCGATTTCATTGCATCCCCGGTGAAAGTAAATCCAAATGAAAGATAGCTTTCGCTGTACTGCCTCGCGCCAGAGACTTTGCTTGAGCTAACCGTCTTTGCTTTCTTTTGACCTCCACTCATACTTGGGCCTTCATCTGGGTCCGAATTTTGTCCAGGGTCCAGTTCGGAGTCAGCATCTTTCCTTTTCAAAAACTTCTCCATCACTGTCACTGTATAATCTCGCTAGCCACAATGCCACTGTCACCGCCACCTGACGCATCCATGCATCACTAATTCTCTTGTCTCAAAGTACAAAGCAATTAGCTACCTGCTGCCACCTACTGATATGGAAGAGTATTACATGGTTACTCTGCCGATCACTAGACAGCACAGACACTCGACAACGGCACATTATTTGCAGATAATAATTAATTTGTTTTCAAAAAATATTTTTTAGACCAATTAGGTGAAATTGGATAATTTCCCACAGCGCACTAGACAATATGTCACGGCACAGTAGTGTGCCGCGGCACAGTGGTTGAAAAACACTGGTATAGGCTACCCGCTGAAAACATAAAGGAACAATGTAGATTGACTGTTTGTTTGTTGTAGGTCATTTTGAAATAAAATCACATCTGATTTATTACTTGCTGCAGAAGTCTTCCCTCCATCTTCCCTCTGATTTTTCAGTTTTATTGTCATACTAATAATAAAGTAGACTACCCTGTAATTAAAAATACCTATTGTATAAGTTCTCTGTAAATTCCCCCCAAACGTCCATATTATTGATCAGCAGGTTGCACATACCCTGTTATAATAGAATAGGTACCCAGTAGTTAAAAATACCTACTGTATAAGTTCTCTGTAAATTCCCCCCAAACGTCCATATTATTGATCAGCAGGTCGCACAGACCCTGTTATAATAGAGTAGATAACCAGTAGTTAAAAAAACCTATAATATAAATTCTCTGTAAATTGACGAGTTGTTAGCCCCTTATTCCATAACTTAACATCTTGTTCCCCTGTACCTACATATATGTATTGGTACGTACTACACTGGTACACTGTACAACAGATTACTCCGTAACTACCTGATAGTTACGGTGTAAATTGCAGGCTGTAATCTAAAGCGTTACAGACTTTTTTCACAGAACAGAAATGCTCACATTTTACTCTGCAGTTGTCTACAACATGCATGTTATGTCTTGGGTGCACCTCACGGGTGTAAAATGTGCATACAAGATGGAAACAGTAGACAGACACTTTAGGGTGACATGAAATCTGTTATGCAAGCGTGATGCTGATGTGACATTTCATGCTTTTACCCACTTTAGGACACAAAATCTTTAAATGTCTGACTTCCCCCTGTCTTTTTTTATTTTTTTTTTATAGTACCTGTCTTGCAGCAGAGTCCAACAGCTGTTGATTAGATGGAATCACAGACATCAAGGTAAAAGAGTATGCCACAAAGATATTTCACATTTAGGGTAATGATTCCAGCCCTGAAGCTGTATTGTGCCACAACGGCTAATAAAGTGACACCCTTAGAAAAATGTGAATTCTTACTGTGTAATTTAGTCAATATAAAATTATGGCTGTAGCTAACACTGAATTATGTCATTGCATATCAAGCTGTGACGATTCATCTTTTTATTTCAGTTTTGAGTGGCCTCACTAAAGTCCTATACTGGTCTCCATAATTGTGTTTCACCAGTTTTAATGTCTGTCTTCATCATCTGTAAGAACTGTCAGATTTTCACACAGTCAGGATGTAAGAGTCTGTGTCCTCCTCCTGATATTTGAGGTCACCGGTCCTGCATGTTATACAGTGTGCTAGGTGGCTCACACTTAGTTTATATCAAAGTTTTGTGTTGATTTGGGGCTCAATTTGTAATGTTTACAGTGGTTACATTCCCAACCTGCAGAAGCATATACCACAGTAATGTTTCATGTGTTTTTATCTGTGTACAATTACAGCTAAAAACAAGACTTTAAACTTACAGTATCCATGTTACAGTATGAGGCCATATACGACAGTCAAATAGTAACAGGGGATATGTCTTGTGGATATTTTAACAATGCCCCAGGTAATACAAGCATTTGATTCCCCTCATTCTTGATTCTGCTGTAAATTGTATTCGCTGTGAATTTTAGGTAGTTTATAACTTTTTTATCCTGTTATTGTAATGCACACTGACAAATAATAATAATGATAATAATTATAAGTTATATAAGTTGACAGAATGGTCTGCAAGTGATTAGAATATTTGACTTTATGGGTATCAAATAGACCAAATCAGCTGTCAAATAAAAATGTTTGTCCAAATGCATTTAGATAAGACTTTTGATACTGCATTGATAACCAGAACAACAATTCATGGGACAAACCTAGATTTTTTTTTTTTTTGCCAAATCACCAGTTATACAAAAGCATAGTGAAAGCACTAGTTGTGACCTTTTGTATCTGTCTTTCTAGGTGCTGCAGAGAGGGCCCAGCTGTGAGAACACACCACACCACAAAGATGCCTGTACAGTCTCTCAGGGTTACTCCTTTTTAGACAGTCTCCCAATTTGTTATTACATGCCCTTCATTAATTACAACTACAGCATACTTGTGTGAATTGTAATTATTTATATATGACTACTGTTCTGTAATAAAAAAGTTTCACACGGATTGTTTGATTCCTGTTTGCACAACAGATTGGTCATGCATGAATTTGTTAATTATCACATGTCCTGATAATTAATTCAAATAAGTTATTTATTGCAATAACATGGAAAACAATATAAATTTACAATCTGTGCAAATAGAAATAATAAATATGAACTGTACATAAACTGAACAAACAAAAAAATATAAAATTTCTACAACAGAACAAGAAAAATACTTTGGAAATATAAAAAACAAATATGTAGAGCTATTCAAATATTTATGTGCCAGCCTGAAAACACTTAATGGCCAGGAATAAAACCAGTGTATTGGCCATGGGGGTCAGGGTAACGGTCCCTGATGGACCAAACACAGCAAGAAGGGATGACGAGCCGCACTCCCCAACCAAGAGGACCATGCTGCCAAAATATGTACTGTCTGTATGCGGCATAACGGTACTTGCGGTTGTCATCCCCTGGCTCCCTTACATTTTCTTCTACCAGCACATCACCCCTGTATTGCCGATGAATGCGCAAATTGCCTTCATCAAGACAGTAAATGGATAAGTGTGGTAGCAGAGAAATGCAGTTTGCAGGGTCCTGGCCACAGCACAGCTTCTCTCGGTCTGTTGGCATGTCCCTGCATTTGCCACACGTGCACCATGGTACGTCAGGTAGGCCAGCAGGCGGTGGAGCACCATTTCGATGTTGACGCATCATCAAGCATCAAAAACTAAGCCTGGCTCCCTTGCAAACAGCTCCCTGCCCAAGTCTCTCCACTCCTCTAGGTCCATCTCTTGAAGAAGTTGCTATGGGAACAGAAAACATAGGTGGGGACAACATAAATCTCCATCATAATGTGCATCCAGTGTCCTCAGAAGTAGCTGTATAATTGCAAACACTTTAAATACGTGTTCTTTAGAAATAAATGAGAAATGTACAACAATTACACTATATGTTAAAATAATAATAATAATAATAATACATTTTATTTGTAATGCACTTTACATTATAAAATAATCTGAAAGTGCTAAACCTACCTCTGTATGCAGCCTTCTCTGCTGCTGGAGAGCTTCCACTCTTTCCTGTTCACCAGGCCCCACTCCTAGTCTCCCTCTGGCTGCTCCATGACCTTGTCCCCACGCTTGGCCTCTGCCTCCTCTCCCCTGACCTCTTGCTCCTCGTCCTCTCCCTCGGGGCTGTGATCCTCAGAAATCCTTGTCATCTGCGTCAGAGGCTCGGGAAGCTCCGCTAAATTCTCCTGTCTGGGCATAACGACATTTAGCTAATGCTGCTGTTTGCTGATGGTTATATGTAACTACATAGATAACAAGGCATTGTAATTACGTTATTATCAGAGCACAAATATTGCCTGTTAGCAAGCTAACGTAAATAAACCCGGCTAAACTTGCTACCTAATTAGAGTCAATAATCCAGCTATTAGCATAGCTGTTTATTCTAATACACAAACAATGCCATTTGGACATGATAACACATTTGATAGAATATTTGCAAAATACCTCATCACTCATTTTCCACGTCAGGTACAGTCCAGTGAGATACAGGGCTCCTGAGTCACTGCCATCTAGATGTGATGCTGCAGGAGGTGCACTCAGCAGCAGGCGAGCGCACGGCTGAGTGGGTGTGTTCTGGCAACTGCCGAGAGGGGGCCAAATTTGAATGTGTGTTTACAAACAGCAACTGGAAAATCCTCCAGCTACCCTACCTTTAAATACAACGTAAGAATAAAAGAATTTCTGTCTAAACAAGATACAGAAAAACTTGTTCATGCTTTCATTTTCAGCAGGTTGGACTATTGTAACGGTGTCTTCACAGACCTGGGTAAAAAATCAATCAGACAACTGCGGCTCATCCAGAACACTGCTGCCAGAGTCCTCACCAACACCAAGAGAGTGGAGCACATTACACCAGTGCTTAAGTCACTGCACTGGCTTCCTGTGTGTCAAAGGATAGACTTTAAAATCATGTTACTTGTCTATAAAGCACTAAATGGTCTCGGGCCTAAATACATCTCTGATATACTGTACGTTATGAAGCACCCAGACCCCTCAGATCATCTGGAACAGATGTTACTCAGTGTTCCCAGGATCAAAACCAAACAAGGTGAAGCAGCCTTTAGTTTCTATGCTCCCCGCCTGTGGAACAAACTTCCAGAATATCTGAGGTCGGCTGAAACTGTCAACTCATTTAAATCAGGGCTTAAAACATTACTATTTACTGCAGCTTACCAGTGAACTAGATATGTAACTTATTGTTAGGATAATCTATAGCTATTGTTTTTATATTTGTCTGCTGTTGCTTTTGCTTTATGTTTGCTTTTTAAGTGCATTTTCTGCACTGTTTTTAACTATTTATTGTCTTGCTTTTAGCTTTTGTTTTTAATGATCTATTGTTCCTTTAATGTTTTATTTTAATGTATTTCTCTTCTAAAGCACACTGAATTGCCTTGTGTATGAATGGTGCTATATAAATAAAATTGCCTTGCCTAGCCTATTGAAATTAACCTCAGGATTAGTGCATAGAGGGGTCCAAAGGACAGAGGGATGTCGTATGCTGTAAAGTCCTGTGAGGCAAATTGTGATTTGTGATATTGGGCTTTATAAATAAAATTGATTGATTGATTGAATAAAAAGTTGTTTGCCTTGACTTGACATCTATGCCTATGTGTTTGCAGCTCATTTCCCAAACACACTTGAAAAGTTTTAACCAATTAACCCTACTGCTGTCCTCAGGTCAAGGAAAGAAGGAAAGTAGGGAGGAAGGAAAGGAGGAAAGGAAGAAGGAAGGAAGGGAGGAAAGAAGGGAAGAAGGAAGCAAGGAAGGAAAGAAGGGAGGGAGGAAAAAAGGGAGGAAGATGGAAGGAAGGAGAAAGGAAACAAGGATGGAGGGAGGGAGAAAGGAAAAGTGGAAGGAGGGAGGAAGGAAAGGAGGGAGGGAGGAAAGAAGGAAGGAGGAAAGAAGGGAGGAAGGAAGGAGGGAAGTAAGGGAAAGGAGGGAGGGAGGAAAGAAGGGAGGAAGAGGGAAGGAAGGAAAGGAGAGAGAATGATGGAGGGAGGGAGTAAAGGAGGGAGGGATAAAGGAAAAGTGGAAGGGAGGAAGGAAGAAAGGAAGGAGGAAGGAAGGGAGGAAGGAACCAAGGAAGAAAGGAAGGGAGGAGGGAAGCAAGGAAGGAAAGAAGGAAGGAAGAAAGAAAAGGAAAGGAGGGAGGAAGGAAGGAAGGAGGAAAGAAGGGAGGAAGGAAGGAAGGAAAGGAGGGAGGGAGGAAAGAAGGGAGGAAGAGGGAAGGAAAGGAGAGGAAAGAAGGATGGAGGGAGGGAGTAAAGGAAGAAGGGAGGGAGAAAGGAAAAGTGGAAGGAGGGAGGAAGGAAGAAAGGAAGGGAGGAAGGAACCAAAGAAGAAAAGAAGGGAGGAAGGGAGGAAAGAAGGAAGGAGGGAGGGAGGATAGAAGGAAGGAAGGAAGGAAATAAGGATGGAGGAAGGAAAGGAGTAGGGAAGGAAGAGAGTAAAGGAGGGAGGAAGAAAGGAAAAGTGGAAAGAGGAAGGAAAGGAAGGAGGGAGAAAGGAAAAGTGGAAGGAAGGATGAAGCAAGGGGAGAAGGAAGGAAGGAAGAAAAGAAGGAAGGAAATGAGGGAGGGAGGAAAGAAGGAAGGAGGAAAGAAGGAAGAAAAGGAGGGAGGGAGGAAAGAAGGAAGGAGGAAAGAAGGAAGAAAAGGAGGGAGGGAGGAAAGAAGGAATGAAGGAAAGGAGAGAGGAAAGAAGGAAGGAAAGAAGGATGGAGGAAGGGAGGAAAGAAAGGAGTAGGGAAGGAAAAGAGTAAAGGAGGGAGGGAGAAAGGAAAAGTGGTAGGAGGAAGGAAAGGAGGAAGGAAGGAAAGGAAGGAAGGAAAGAAGGATGGAGGAAGGAAGGAAGGAAGGAAGGAAGGAAGGAAGGAAGGAAGGAAAGGAGTAGGGAAGGAAGGAAGGAAGGAGGGAGAAAGGAAAAGTGGAAGGAAGGAGGGAGGGAGGAAGGAAGGAAAGAGGAAGGAAGGGAGTCTTAAGTCTCAAAAAGGTGTCTTTTGAGCACATCATGGCTGTTTGTGTTAATGGGTTAAGTTTTGGAACTCAAAATTGTAATTAATGAGTTATATGACTTGTGTAAGAAATCAACAAATTTTGTAAGTTGAACATTATGTAAATAAACCATATATCTCATAAATTATTTGCCTAATTGATTACTTATTTTCTCAAATTTTGGCATGAGATAAACTGAGATGTGACTGAGGTATAATATTAAATCATGTATCATATTGAGACTCATTTGAGAGCTTGCACTACTCTCATTTTTCTTTTTGCTGAGACGCTAGAAAAGAGACAACTGTAAGAGAATCTGAGAATTCAAATAGTGAGCAGTGAGAGACAGAACCATGTATATTTCTCACTGAGACATAACTGACATAGTGCTTCTAAGTAAAGATATCAAATTGAGACGTATTTGAAAGCGGCACAATATGTCTCATTTTTCTCTTAGCTAAGATCAGGAAAAGAGACAGCTGTGAGAGAATTGAGAGAGCTCACACAGTGCTCACTGTGAGACTTATTTCTCAGGAGAGACATTTGAGAAGAATGAGAAAACCAATTTGGTCTCGATTAGCGCTCATTTATATCTAGGAGATGTAAATGTGACATAAAGGAGATCTCATCTTCAATTTTGCTTTTCTATGGGTAATTCTAACAAATGCTTTTGATGCGTCAGTAAAGCAAAGAAAGACAGAGGAATTTCTGCTCACATAACTTGCAATAATTTCTTTCAGTGCATAAATATACATATCTGTGGCATGGTCTCTTTTAAAGCCAAATTGATTACCAGTCGTTGAGACAAATATCAATCTATCAATCAGTCAGTCAGTTTTATTTATAAAGCCCAATATCACAAATCACAATTTGCCTCACAGGACTTTACAGCATACAACATCCCTCTGTCCTTTGGACCCTCACAGCGGATAAGGAGAAACTCCCCCCAAAAAAACCCTTTAGCAGTGAATAAAAATGGTAGAAACCTCAGGAAGAGCAACTGAGGAGGGATCCCTCTTCTAGGACAGACAGACGTGCAATAGATGTCGTACAGAACAGATCAACATAATATATTAACAGTAATCCGTATGACACAATGAGACAGAAAGAGAGACAGAGAAAGAGAGAGATGCAGGACAGAAGATAATGTTAACAACTTCCAACCAGTTAAGCAAAACCCTCTCGAATACTTTAGAGAGAATGCTTGCAAGAGCAATAGGTCGATAGTTATCCATACTGTTTAACTTAGCAGCCTTGTCCTTCATAACTGGTACCAATATAACATGTGTTAGGGAGTCAGGTAAGACACCATGTATTAGAAAACCAGTTAGACACATATAAGCAGCAGACAGCAGCACATATAACCTACTATTGGCATGTTGGAGATGCTCAGCTGTGATATCATCTAATCCACAAGCCTTGTTACTTACCAGTTTTGTGATGGCCTCGCATATTTCAGATGCACTTACCAGTGTAATTTCAGTTGGTTCAATTTGACCCATATTAAATCTATCACTCTTGACACAATTGAATAAATTAAAATAATGCTCGTGCCACAACTCAGCTATTTTGTCTGGACCACATACACCCTCTATGTTGGATGATAGAAGAAATTTGAAAATATTCATTACTTTAATCTCTCTCCAGAATTCATTATTATTGCAGCTTTGCAGCTTCTTAGCCAGAGAGTCAGCCCGCATTGTATTTTCATTTTGCTTAACATTACGTAAAGCGTATTTAAACCTGGCATTGGCAAGCTTTTTGTTTTCAAACACTTCGCCCTGTCTAGGCTTTCCAGTTGCTACCCAGTTTAAGAAAGCCTGTCTGTCTTCAGCATGTTTTTCAGCCACAAATTCTTTCCACCCAGGTATAGTATGATGTCCTCTATATCTCTGTTTCTGGAGCGGGATAACTCGGCTTCTTCTCCGGAGCCTTTGTGCTCCGCTGTCTCACAGGTTACTTATATCACAGCGGTGCCTGGATAGTGTGACATGTGTGATTGTGCTGCTGCCGTGGTCCTGCCTGATGCCTCCTGCTGATGCTGTTATCATTAGTCATACTTCTACTGTTATTATACACATATTATTGTCACATATCTATACTATCAGATATTAATATATACTTATAACATAATGCACCACAATAGCCGGAATTATAATTATAATATTATTACTTTCATTATTGTTGTCATAAGCTACTGTCATTACCGTCTGTCCTGCATCTCTCTCTGTTTCTGTCTCCCTCTTTGTCTGTCTCCCTGTCTCTTTTTCTGTCTCATTGTGTCATACGGATTACTGTTAATTTATCATGTTGATCATTTCTGTACGACATCTATTGCACGTCTGTCTGTCCTGGAAGAGAGGTCCCTCCTCAGTTGCTCTTCCTGAGGATTCTACCATCCCCCCCCCCCTATCCACTACGAGGGGTCCTAAGGACAGAGGGATGTCGTATGCTGTAAATTGTGATTTGTGATATTGGGCTTTATAAATAAAATTGATTATTGAATGATTGTGGTAGACCAGCAGCTTTTGTATTCTGTGAGGTAAAAATGTTTCTGTCAAAGAAGTGTGGTGCTTTTGAAGAGAGCATAGATAACGGGACAGCAGCAAAATGTATTGGAGCCACCTGAAAAAAAAAGGCCAACCTACAAAAAATTAAGTCCAATTAACCGCTATTTCTCATAGGCAGAATCGCTACAATTAAAATGACTGTACTGCCTATGACAAATTACCTATTCTCAATTACCCCAATTAAGCATACACCTTCCTGGTTCAAATCTCTTCATCCAGCTATTTTGAAATTTTACTGGAAAAACAAAACACCCAGAATCAATCAAATCTTAATGAGGTCTGGAAGCACCAAACTTTCTCCATTACTTCACGGCCCACCAACTGCAGTACATTCACATTTTGTTCAATCCTAATCAGGTCAATGACTCCTGGACAGACATAGAAGACATCCGTATCTCAGACTTACATTTTATATGCTGCTCTATCAACACACCATCCATGCTTCAAAAGCCTGACCACAGCTACAGTCTGGCTTGGTTTGTCTGTATTTCTGCAGAGTGTATCCAACTGCTGAAGGACTGCATCTGCACTTCCTGGCTATCTGGTGGCAGCTGTACCCTTCCTGGCTGAGAATCTTTATCTTCAGGCGTGTTTCCTGCGTTAGGTTTCTTGTTTTAGCCATTTTTGTTTCTGAAGAACTTTCAAATGTGCTGGCTTTATGTAGACACAAAGCTTGGCAACAAAAATTGTGTCTTTTAATAAAAAGAACGACCTTCATCACTGGTACCAAAATGACCCAATACTCAAAATTTCTTATGTATTTTTATGGAACCAATCAATTTTAAGTTTTTAATGGCTTTTTTAGGATTTATTTAGTATTTTGGCTGTGACTGTACTAAAAATTGCACTTGAAGACCTAAGAGTGATTCTTAATGCAATATTTCACAAATGCATGGGCAAAAGTGAATACAAATTAGGGAGAGTGGGTTTACACATACTTAATGTTTATAGTAATGGTAAGATTTCCTAGTGTCAGGTATTTCCACTAGTCAGCGCTGTTCAGGCAGTTGGGAGTTCTTGTGGTAGGTAATAGAGGAGGAGGAGAGAGAGTGGAGCTGGCGGGGGATGGAGCAGGTGCACTGGCTGGACTGATCTGTGTTCGGGCTTGACTAAAGTTAAGAGTAGAACCCAGAGCATGCTGGACTGTTTTATTCCATCTCACACACCCACTTCACTTGTAATAATTTGTTAACTAATTTTTCACTCACAATTTAAGTTTAAGAGTTTTTGAGTTTTGTCTTGTGAATATCTAATCTTCCTCAGGAAAAAACAAAAAAAGCATTGTAAAATAAACTTCTTTACAGTAACAACAAAATGAACACTACGAGTGGTGATGAAAGAGGTTTTTCCAAGTACTGACAGCAAAATGAACAAAACTTCCTTTTCTGAAAAGAAACTTTATATCTGATTAAACAAAGACATTTATTCTAATTGCTGCACATCTTACATGTGTCACTGCAAATTACAAAATTAAAATCTTGTTCATAACACACACACACACACACACACTTACTGTAGCTGTTACACAAACCTTTCATACTGAATGTTAAAAGTGATATCACAGATCACAGCACCACCCTAAACTGTCAAATACATGTATTTCATGCAGCTATTGAGCCATCTTATTGTTGAAATACCAGCTTGCACACTTACAGTATGTTTCAGTAAGCCCCCTTATTGTTACTGTGTAAAACTCTCATACAGTGAGAGAGCATTCTTTTTAGGTATTAAGATGAGAATGCTTATTTACCTCCACTGGTTACATAGGCTTTCAAAATCATGCATTTAATTTTGAACAGCTTGTCTCTGCTAAAAAGCTTATAGATTGAGTGAAATACATGCTTGCATATGATCCAAGATACATTTGCACAAAGGCCTCTTCATCTCTTCACATTAACAAAACAAACAAAAAACAAGTGCAGGACTGTGACGATGTGGAGTGGCTGGGCTTTCTTCAGTATCTTACAGCAGCCTGACTGGCCACCAGAGCAGTGACAGCAGCCTTCCAGTCAGCAGATAACATAACATTCATTTTTACTGTTAGTTTAAAGACTTATTAAGGATAAGGATGATAAGGGAAGAACTGTAAACAATCTTTTTTTTTAAGGGTTTTTGTCTTGGTTTTAAGGGAGTAACAGCTTCATAACATAACAGAAATAAGGAGGGCCTGAGGACTTCCCTTAAACATTTTGTTATGGATAATTGGGTGTGGAGTTGGGTGTAGAGTGCTTTCTCTACAGCATATTTAATGTGTACCAAATCAGAAATACAATACGACACGAATACAGTTCTACTGTTCGCTACCAGCCTAGCCACCAGAGTAATATATTGGGTTTGTACGATATGTTACATTTGTTGAGCCCAATTCAGACCAAATATTCACAATGATACAAAATCATTTTAGAACATTGCAGAGAAAAGTTGCAGCGGTGTGAACTGGCTTGTCTGAGCTTGACTCAAGTTGACTGATGGTATCTTGTGTAACTCAGTTGGTCAAATCGCCAGCGGCTGGTTTTAGAAAATAAAGCATGTCACCTGTTTCAACAGCCAATCAGCATGTAGTAAAGTAAAAAAAAAACTGCAGATGGCTTGTTAACTTGCTGCAGCAGGTGCTCTGTCTCTGTTGAGTGAGTTTCTATCCTCACGGTGGGCTGTGTCGAACGGTTGGTCACTGCTGCTGATGGCTGTATGTGCTTATGCCCTGACCACACACACATTCTCAGTGACTGATTAGTTGGCACTGGTTATTTATATCATTGTGGCATATTTATTGTGAGTTCTATGTGATGCTAATTTCAAGCACTACTACAAATGCAGCTGTAGCCAGTATCTCATTACCCTCATTCATGTTTTAAGGAGCTACAAATTATACTCAGCCATAAAATAGATCTGAAATGCTGGAAATAAGAACGGAAGTACATAAAGATGATACACAATCTCATCTGGTTGCATTGGTGTGAACTGGCAGGTTTTTAGAACGTTGCAGAATGGTGAATTGCAGGTAGTTTCCTGTTTCAACTCCTCTCGTCACGAAACTTTGGTCTGAATTGGGCTTTAGTTTCATCATATCATATCAACATCTCTTAAATGACAGGGTTCAGATTACATAACATAATCACTTAACATATCTGTGGTTTGCATTGATCCACAAACTAGTCTGGGGACCTTAGAATTGCATCTCTGCTTTTTGCAGATGATGCACAGGGGTAGTTTGCAGCCGAGTGTGAAGTGGTCGTGATGAGAGTCAGGACCTCCAAGTCTGAGTGTTAGGGTATGCAGTGTCTATTCCTTTGTTACTCCCATATTGCCCCTCCCCTCTTGTTGTGTGTTTGTGTTGTCTGTTTTTTCCCCTGTCCTTGTTAGTGTGGGCTGGGCGCTTCCCCTCATCATCTCACCTGCGCCATCTACACACCTGTCAGTCATTAGCTTACCAGCCACTACCCTCCTCTGCAGCTTGAAAACCCAGTCACAACCTTCACACGTCACTAGATCGTCAGCTACCCTGTTGGTAACAGTCTAAACTAGCCTTCAAGAATTTTTGACCTGTTTGCTTGCTCTAACTTTTCCTGTGTTTCTGTTTGCCTCCAGCCCTGCCATCATCACTGCCTCTGCCACCTCGCCCAGCTCTACTGTGTTCCTTGGTTTTTTTCTATCATTGTTTTTGGTTTTCTGGCCCCACTGCTTGTTTTCTGGGTTTTTTTGGATTGTTAAATAAACTGTTCATTCACTCAGCCTGAGTCTGGTGTGGTCTGCTTGTGGGTCCTGTTTAAGCATAAGTTTAACACTGAGGCTATGGTTCTCTGCCGGAAAATGGTGGATTTTCCCCTCTGGTTCAGAGAGGGTTACTGCCCCAAGTGATGGAGTTCAAATATCTGGGGTCTTGTTCAAGAGTGAGGGTAAAATGGAGTGTGAGATTGATCTGCAGTTTGGTGTAGCATATGCAGTGATACCGACGCTGTGCCAGACTTTCATGGTGAAGAGCGAGCTGAGCGTGAAAGCAAGGCTTTTGATTTACTGCTCCATCTACAACCCAACCCTCACCTATGAACATGAGCTTTGTGTAGTGACCTGAGGAAAGAGACAGTAGATAAGGAGATGGCTGAAATGAGTTTCCTCCTTGGGGTGGCTGGGCTCAAGGTTGGAGATAGGGTGAGGAGCTCAGACATCCAAAGAGAGCTCGGAGTAGAGCTGCTGCTCCTTTGCATCGAAAGGGGCCAGTTGAGGTGGTTCAGGCATCTGATTAGGATGCCTCCTGGGTGCCTCCTGTTAAAAGCGTCCTGGGAATGTCCCACTGGTAGGAGGCCCCAGGGCAAACCCAGAACATGCTGTAGGGATTGTATATCTCATCTGGCCTATGAACACCTCAGGGTCCCCCATGAGGAGCTGGAAAGTGTCACTGGAGAGAGGGACATCTGGAATACTTTGCTCAGCCTGCTGCCCCTGTCACCCAGCTCCACATAGGTGGATGAAAAAAGATGGATGGATGGATGGATGGCTCTGTTTTGGAGAAACATACCATGCCAACGTTTATTTTGGCAATTTAGGTTGCTGCTACTAATAGGCCGAAGTTTGGCCAGAGAGTGAAGCTTGTGAAAAAGATACGGAGCAAGAGATTTTTTTTTTTTTTTTTTAAAGAGAGTTTATCCATTGGGGAGCATGATTGTGCTCAGCACATTTCATACAATCTACCTCACACTATATATCTTGTGATACATTCTGGGCAAAGTTGAAATTTTATCCTGAGAGTGGCACAGAAGTAAAGCTAATTGAGTGTCCATAATGTGAAAAAAGGATGTAATGAGTTTCTTTGTGCAAATTTATGGTGAAATATTTAATAATGCTGAGAATATTAATGTGCATGTAAATGTGGTGTATAAAGTATTACGCCCTCAACCATCTGGGTGTTGGTTATTGTGACAAAGTCTCTACCTTGTGCCCTGATGGAAATATACTCAATCTTTTATCCTAAATAATGCAAGAAATTTAGGCTGGTTAAGTTTAGGAAGCTGAATACTTAGATACTACTTATGAATACTGAGTTAAGGGAAGAATGTGATCAAGGTTATGTAGGAACACCACACCACTTCCTGCTCTGGTGCCGACTGTTAACAGATCATTTCAACTTCTTTGAAGAAACAACCAATGGTGTTGTTTTTTCTGAAGTTTCCAACACTCATATGAATTAATACAAGCAAGTAGATTGCATAGCAAAATATTTTAAGTGTTAGTAGGTAATTAATAAGGATTTTTCCTGTTAATATTTAGAATGTACCACCAGTTGGTTGTATGTATGTCACATGTTACCACCAGAACATGTTCATTCCCTTCACTCCCCTGCCCAAAGCCACTCAAGGCTGCTCGACTCAAAACACCCACTGCTTACTCCAAAAAAGGAAAAAAGCTACTAGCCAGACTAATTAATGTTAACACAAATAAAACATGAGCGAGGGAGATGATTCGTCTGGTTCCTTCAGGCATTCTGGCCGGACATGCTTTGACCTCATGGTTGTTGGGGTCAACACATTAGGCTTCACACGGAGGAACCAAAAATGTTGGGATTTAATTGGCTATCGGAAATAATAATTATTACTAATTATTATAAACAATAATAATTAATAATTATGTTAAATAATGTGACTTCATTAGCATTAAATCACCTCGTGGGGCACCATTCCCGTAAAGGGAAAAATGATAGCCAGTTAAAGATATCAGTCTCATAAAATACGCTAAACTATTAATTTGGAGTTTGATTAATAATTAAATTAATGAAAACAACCAAAACTAATGGTAATGCCTGAAGGATTTCGAAGTTCTTGACGCAGCAGAGGTTGACTATTCACTCTTGTGCAACATTAAACAGACAGCAAGTATGATTCCAAAGAATTATATTTATTCACAAACTAGCAAAGCAAACCAAAAGACACAAATTCTAACTAACTATAAACAAGCTAAGTATATGTGTGTTGTGTGTGTGAGAGAGAGAGAGAGAGAAAAGAAAGAAAGACAAAGGCGGGTGTAGTGATCAAAGAGCTGTTTGGCCTACAAAACAAAATGGCTGACAGCAGAAAACTACCAAAATGGCCGAATCAAGGCTTGCTTCAGTTTCGGAGGAGGTGTTTGTCTGACCGTGTGGTCATGACAAAGACAAAGGAAAAAAAGCAGGAACTTTGAGATGCCTGTTTGGGTGTAGCTCTGTTGAAAGCCTATTTGTTAATGAGTCTATGTCAATGTGATGTGTGTTGCAAACTGGATTAGTGCAGAGATTGTTTAGTTGTGTGCAAGAATCTGTTTGTGAACAGTATTAGCAAACTAAACACTTAGCTTTGGCGAAGCCAACTAATCAATGACATAACTGCAATCTATCACAACAATACTCAGTAAACAGCACAAAATCACATACAACAAGTTAAACAGTCTTGCTTAGCCTGTAAAGCTGTGATAAGCTATGCCCAGTTGTTACATTACTGATCCTTGAATGGATGGGAGAAAGAGTCACTTGGTGGTGTGCTGCTTTGTTAGCCGGCAGAAGAAGGCTGGGAAGATGGTTCCAGGTGAAGTCTTTGATGGGTCCTTTGTTCTAAAGGTGAAACTCCTGGAAAGCTAGTTGCAAACCTTGTGTTTGCAAGAGAGTCTGTGATTAATTGCCCTCCCTTTAGTGGTTTGGGGCTATGGAGCAAGGGTCTGGGCCTCTGCTGTTCCAGGCCCAGCTGGAAAGAGGTGTGCAGCTGTTGGACAGCTGGAGCAAGAGAGAGATCTGTTGGAAGGGAGCAGATCTTTGCAGGCCTGTGACATCACAGAGTCACATGTGACTGTAAAAGTACTGTCCAATCAAGATGTGAGACTTGTGTCTCACTGAGGTGTGAGGTGAGACCTCCTAGGTCACCTAGCTGTCTTTGTTTGAAGACAAAGAGCATGCAGAGGAAAAAGCCTTTAAATGCCCAGTGATGATTTTACCAAATGATAAACCATCTGTGGTCCTGTGAATCCCAACATGGTGGAAGCAGTACCAGAAAAAACTGAAGCAGGATGGAGGGGAAGATAAGGTGACGCTCCAAATTAAAAAAAAAAAAAAAAAAATCTGCTTTGGGCTCCATCAAAAATCCATCTGTTTGCACTTGCCGTGCTATGACATGGAGGGTATGGGTTTTTTCTGCTCATGTTAATTTACTGGTTACTGCAGACTAGAGCTTCGAAGGGCCCAAAACATCCATCCCGATCCAACCCAAGCCCGTGCATGTTCTGTCTGAGCCTGGCCCGGCCTGTCCCTTTAACTGTAATTATGAGCCTGAGCCCAGTTTAAACCGACATTTTTGTCAGGATTGGGCCATTACACTGACGTTTTGAACTAGAGTTGTTTGAATGACTGAAATCGGGTCAGAATGATCTTAATGGATAATGGAACAGTGACGAAAGATTATGACAGGACAGGGTGTTTATTTATAGTGGTGCACTCAACAAAGCCGACACACACGTTGTCACCGTTGACAACTAATTTAAAGCTGTCCCAAACCTCAGACTTCCCTTGAGATTGGGCCAATTGAAACTCTCCTGCGGCTACTTTTTTTGTGACATCCAAAGACTCCATTTTACTCGTTAGGCCTATGCGTAGCAGGTTAAGTGTGATGCTTGCGAAGGGGCGGCCAGTGGCACCATCAAGGGGGCCCATGGGTCGGGTCGGGGCACGTCTGGGTCGGGCTCAGGCAGAGAATCTAAGCTCTACTGCAGATCAATAAGCACCATTAATACCATTCTGACCTCCAATAAAATACTGCTAGGGTGATTAGTTGCCAATAAATAATTGAGAAGCTGTTTTCCATCATGGACCTTTTGAAACTGTAGCCTGTTGTTCAGCTTTGAAAACAAAAGGGACATGCTAATGCTGTTAGCTTTCCCTACTCACAGTACCTGAGTAAATGTGTTTAGTTGGTGGTGGTGCAGTTTATATTATGTTATCTTCATGAGTTTGTGTATGACTTGACTTGTGACTTGCTTGACTTACAGCAACGACTAAAGTTGACTTGCTTGATTTTCACCACAGTGACTTGGAACTTGCTAACCACTTGAAGGTTATGACCTGGGACTGGCTGAAGACTTGCACAAGTGTGACTTAGGGTAAATTTATACTTGAGTGTCAGCTCTATGCAGAGCCTACGCCAAAGCTAGGGAATATTTTTACAGTACTTTTACTTGTAATACTTTAAGTACATTTTCCTGATTATACTTGCATACTTTTACTGAAGTATCATTTTAACTGCAGGAATTTGATTTGTAACAGAGTATTTTTAAAGGGTGGTATTAGTTAATTTTACGAGAGTAAAAGATTTAAATACTTCTTCTCCTGCTCCAAGCCCTCTGGTCAGGGTGTAAGTCTCCACACACATAAGATAGCTGCAATAATAACAGTAATAATAAGTAATAATAATAATAGTAATAATATGTTAAAATCCCCAAACGGGAGCTGAGCAGGAACCGAAGGATAAAAAAAAAAAGTCAGTGGGGAAACGATCTCATGGTGTGCGGATGCTCACACACACACATACTCACAGATAGCGAACTTATGTCGGGACAGCAGGCAGGAACAGTTGTTAAGCACTGTGGCAGTATCAAAACCTCATTCAAAGAAGAGAAGAACATGAGCAGTGGTGGCTGTGTGCGTAACAGCACGGAACTGACAGTGTGTCGCTGGTTGCAAAGCACATTCAATACTGGATGAGTTATTGAAAACTTAACTCACATATTCACCAATCAGCCAAAACATTAAAACCAGCGACAGGTGAAGTGAATAACTATGATTATTTTGTTCCAGTTCAATGTTCTGCTGGAAAACCTTTGGTTCTGACATTCATGTGGGTACCACCTGACATGTACCACCCACACAGACACTGTTGCAGACCAAGTACCCCCCCTCATGGCAACAGTACTCCCCAGTGGCAGTGGCCCCCATGCAGAAAAAAGCAGCACGCTCCACAACAAAAACTGTTTAGAAATGGCCCGTGGAGCCTGACAAAAAGCTCAAGGTGTCAAACTGGCTTCTAAATTTCCCAGGTCCCATTCTGCTTAAGGATTCTTGTGATGTTCTGGTACCTCAGATGTACCCCTAATCCAAGGTAGGGCCTCCTTGGATCAGATTTGGCTCTGATCTGTCGAGGGATGGACACAGGATCTCTGGGAGTGTCCTGCCGTGTCTGGCACCAGTGCATTGGTGGCAGATCCATTTAGTCCAGTGGTTTGTCAGGTGGGTTAATGGCACGTTCCACAGATGCTCACTCAGATTGGGATCTGGGGAATTTGGAGGCCAGGTTGACATTTTGAGGTCTTTGTCACATTCTTGGTCTGCAACAGTGTTTAAGTGGGTGGAACATGTCAGGTCGTATCCACATGAATGCCAGAACCAAAGGTTTCTCAGCAGAACAATGCATTGGAACAAAATAATCAAAGTTATTCACTTCACCTGTCAGTGGTTTTTATGTTTTGTCTGATCAGTGTATAACGCAGATAGAACTGAATAAAAGCACAAGGTAAAGCTCATGCTGTCACTGTACATGCTGCCATTTCTCCAAGGAGAGCTGTGGGCAGGAGGACAGAGCTGTGTTAGTGTGGGCACCAGTGTCTGCTGGTAGGTCGTCCCTCGCTGTGACATATGCGTCATCATATTTTAAAAACTAAACATAACTCAAGACGGACTTGAGTCAAGTCAGGTGACTCTGTTTATCCAGATGTTTCTTTGCATTCAGATACACCTGTTATGTTTCAAGGAGGAAAATATACAATGCTTAGAGGACCTTTTAGAGGAAAACTGTAGAGAAATATATAAATATTTATTAAGTCATCATTTGTCCATTGATGTTCACACCATAACATGTATTTCTTTTCTCATCGAGTGTCTCAATGGAGGCCTGTCTGATCAGGTGGGGAAATGGAAGGCTCTTCATACTTGACTGCTGTGATTTGCGACTGCTAGGCTGATGATTTGCTTTCCTGAGTCTTTCATCATCCTCCTCCTCATCAGAACTGGTCATGTTGCTGTTGACATCTGAATCCAAATCAGCTCCATTAAGTGTTTGACAATCTGTGGAATACTCAATCTCCTCGACACATGGAGGTTCATCGTCTTCAAAACAGCTATGAGAGAAAGGAGAGTTATGTAATGTTAATCACATTGGGTCTCATTCATGAAAAGTTAGGAAATCTGTGTGTAGATTTGCACATAAAAGCCTACTCTACTAAAAACCTGCTCCGGATTCAGGAATGCTGCGGGAAACTCAGATTTGATCGTAAACACATGTGTATGATCATGAATGCCAATCCATCGTAAAGTGACAGCGCACTCCCGGTAATCAGCAATTAGCAAAAATCCCCGCCCATGAATAGCCAATGAGCACCATATAAGGAGGTGTAGGTGCATCCTGTCGACCTGTCAGTCGCAAACAAAGAAAGAGAGAAAGAAAAAAGATTTTTTCTGAAGCGGAGATCGAATTAATTTTGGGTGAAGTGCACTTAAGAAAAAACATTTTATTTTATTCAGTTAGGAGTGGTGTGACAGGGACAAGCAAAGGCCTGGAGGGAGGTAACAGATGCTGTTAATGTTGTCTCCGTAGTAAAAAGAATCATGTCAGAGGTGAAGCGTAAATGGTTTGATATGAAACTGGAGGCAAAGAAACGCATAAGCACACACAAAAAAATACAGCAGTTTTGTAGGCATTGTCTTCAAATCATTTGAATCTTAATAGCCTAAAGCTGTGTTTTATACAGTGTAAAGTAAACATTTTTCAAATCAGATTTATTCATTCAAATGATCAAAAAGCCACAAAAAAAAAAAAAAAAGCGTTGTCTCAAATAATTCTTTCAGCTGGCGCGTGCTCCTTCGTGGCTCCATCACCTGCTGCTCCTGTTTTGTTATCATCATTAGAAAAAACGTGTAATCTAATGAGTCGATTTACATAGATAATTCACAATCATGAACCTAATGTGGATCTTAAACCTGCTAACTGCCAACTAATTTAACTAACTGTTATATTTTTAATATTTTATCATGTTTAGATTACGTGTTTCAAAGGCATCTGTGTATTGTGTACATGACAGAGCGCAATACGAATTAAAATTGTAATTTCCAATGGTGAAAAGCAGTATTTATGTGACTTACTAAATTTACACAAGCACTACGAGTGGTCAGGAGCAGGAGTAGATTTTGTTAGTAGCTACGAAAAGATCGGAGCTACTAAAATATTGATGAATGTGGACATGCATGTAAATTTCCGTCTGCGAACAGGTTACACACAAATTCCTTCTGCTCACGTTTCATGAATGAAACAACATTCATGAAACGTTAATCTATCAGTACAACATTGTGAATTGCTTATTTTTTTGCCTTGAACAACAAACGTGCGTGGTTACGTTCTGCAAGCACACACACGTGGTTGGGTTTAGGTAGCAAAAGCACATGGTTGAGTTTAGGAAAAAGAACAGGGTTTTGCTTTACAATCTCAGCAAACACCAGCCTCTTGGCTGAAAGTCAGTGATCCACCACCCCTCCTACCCGCCCTACTCGTACTTTTGCCCCCTTAACTCACGTTGTTGTCTCTCCATGTTTCCCTGTGATGCCTGAGCCACACTGCCTGCGTGAGCAGCATTACTCAGTTATGGCTCAACTGTGGAACATGTAGAGAATAGGAGTCTTGCCTTTTTTTTCTGTATGACGCTTGCAGTTTTAAAATTTGAGAGTGAAAATGGTCTTTTGATAATCATATTGAAAATAGATAACCTTTCAGTACAGTTTCAATATCTATATCAGTCACACACATAAAAAAATACATTTCTCTTTAACTCAACCTTTCCTGTTGCCATTTCAAAATAAAGGCCCTCTGACAATGTATCTGTGGACAGAATCCCTTCATTTGTTAATGCAAAACTTTTTATTGTGAATATTGTCACGACGGTGTTGTTGATGTTGCAGTGTCTTGTATGGCTCCATAAATGAGGAGTGTATTGGCCTTGTACTGCCCTCTACCCCTTGCCAGGGTCGACAGTTAGTTAACTCCTCTCCAACAAACCACACAGACGACATTGTTTATGGTGTGATGAAGTAGGGTAAAAGTGAGAAATGAAAATACAATGGCATTCAGAATAGTATTCAACAGAATGCTAGGTAAAGATAGCTTAGCTGCTAAGTTAGCTTGCTAATGTGGAACATGGATAAGGTGATCTGCTGATTCATTCGCAACTTAAACAGAGTTAACATTACTCTCATTACATTCATAACCATCTCATAAACATATAATTTCATATTCACGTACCAACTTGAGGCGAAAAGAACATAAACAAGGAGACGGGTGAAGGACCTTGCTTTCTGATTTCAGAGTAATGATAGCTTTGAGTCTACAAGATATGACATCACCAAAAGATACTAACACAAGGCAGTATCGATTCACGCCAGTAGATGGCATCAAAGGTCTATTGAAACGCTGCTCTACAGTTACACAGATTTACAAAATACATGCAACAGAACAGACCCTGTGTTTGGGAAAACACAGTCGTTACAGCAGCAGGCAGCTCTGCAGCAGCACTGCTGTGTGATCACCACATGTGTGCGAGCCACAGACATTCGCCAGGCACAGTTACACAGTAATGGCGACTGGCCACGTACCATGCCAAGGTAAAAGAACATATTTTTTTCGGTGTCTGATGCTGGAAGTCACTACCCAAGCGCCAGTATTCGACAATTTTGGAGTGAGACCAGGTTACAGGTTCCCAGTAAACATAGATTGTAAACATAGATAGCCATGATAAAAGTCTGGATGTACTGTAGTCACTGAGAAATTAAAAAAAGGAAAACAACAACAATAAAAAGACAGGCCTACCTATGACAGTACTTACACAGCCTACAAACACATGCCCACATAGGCACTATAAGTCACAAGTCAAAAGGTGAAATTTTGTGGTTGATTCAGGGGCAACAGTGTCTGTAATACAGAAATGAGATTTAAATCCAACTCCAAAAATAAGCAGGAAAACTATGTCATCTATGGGCAGAATTGAATTGGGGACTAATGGAATACAGGTCACTAAGTTAAATATTTGAAAAACAAAATCTGAGTAATTGTGTTCTGTTTCAGTTTGGTGGTATTCTGAATACTGTCTTTAAAATAGATTACTTTAAAAGATTACTTTACATGTTCTGTTTTATTTGCTGAAACACCATGTCCTATGTCATGGCACACATTCTGTGCTCTCCTTAAATTCATTGTTTTTAGCACCACCTTGTGGCAGTTTGAGTTCAGTTCAGACCATGTGACGTAGAGGGTAGAAGTCAGCCAGGAAAAGTGCAGTGTGCAAAAAATTTCTCCATGCGGTGAGACAGAGAGCTCCTCTCCCTTTTTTGTGCAAATGTGCATATATATAATTTAGAATTCATATATTTGAGTTAAAAAACGAACTACTTTGTGATAATTTCATTTAAGGGTAAAAATGCTAGAAACTAAAAATGTTAAGCTATGCTAAATGTAGCTTTTTGTCATGTGTACATAAGGAATGACAATTCAGCTGTAGAGCCCATCATCCATGTACTCAGACCTGAAACACCATTGCAGCAGCATCATTCTACAACTCGAAATGTTACTGCTCTTAGTGGAAAGCTTGAGGATGATAAAACACAGCAACCTCAGTAGTCAACATCGGCAGTTCATCACAACTCCACAGCACCGCCATTCACTTCCTCACCTATCACAGCACAGCCACCGCTCAAAAGAGACACCAACATGGGTGATGTCACGATGTACTGATGACATGAGCTTATCCCTCTCCTGTCACAGATTAATGTTACTGCTCTGCTCTGTCCGACATTCTCTGGCTGTCTGCTGGCTGCGGTTCTCCCTCTGTTTCAGCGGACCCGCATCGTACCATGCGCCTGCCTGGTCCAGAAGATCCAGGAGTTGGAAGGAAGGATTTCCATTTCAACCTTTCCAACAGGAAAGGCAGGAAAGGCAAGAAAGGGAAGCTGTCACCCCATGTACCTCCTCACTACAATATCCACCTGGAGAGCAAATATGATATCCTCAGCCAACAGGACTTTCCTCCTCTGACTGCAGCCTCCCAGCTCACACCTCCATCCCCCCAGTCATCGGAAGGAAGGATGGTCATCGGAAGGATCTTCCCGCTCTCTGATAGTGCCCTCTGCTGTCCATCTCCAATACAAGTTAAAGTGTATAAAATTGAAACTGTTATCTCCAACAGAGATGTCATTAAAGCAAAGAAAGCTTTGAGGAGACAGTCTTTCTTGGTCAGAATCCCTCTTAAATGTCACAATATGGCAGGTCCTAGCCACAATAAGAACCTAAATTTAGCTCTGCTAAATGTCAGGGCTCTTACAAATCAGACCTTTTCTATCAACAATCTCATTTGTGATGAAAAACTAGGATTTATGTTCCTGACTGAAACTTGGCTCAACTCCTATGGTGCTGCACTCCTCGCTGAAGCCTCACCTCCAAGTTATAGCTTTATCCTCACCTCTCGTGAGGGAAAGAGAGATAGTGGACTGGCAGCTATTTTTTCAAATGACTTTAAATGTAGCACACCTTGGCAGTTTCTCAACCTTTGAATAACAGGCCATCCTACTAGAAAGTCATCTCCCAGTGTTACTGATCACTATCTACCGGCCTCCTAAGTACGCAGCCTCTTTTTCATGTGAAATATCAGAATTAATGTCACTTTGCCTTACAGATTACGATAGAATTCTAATATCTGGTGACTTCAACCTTCGTATTGATAACACCTCAGATACTAAAGCTAGAGAATTCCTGAATCTTTTACCTTCCTTTGACTTCATGCAACATGCCTGGGAGCCAACCCACACTGGTGGCCACATCTTAGATTTAGTGATCTCCAAAGGCTTGGATATTAATGTCAACAAGGTTGTGGATACTAGGTTGTCTGATCACTTCTGCTTACTATTTACCATGTCCACCCCAGGTTTAATAAGTAGTCATACAGAGGACCTTACAAAGAGATGTAGTTTTACTCCATCCGCCGCCACCGATTTCCCCCTTCTTCTGCATAGTTTACCTCATCTGACAGATGACTCCTTCGTCCACAACAAAGTTAACCACTTCAACCTCAAACTACAGTCAGCCCTTGACATAGTAGCACTTCTAAAAATCAAGAAGTCACAGAGACTGTCAATACCCTGGAAGAATGAGCAAATACAACTTCTCAAGAGAGAGTGTTGTAGGGCTGAGTGAATGTGCAGAAAAAGCAAGCTTACTATTCATGGTGACATCCTAAACAATTCTATACTTGTCTGTAACAAATCATTACATCATGCAATACACGCATATTTCTCTGGCATCATAAACAAAAACAGGCATAACCCCAAAGTTTTGTTCTCCCCAACTGACCACCTTATAAATCCTTCCCAGTCTACTGTTTGGCATCAGATTCAAAGTGCGAAGAGTTTGCAACTTTCTTTGACCTGGAGCTCGCGTGTATGGAGCCTGGGTTTGGTTGAAGGTGGCAGTGCTGTTTGGGCTGAGAAAGCCATGTGTAAGTAAGGTAAAGGAGGTTAGTGGGTTGGTGTGGAGAGCAGTGAGACCGGGCATTAGGGGAGTGTCTCTGGGATGCCAGAGATCACTGTCTAGCCTCCTGGAGGTGTCGTGGGACCAACTAGATGAAACACCGGTGAAAGGAGGTTCCCACCCGAAGACCCCAAAGACATGTTAGTTATCACTGCTCACTGGTCTGTATAGTTAAGCCTGGCCATAATAGCTTATCATAGGGCTTAGGAGGTTATTCACTGACTGCTGATTCTTTTCTAGAGCACAAACTTCTTGTGTTTATTTGAATTGACTGTAAACTACTCAGTATTCGGGCTGATATCTTGAATAGTGCTGTTAATCTCAGCAGTCATTCCTCTCTTAATCCTCCTCCAAGTATTCTAACATCTTTCCACAAAATTAGTAAAGAAGAACTCCGTAAAACTATTTTACAGATGAGGAACTACCTGCTCCTTGGATGCTATCCCTACTGCTTTTTTCAAGGGGGTCTTACACTGTCTGCTTGAAGATGTATTGATTATTGTAAACAGTTCCCTGGAATCTGGCATTTTTCCCGACTCTCTAAAAATGGCTATAGTCAAACCATTACTAAAGAAGAACAACCTTGATCCTTCAATCCTCAGTAATTACAGGCCAATCTCTAATTTACCTTTTTCGGGTAAAAAAGTTCTTATAAAAAGTAATATATAAACAGCTGGATGCCTTCTTAAATGAGAATAAGATCCATGACAAATTTCAATCTGGTTTTAAACAAGGACATAGCACTGAGACTGCACTGGTTAAAGTGGTCAATGATCCCAGGGTAAGCCGTGACAATAAAAATACCTCCATTCTTATGCTTCTCGATATGACAGCTGCTTTCAACAAGGTCGATGACAACATTATTCTTTACCGGCTTGAAAGCTGGATTGGTAGAAGAAGAAGGAGTTATCAGATCAAACTTTCTGATTATGCCTCAACAAAACGCCCAATCTTCTCTGGTGTTCTGCAGGGCTTCATCCTTGGGCCTCTGCTATTCAGTTTGTATATGCTGCCGCTTGGAAAAATAATTGGTGACTATGGAGTCAATTTCCATTTTCATGCTGAAGACACTCAGCTTTACCTGTCTGTGGTGCCAGATGATCCAAAGGCGCTCGATCCCTTAATAGAGTATCTGTCTACCATTAGACTGTGGATGAGCGAAAGTTTTCTTAAATTAAATGAAGACAAGACAGAAATCCTCATAGTCGGCACTAGCACAGAGAGGCAAATGATTTCAAGTAGACTTGGTAGTCTGGTCATGCAAAATAAGGCTAAGGTGAAAAATCTAGGTGTCATTATCGACTCTTGGACTGAGCTGAAAGTCAACAGTGTTACTAAGGCAACCTATTTTCACCTCAGAAACATTGCTAGGGTTAGGCCTTATCTATCCATGGATGACATTAAAAAAACTGATGCATGCATTTGTGTCCTCTCGCCTTGATTATTGTAATGCACTGTTTACTGTTCTCCCGAAAAAAAAGTATCAACAAGCTACAACTTGTACAAAATGCGGCAGCCAGAGTTTTAACAAAAACCAGGATGAGATATCACATTACCCCAGTCCTAGCATCTCTCCATCGGCTGCCTGTAGCTTTTAGGATTGATTTTAAAATTCTCTTGCTGTTTTTAAAACACTACATGGCCTCACCCCCTCCTACCTCTCCGACTACTTACCTGAATACCAGGCATGGGGAGTAACGGATTACATGTAATGGCGTTACGTAATTAGGATACAAAAAAAAGGTAACTGTAATCCGTTACAGCACAGAAAAAAATATGTAATTACATTACCAGTATATTTGATAAAAACGGGGATTACTTGATTAAAAATCAAATGGGATGCAGCAGATTTTTATACAGACTGTGCAGCAGATACATGCACAGTGCGCATGCATTGCGGCACTTTACAACACAACATCACAACAAAACAACACGTGAAACAACCACCAGCAGAAGGACGAAAAGCGCAAATGACTGTTAAAAGTTATGGTCACTGCTGGGGAGAAAAATGCCTTCACTCCATGGAAACTCCGCCATCATTTTGCCTTTAAATCAGAAAAGGGTAACAACATCACAGTACAGTGCAAGCTATGCCTCCAGGACCCTCTTTTTTTTGGTGCGTTTATTAGGGACCTCGGCCGAAAGACAAAGTCCCTCTTGTTCCTGGTACGTTTATTATTATTATTATTATTATTATTAGGGACCTCGGCCGAAGGACAAAGTCCCTCTTGTTCCTGGTACGTTTTTTATTATTATTATTATTATTATTATCATTATTATTATTATTATTAGGGACCTCGACCAAAGGACAAAGTCCCTCTTGTTCCTGGTACGTTTATTAGGGACCTCGGCCGAAGGACGAAGTTTCGCTCTTCAAGCAGGAAACCAAAGTTTTGCAAAACTGGAGCAGCCTGCAAAAAGGCAAGGGAAAAGTTCAGGCAAGGAATGTCACAGTGACACTCACATTGCAGCCCTTCATCCAGGACCACTCTCTTTAACCTCATTCGAGCATGCCGGGGAGGGAGAAGCTGAAGCTGCTCAATCTGCTGACACTTCAAAGTGTACTGATGTCTGTGGAGGTGGCAGAGGTTCAAGGTCCTGCTCCAAGATCTGCTTAGCTAAGGTTTACCCAGATGGCCACCCAGAGAGAGCAGTGAAACTCTACATAATCCTAGATAAGCAGAGCAACCGGTTGCTCCCCAGAACTGAGTTCTTCGACCTACTGAACGTCAAAGGAGCAAGCTCAGCATACACCCTGCACACCTGTGCAGGTGTGACAGAAACCACAGGGAGAAGGGCCACAGGTTTCATTGTGGAGCCCTTAGATGGAGTGACAAAGGTGGAACTGCCAACACTGATTGAATGAAACAATATGCCAGACAACAGGACCGAAATATCAACTCCTGAGGCAGTGCAGTTGCATACTCACCTAAGGCCTATTGCTCATTGCATTCCTCTACTGGATCCACAAGCCCAGATTCTTCTTCTTCTGGGTCGTGACATCCTCCAAGTCCACAAAGTGCTGGAACAACGGAATGGACCCAATAACACCCCCTAAGCACAGAGACTTGACCTAGGTTGGGTTGTGATAGGAGATGTCTGCCTAGGATCGGTGCACAAGTCTGCAGCTCTAAGTACTTATCACACCTATGCACTTGACAATGTACATCCTTCTCTTCTCGCTCCATGTCCCAACCGGTTCTGTGTTAAGGAGAAGTTCAGCGTCAAGCTTCCACCTGAAGTTTCTCTTGCATGCTACACCCTCATCTTCGATGACTGTGCCATAGGAAGCACCATCTTTGAAAGATCAAAGAACAATGACAAAGTTGGGCTATCTATTGAAGATGGACTCTTTTTGGAAATAATGGATAGCGAGATGTGCATGGACGACAGCAATAGTTGGGTGGCACTACTCCCATTCAAGACACCGCGCCAGCGGCTCCCTAACAATAGAGGCCAGGCATTAACACGTCTCACTTCTCTTCTACGAACACTGGAGAAGAAACCTGAGATGAAGACTCACTTCATCACTTACATGCAGAACATCTTTGATCTTGACCATGCTGAGGTAGCCCCTCCGCTACAAGAAGGCCAGGAGTGTTGGTACTTACCTACCTTCGGGGTGTACCATCCTCAGAAGCCAGGTCAGATCAGAGTTGTCTTTGACTCCAGCGCACAAAAACAAGGCATCTCTCTGAATGATGTTCTGCTTTCTGGTCCAGCCTTACTAGGGGTTCTACTGCGTTTCAGACAGGAACTAGTGGCTGTGACTGCAGACATCGAGCAGATGTTCCACAGTTTCGTCGTCAGAGAGGACAGCAGAGATTTCCTGCAATTTCTCTGGTTCAAACATAATGACACCAGCAAAGAGATAATCGAATACCGCATAAAGGTGCACGTATTCAGTAACAGTTCGTCTCTTGCTGTGGCCATTTATGGTCTCCGACGCCCAGCTGCACAAGGTGAAGAGGCATATGGTTCAGAAGCCAAGCACTTTGTTGACAGAGAGTTTTATGTCGATGATGGACTTCTGTCAGTGTCCACAGCTGCTGGAGCCATTGACTTGTTAGCACGGACACAGGAGATGCTCGCCCACCCAAATCTGAGACTTCATAAGTTTGCTTTTAACAGCAAGGAAGTAATGGAAGTATTCCCCATCGAAGATCTTGCAAAAGGACTCAAGGACCTCGACCTGGAGAATGATCGTGCTACTATCCAGCGCAGCCTGGGACTTAGCTGGGATATGAAGAAGAACATATTTACCTTCCGTGTAGCCGACACAGAGAAGCCTTTTACGCGTAGAGGAATACTCGCGACTGTTAACAGTCTCTTTGACCCACTCGGGTTCATTGCACCCATCACCATCCAAGGAGAGTTCCTGCTATGAGAACTATCCAATGTCGCTCTTGACTGGGATAATCCCCTTCCTGAAGATAAGGAGGAACAATGGGACACCTGGAGGAATTCCCAGGCTGGAACTGGGAGCTGCTGTTCCAGGTGCAGAAATAGCAGACATAGTCACAAGCGAACTAGACTTCATCCCAGATGCCATGGAGTTCTACACAGATAGCAGAGTTGTTCTCGGATATATCTATAACCAGACAAGACGTTTGTACGTGTATGTCAGCAACAGAGTATCAGGAAGGTCTCAAGCCTGACACAATGGCATTATGTCTCTACAGTCCAAAAGCAAACCAAAGGCACGCACATCTCACTGTGGGAGGGCATGTGCTGAGTCGATAGTCGTAGATGAAAAAAGGATGAATGACTCTTTGCAGAAAAAAAATATTTATTGCACCATGATGTACATTTCGAGCTGTATGCTCTTCGTGAGACAAGAAAATACTGTGAAGCCATCTTAAGTATAGCTGATCACATGATGCAATTACCCTAATTGCATCATGTGATCACAAATCACTCACAAGGAGGGTCTCAAGAGGGGACTGTGTTGTTCCACTAAAGAAAAGCTCCTTTAGTCAGTCAGCGTTTTCTGTTAAAGCCTCCTGAGAGGGGAACAACATCCCAACACATATTAGGGATGTCGGAACATATGTGATATTTAAATCTCATTTAAAACAATGGCTAATTAGTAACCAAATTTGTCAGCATTGAAAATCCTTTCAGCTGCTGCCACCTTGTTAATGTCAGATGGTTATTTGGTCCCTGTGTCCTGTTCTATGTATGGCTTGTCCAATATGAAATATCTTTTATGTAATACCCTGTTTGTGCTTAAGTGTCGTCTTGTATGTACTCTGGGCTAGTCGTTCTGGTTCTGATAAATGTCTAACCAGCATGCTGCATGGAGGATTGTCTTGCTTATGTCTTAACTGTGTATTGTCTTGCTTACAAGTTTTAACTGCTTTCTTGCTTGCATGTTTATCTGCTTGCTGTGAAGTTAGTGTTGTCCCTTGTGTTCTGTATTAATTGTAAAGCTGTCTTATGTTGTCTTGTTGTCAACTGTATGTTAATTTTAGCAATGTCATTATTACTTGTTGTTTATACACTAATTAATTTTAATAAGTTGTAGTTTATTCATCAGTGCTTTTAGATAAGACTGACGTTTGTTTCCTCACAATGTTCTATTTTGTTTTATTTTACGGAGCCTTTGTAACACCTGGCCAGGGACAATGGATGAAAATTAGCCTTTGGCTAAATCTGGCATATTTACAGAAATGTCTGTTAATATGCTCTGTCCCTTAAAATAAACAAATAAATAAATAAAAAAATCTACTGGGAGCTCCTGTCTAGGATCCCAACGCTTTGAGTGATTCTCTTCATTGAGGTCACTAGTGAGAGCCACAGCATCTCTCATACACATTGTCCAGTCTCATAAGGTGACAGATGGTCATGTTAGAACCTGCAGATCATGGCACCACTGTACAAAGCTAGTGGAAGAATGGCTGCAAACAGAAGCTGTCATAATCAAAAGTGTGCAGAGAGAAGCATATAAAGAAGAACTTGCTTGTATTGCTAAGGAGAAAGAGATTCCAAGGAACAGCGTTCTGCAAAAACTTAACCCTTATGTGGATGACGGAGGCCTTCTCAGGATAGGAGGTCGGCTTAAGCATGCTGTACTGGACTTCAAAGAGAAGTTCCCTGTGATTCCAGGCTACAGCCATGTTGCAAAACTGCCTGTGAAACACTACCATGACCATGTCAAGCATCAGGGTCGTGTGTTCACTGAAGCTGCTGTTTGCACTGCAGGATATTGGATTGTTGGTGTTAGGAGGCGAATCAACAGCATCCTTCACAAGTGCGTGATCTGCAACAAGCTTTGTGGAAAGGCAAGTGAGCAGAAGATGGCAGACTTACCCATCGGTCGCCTGAGCACTGAACCACCATTCACGTATATTGGGCTGGACGTGTTTGGCCCTTGGACAGTCGTCGCAAGACGTACAAGAGGAGGACATGCATAAAGTAAGAGATGGGTCGTTCTCTTCACCTGTATGAGCTCTCGTGCCATACATATTGAGCTGATTGACTGCATGGGTTCATCCACCTTCATAAATGCCTTGAGAAGTTTTTTTGCTCTGCGAGGACCTGCCAAGCATATTCGCTCAGATTGCGGGACCAACTTCATTGGGGCCTGTAAAGACCTGGAAATGCTGCTGACTGATCCCCATGAACCCAGAGTGAGGAAGTACCTCAGTGAAGAGGGCTGTTCATGGGTCTTCAATCATAGGGGTCTCTAGACGCATACTAGATTCGAAGCTGCAGCAGACCAGCCCCTCTCACTTGGCACATGATGTGCTGTCTACCCTAATGGCAGAGGTCACGGGAATCATCAGTTCGAGGCCTCTTACTCCCATCTCAACAGATCCAGAATCATCTTTTTTGTTGACACTAGTCATGCTCCTCACTCAAAAGGTCTGCACTCTCCCTCCCCCTCCAGGTGACTTCAAAGAATCTGGTCTTCACAGACAACAGTGGAGGCAGGTGCAGCATCTTGCTGACACTTTCTGGAGCAGGTGGAAGTGTGAATACCCAGCAACGCTTCAGAGCTGAAGTAAATGGCAAAAGGAGCGACAGAGCCTAAAGGAGGGTGATGTGGTCCTTCTTAAAGATTCTCAAGCCAAGCGCAACGAATACCCCATGGCCCTTGTGACCAAGACATTTGCTTGCAGTGATGGGAAAGTCAGAAAAGTCGAGCTCAGGGTTGCAAGACATGGAACAATCAAGACGTTCCTCAGACCTGTTTCAGAAACAGTTCTTATGTCAACCAAGGACTGATATTTTTAATTTCTTGTGGACATTCCCTGTAATCTCAGTTAGTTACATAGTGGTATCTAATTAATACCAGGCGGGGAGTGTCATGGCACATATTCTCAATCACAGTGGTCACAGTCACAGTCAGACAGAGAGCTCCTCTCCCCTTTTTCTTCTCATTTGTGCCTTGGAGAGCCTTTGCTTGTAAGTTTCATTACTTTCTCTGTGTTTTGTGCAAATGTGCACATATATAATTTAGAAAAAAAACAAACTACTTTGTGATAATTTCATTTAAAGGAGCAATAAGCGAAATTCATCATTCCTAGATTGAAAAGATTAAAACAATGCTATGTGAAGAACTAGAGGTGTAATTTCATCTGGAGTATAGCATGACCTCACACACCTTCTCTGTGTTGATCTCCAGCCCATTGTTTACAAGCCGGTCCAGCTGCGCGTTCATGTACGTTCATGTGAACCCCACTTTCTCTTGGAGCCCTTGGCCCTCCCTCCCTATAAAAGGCTACAGCCAGTGAGCAATGGCAGAGCGCATTTTCGAAATGAAATGGCAGAGAGCAGAACGTCCACCTGAAGACGACCAGGATCTGACATTACCTCTAAAGAAACAACAGTTGTTGGCGAAGAAGTTGTCGGATAAAGAAAGGGACAGAACCCGGATTAACACTGGCCTTCCATTTCCAAGGTGGAGAGCACTGCAAGAGCTAAAGGGGCTACAATCTGACTCAGAGCTAGCTCTTCTTCTCCTGGACAGGTACAACATAAAGTCAAATGTCTGTTTTAATTAGTGTTACAGTAATGTTAGGTACATGTCGCTATGTCGATTCAATTAAATTTAATGTTACAATCGTAGCATAGGTTAATATCCAGAGCTTGAGTTATTAGCAGCTCGGTCCCAGCAATGGGTCAGGCCTTACGGCTGTGTTAGGGGGTCCATGTCATTGGTCCAAAAGCCCATTGGTTCGACATCCCCTTAGTCCGACTGTCCGCGGTGCTGAACGGCTCGCGGCGGGCGTATGGTGCGCCGCGACCGGCTCTGGGTCAGCTGGGAAAGGCTTGAGGCGAAGCAGGCTCACGGCTTATGTGTTTGTCGCTTTCTTTTTCATTTTAACCCACACCATGATCTTTTCCTGACCCTAACCAAGTGGTTTTTGTGCCTAAACCTAACCAGACCTTAACCACAGGGCATCATGATGATTTCGGAACGGACTTCGGAAAAATGGGTTTAATATGGTCGGAACAATGGGAACTCGGACCAATGGGCTGTCAGACCAATGGGCAGTTCCCGTGTTAGGTGAGTAGCCCAGCAGCCCAGCTAACATTTGCAATAACATTTGCATTATAAAATGTAGCCCGGCGGGCAGCCTTGCGGCTGTGTTTAGCTATTCCCCTGCCTACTTCAATGATGATGGTACCTGTAATAAATGTAATATATTTGCTGAAATGGAGGCGAGGCTCAGTGACGAGAAGAGCTGGTAGAAGCACTCCATAGCTGCAAGTTACTCCAGTAGCTGTAGTAGCTCTAGTGCTAACTCTGGGAGCTAACGCTAACATTCCTCTATTCTCTGTGAGCCGGAGCCGGAGCCGGGCTCACGGTCTCACGGAAAAGAGTTGGAACGTTAGCATGGCAGCCAACTAGTGCTAACCCTAACTTCCCCATGCTTAAGCAGGCTCCCGGAACGTTAGTATGGCAGCCGACTAGTGCTAACGTCCCCACACTTTTCGGCTCCGGCTCACTGTGCCTGGCAGAGAAGCGTAGGGACGTTAGCACTAGTCGTCTGCCATGCTAACGTTCCAACTCTTCTCTGTGAGAGGGGTCCCAGCTCAGTTGGAGTTGGAGCGTTAGCATGGCAGCCGACTAGTGCTAACGCTAACAGGAAAGCAGGGAAATAGCTAAACACAGCAGAGACCGAGAGTGAGTGAAAGACATCGCTAACTTCTAAACTAAGCCAAACTAAGTTGGCTGTTTAGGTTTTATTTCCTCGCCCCTGTGGCGAGTTAATCTGCCTGCAGTGAAAGTGGGGCTAACCGGTGCTTCCTCCTCAGGCTCCACTTCACTCAGCTGCCAGCACAGCCAGTTAGCCTCCGCTCTCCGTTTGGATCCAACCGGAGCACCGAGCCCTGGTTTGTTATTCAGGATAATGTGGGAAGAAGCAGCGGGTATATCGGGCAGCTGAGTGAAGCGGAGCCTGCGGAAGAAACACCGGGACCATCTGGATGTGATAGTCCATGGAGATGCTGCAGTGCTCAACGGCACAGACTAGGCAAGTGGGGGTGGGGTGGGGTGGGGTGGGGGGGGGGGGGGGGGGGGGGGGGGGGGGGGGGGGGGGTGAGGGGTGAGGGGGTGATTGTTGGAGAGTAGAGGTAGAGGGAGGTGTGGCTCATGACACACTTTGTTTTGGTCTACAGCAAACCTAGCGGTGAAAGGATTGCACTTTTTGCCCCTTTGAGGGTAAAAATGCTAAAAACTAAAAATGTTAAGCTAAGCTAAATGTAGCTTCTTGTCAAAGCATGTGTATATAAGGAATGTCAATTCATTTGTTTTATATCTTCGAGAACTGTTTGTAACCAAATCCTTTTAACTTGTGTCTATTTCAGTTTTACAAAAAGAATGGAAAGAAGAGAAAAATTATTCAGTAAAACACCTTAACTCTACTACTGTGTTGGACTTTCTCTGAATCCTGTCTGTTAGCTATCTGTCACTGGAGCATAGACGGCACAAGTATCAGGGACAGAATATCCAAACTAAATGCAACACAAGCAGGCATCAGTTTTGTCGAACACCCTGTTTCTATTTATTCCTGTCACTTGGTTGGAAACCTCCAAATAGGCTGAAGATAAGTTAATTCATGAAGATAAATTTAAAAATTATCTACACAACACCTCATTTAACTACAAAAACTGGCTGGTAGGAGCTTGCTGTTAGCTATATTTTATGTCATTTCGTTTAAAAAGTACAAACGTAAAAAATATACAAAGTACAAACGTAAAAAATATAGCATGCACCCGCCCCTCTTTTAACTGGCTACATTACCAGTCAAGCTCACAGCTGACATGTAGCTAACATGGTTTGTCTACATGATTTAACAGAAGTGCATATTTGTATATTTGTATGCTCGCTCACAGTTTGCAATTCATATGTGGCACACATTTCCCATTAACAGATTTTTATACGTGTGTGCAGTACATCTGACACAGGACAGTGGCAGATGAGATGCACAGCCAGGACACTGTTGTGTGCTTTTGGCATGGAAATATCAGACCAAGACAAATGAGCTCAGCAAGAAGTATGTGTGTCATGTGTCCCACAACATCATCAGGCCATTAAAGGCTCGGCCTAAAAACAACCCAGAACTCCTCTTTGTGGCAGATGAGACTAGACAAGTTAGCACCAGCACCTATGACAGTCTGCAAGCTAGATTCACATGTGATAAAAAGAAACAAAGTTGTGTTAGCGCAGACCTAACCACAATGTTTCCCAGTGTTTTTCATTCACAACAATAATAGGATTGCTGGTGAATAAAGCAGCCCACAAAAGCACTGTTTCCACCAAGCGGTACGGTATGGTACAGTTCAGTTCAGTATGCTTTTTTTCCATTTCCACTGTGAAAAGTTGTGGGTGGTACCAATGAAACCATTCCATACTGACCTGTTTTAGGTCACCCCTCTGTTGGGGTACCTAGCACACAGATACGGTACTAAAAGGTGGAACTGTGAACTCTACAGTCTGTTGATTGGTCAGCAGTAGACGGTTATGCTCAGGGCTGAGTTGTGACCGGTTTTGAAGCTCATGTAACCACTGTTCATACCCTGGAGATTTTTATTGGTAGACTGTAACTATAAAATGAAAGGATGTTTTGCTGCCTCTTGCAGCAGCTGTAGTCACAGAAAAAAATAACTTAATTCACTGGGCCAACTGCTGGCGACTTTAAAGGTGGAAAGTTAACTTGTAATGTTACTCAATGCATGAGTTCACAACGTGAGTCCATCAGCACACCTTAAATTTCAATGTGACAACTTTGACCTTTCCATTAGTTTTTATATGACAAACTTTCCATAATGAGTTAATCTTCAAGTGTTTATACATAGAAATTTTGACCGGGACAGCATATATCCCAATCCTTCCTTCCAAAAAAAAAGAAAAGTTGAGGAGCGTTGTTCCTGTGAGCTCTGGCAACACTAAACCCCTGAGCTTGCTTTCAAAGGAGTAAATGCACATATCTGCTGAGAGAGACTCTCACTGCAGCCTGTTTTATTTTGTTCTGAAGATGTCGGTGTGCAACCTCATTTTGTGGATAATAAATGAGGCGCAGACTTCCCTCTGTGTCACAGGTAATGAGAAAATACAGTCAGTGCAGGACGGAGCACTGATGACAACAACTCCACCCACATTTATGAGTATTGATTGTGGTGGAAATGCTAGGGTCTAGGTATCATGTCTGAAGGGTTACTTTTGGTTCCGAAGGTGCCATACCAAAAGTGTTCGGTGGAAATGGGGCTTAAAGCAGCAGTGCTCCCCTCCTCCATTTATAGACTGGTAACGTGACAACTAGGCAAAGCTTTAGTACTACTGGTTATAGCTCAGCACAGAACTGTGTAACATTTGTCAATGTATACATCTTTGATTAAGTTGAACTGTGTTTTCTGAGTTTTATTGTTGTAATTATTTTGTAGATGGGTAAATGGGTAGTTGGCTTTGCCAAAGCAAGGTTAAAGCTCATGTGTCACACAGACCCAGGGTCTTGCTTGCAACCTAACATCCTTCATACTAACCCAGCTCTTATATCCTACACAGATCACAAACATATACTCTGATTTGTCTTTCAAACATAACTACACTTAGAAAGGAAACTCAGAGTTTTCGTTGTACGCATTACTTTTGCTCTGACCAGCCACATGTGGTGAGGCAGAACGTCCCCTTCTCTCATTTGCCATCTTTGATTTGGTTGTCTTTGTTATTTTTTCTTCTGTAGGCATAGACTTAGGCAGCCCTTTTGTCACAACATACACTCAGCTCCAAGGCTCTGCTGCACTTCAGACTAGTTAGATTCGCAAAGTGGTGCTATGTGGCAGACAGTAACAGTTAACCTTAGTGATGGCAGAAATGACTGGTATTAATTAAACAGAATGAATTAAGTTACCTTAAGTGATTAGACCTCAAATTTCTATTTACAGACTGTGCTGTTCCATTGCGTGTCAATAGGGTGTGCTGCAGCACCCACAACACCCACCTTTCCATGCCCTTGCTTGTGCCCCAGAAGCATGATTGGATTAACATTTGGAGGCAATTTCTATTTTTGTAAACACAAAACAAACAAACTCACCACCAGTGTACGAATGTGTGTTTGAATGGCTGAATGTGAATCGTAGGGTAAAAAGCGCTTTGAATGGTCAGATGACTAGAAAGGCGCTATACAAGTGCAAGTCCATTTACCATTTACCCACGAAGAAAGATGAGAACTGTGAAATTGGACTTCCCTTTATTACACAGGACAAACAGAAAGGTTGAGTTACAGACAGATGAATACGGGGGGGTAGTCACAGACAATAAATGCTGTAAAGTGAAACATTTAATTGTCTGTGAATGACAAGCAATCAGTGATGGATGATCTGCCATTCACATTTAAATTATGGACGGCATTTTATAAAGAACACTACTTAGGTGTTCTGACAAGTGTACAGCACACCTAGACCAATCCATGTGTTGAAAGAGAGGGGACACAGGTGAGAAGGAAAACATAAAGGTGATTAGAACAGAAGGGATAAAAGAAAGAATAATGACATGAGAGGTCAGTAAAAGGATATAGAATGAAAGAACAGAGAAAACTACTCACAGAATTAAGTGATAGTACACAATATATACACAATGGATGCACAGCAGGGGTGTATTCCATCAAGCAGGCTAAAGGCAAATCCAGGCTTAAATGGCCAAGTCTGGCTAATGTGAGCCAGCGTTCTGTTCCATCAAAGTGGCTAAGATTAGCCTCACATCGGTAACCATGGAAACCATGGTTCTGGCTAAGCCTGATACACTGAGCTAAACTCCGGTTTCCATTCCATCAAACTGAGCCACAACTCCGACCCATCAAAGTGGTTAACCTGAATCCCAACCTAGTAACTATAGTAATTTATGCTGCCGGGCAATCCTGGTCTGTAGCAGGATTAAGGTGAAGATTAGCTCCATCTATGACCAAAAAATCTTCAATAAACAAGAACAGACACCTAAAAGACATTTCTGCCAGTGCTTTTACACACTCACAGCTGTCATGTAATGATAAAATAATATGTAGCTTACAATTGACTCCCAAATGTGAGAAATAGGTAATTGATTCACTGTCACCTGCATTCACTTAATAGATTTTCTCATCTCCACTGAACTGATGGATTTGCTAAATGCAATTTTCTACAATCAGTAGATAAATGTAATTTGATTATTTCCTATAACTGATCATTTTGGAAATGTCATAATCTACAATCAATTATGTGACAAATGCGATGATTGCCATAAAATAGTTTGATTAAATGCGTCATCTGAAATGTACATAGGAATCAGTAGATAAATGTGATAAATAGTCTATCACTAATATTAATTTAGACATTTGGTGAATTTCATTAGGCATACTTGAATTGTTAGATTTAATAGGTGGTCTTATCTACATATATTTTGTCCCTTTGATGCGGGATATATAACATGATAGTATGCTGAAATGCTGAATTTTCTTTGTCACTTGCACATTAAGCCTGTTGGCAATATACTGTCACGCCACCTGCCTTGCTTTATTAATGGCTGCAGTATTGCCTTTTTCTTAATTATGTCCTTATAGTCCTCATACACTTCCATAAGGAGCATTTGCTCCGCCGTAGAAAAAGCCTCCGCTCGCTCCTTTCCTTTGGTTTTTGACATTTTGCAACATTTTCGGCACTCGACTAGTGTGGGCTTTTTATTTTCCCTGGACACGTGCATGAGTTGAGGCTTGACAGGTGAGGCTTGAATTGGAGCCAGCTGATTTCACTTGATGGAACGGGTTGGAGCTAGATTGGGAGTTGGCGTTTAGTCAAACTTCAAGATTACACCTTAGTCTGGATATTCTTAGCTACGCTGATGGAATACTCCCCAGGTGTCTATAAATCAAAAGAAGCCATTCAGCTCCACTTTAGATCATCACATCAATTACTGCAATGAGGGTCCACAGCACAGCATGTCTGAACCAAGATGTACTGTGTGTGTTATCAAAGCTACCAGCACATGTCTCATGTTGTATGCTACACACACACACACACACACACACACAAACACAGTAAATCTGTGAAAATAATTCTTCTTGCACAGCATCATTTTGTTGTCAGTGATGTGCTGTACTTTGTGCTTTAGAAGAAAGCTGCCATAAGATGGAGAAGTAATCGTTTTTAAACTCCTACACATTGTGTTGTAGAGTATGCACTGACTATGTCATGTGATACCAGCAGAGATACAATCACAAAAATACATCAAAATGTATTTTGATACAAAATACAAAATACCTCTCAAATAAATCTATCAAAATAAAATACAAAATACTGGTACCAGAAAATGTAACAAAATAAAAAACATGTATTTTGTATTTTCAAATACAGAAAATACTTTTTTCTTTTTCTTTTTAGCAGCGACCCGCAGCTCTATAGGTCACTCTGTTGGTAGGTTGGTTGGTCGGTTGGTCGGTCGCTCCACAAAGCTTTTTGTAAATAAGTCAAAAAGTCCTTGACCAAAACTGCTCAAAATTTCGCAAGCTGCAACTAGAAACCACAAGTAAATATACCAAAAAGAATGCCCACGATTTGTTCGTAGGTGGCACTATACTAACTGATTCGAATATTTTTGTGAACAACTCAAAAAGTCCTTGAGCAAAAATGTTCAAAATTTACATGCTGCAATTAGATACCACAAGTAACTATGCCAGATGTGCCTGACATCGATTGATTTGGTTTCAGCACCGTGGTAGTGGCCAGCTCCTGTTAAGAGTTTCTTAAAGAGTGATCTCAAGTAAAATTTTAAATGGATGTAGAACGTGAAAAGAAAGCAATAGCCTAATTTAAAAAGTTGGCTCTATTGAAAATACATTTAATCTCTGATTCAATTTGAAATTCAATTTCTCAAGACAAGTTTTGTAATTACCTTGTCTGCTTTCAGACAAGGAGCTGGCCACAACAGCCGTGCTGAAACTAAATCAATCGATGTTGGGCAAATGGATCACCCACCACTTCATCAGCACATAAGTCACACACATACTTATTTTTCGTCTTATTACTATTTTTCTCTTCCGCCAGATTTCGGTGCGTAACTTGTGCCACAGTGCTGAGTACGCACAGAGTCTTCATAAAACACAGATTCAAGATTCAATATACACAGTAAGGACACGCGTTTCCCTGCAGGATGAAATTCGTTCTTTTCTGTCACCAATTAATGCCAAACAATATAAATCTTAAGTATGAAATAGATCAAAATATATACGGGGCGCACTGTTTTAACATCTCCTTGCTTAGTGTAACTACTCCTTCGTACCCTAATACTCTGTTGTAATTTACAATATATACACATTATAATAAAGATATGGGATAAAGTGAAGATGGCACCACCCGAGTGGCAGCTGGTTACAGTAGTTCTGACCCCCCTTCGTGGATGTGCAGTATGTGGTTCTGAGATCCTTATCTCGTGTCTAATGTTTTTTTTTTTTATCCAGTGAATGCAAAGCACTTCCGTAGAAAATAGTTCCGGGTCATGCAAGTTGGATCAAATGAAAAATCAAAATCAAATTTCATTCGTGGCCCATTTTTCGATTTGTTATTTTTGGTGTGAGCATAAAATCAAAAATAAGAAAAATGAACCATTTTTTGTATTTTGAGTTTGATTATTAAACGAATAATGAAAAAACAAACCGTTTTTTCGTTTTTTTGATTTTTGATTTTAAATTGAATATGGAATGAACGAATGATACACGGACCATGTAACAACCTCACCACGCAGTTTGGTAACCTTGATATGGGTGTTTTGAAGGCCGCTACCACCATGTTTGACCTAAGCAACTGGACTGAAGACATCACTGACCTGGCCAACTTTTGAAAAAGCCAAATGAACTCAGATCTGTCATTTGGGTTTCCAATCCTTTTTCCTGTTTCTGAAAATAGTGATTGCATTAAAAATCAATATGAAAAGGAAATATGTCTTTGTGTTGTGTTTTCACCACCACTGGTAGGCTGAATTCTCATCACGAGTGAATAAAGCAGCTAACTCATGTTTAAGTTCAAATAACTCATGTTTGTCTTAGTATGCCATTTTGAGGGAATAAGATTCCCATGATCCTTTGCTAAAGAAAATAATAACATACTAGAGTGAAAAGAACGCATCAGAATAATGATTGATATCTGGGTGTTGCAATAGGTGCATAATTAACCCTATGGGCCCTAGGCCTTTTTGGGGTATTTTTACTGCCTTTACTTTTAAGCTCATATCACAGTCATTATAAAGGCTCCATACACATGCTCTATCTTGTTTGTTTGTTTTTTTTTTTTGTTTCAGGACAGTCTGGGCTAACCAGATTTGCCATCATTTCATGTCCTTCTACGTGCCTGTATTTTATATAAATTTTTATATCAATGAAAAAAACAAATCTGTGTGCCTAAATTCTTACATTTTTACATATATCTCACCATAGCAAGTTGGAAGTTGACATATTCTGCCATAAATGAAGAGGGGAGACTCTCCAGAATCTGGCAATATAAGAACCATGATGGTGGGTGGTGGGACATTCTGTCAGGTGGACATGATTGCCAGTATTTTTTCATTATTGCAAGAAATTCCATTGACTCATTCACAAGTCAAAAATGTGTTTTATTTGAAAGAAACATGCAATATTTACATCTAAGATAATAGAAAAATAGTCAACCAAGTGCAATAATGTCCTCCAAGATAATATTTGTTTTTCAGTTTCAGTTATATATTGGGGGGACATTTTGGGCATTGGTGGGGGGGCACGTGTCCCCCTCAATGTATATGGTGACTACTGCCCTGTCAGCATGCATAATTAGGTTGCAGTTGTCTGGGTGCGCAAAGGTGAAGTGCGCTTGTCTTGTCATACAAAGTTTGATGGAATGTCAACTGGACAATATAGAGATATTTGCATCTTGAAAGCTGGACTACAAATGTGGATAGACAGGGACAAACACACGCAAGCCTAAGATGTGGTAAGATACTCTTCACTATATGAAGGGACTGATAACAAGATCTGTATAATGGATTGTAAAGAAATTTGTCAGGTTTTAATTTTGTAGACAATTGATCTGGATTTATAGCGTGATGGGATGACAGCACAATGATGTGTGTGGTATCACTGGAACGCTCTGGTCCTGCCCTTTCATGTGATATGCGTGGCATTTCTGTGCGAGTAATCCATCCAACAGTTATGTGTGTGCAAAGCTGTATGAAAGCTCTGTTATACATCATTTTATTGTCTCAACTCAGCTCAACTCAACTCAACTCAACTCAACTGAAACTCTATTTATAGAGCACATTTAAAACAACTGGGGTTGACCAAAGTGCTGTACAGATTAAAAGCAGCACAGATGATAAAAGTGACCCATACAATGCAGGAATTACAATAAAAAAAAAAAATAAAATAAAATAAAAAAATAAATACTAAAATACATAAACACAGTGCTATAAAATAGAATAAAATAAAATTGAATAAAATAAATTAAAATTAAATTAAAATTTTGCCAGAAGTCCATTTAAACTCGATTAAAAGCCAGGGAGAAGAGGTGTGTCTTTAGGGAGGATTTAAAAACCTCAATTGATCCCGCAGAGTGGATGTGCCAGGGCAGGTTGTTCCAGAGCCTAGGGGCCGCCGCCACAAAGGCTCGGTCACCTTTGCAGCGAAACTAGGACAGGGGATATGTGGTCATGCTTGCGTTTGCCAGTGAGGAGACAGTCAGCTACATTTTGTGCCAGCTGCAGGCGGTGCAAGAGTGAGTGGTCCAGGCCAAAGTACAGTGAGTTGCAGTAATCCAGTCATGTGTTAATAAAAGCATGCATTACAGTCTCAAGATCTTTACGTGGCAGGTACCTTTTTACTTTCGATAAAATCCTCAAATGGAAAAGCTGCTTTTCACAACCGAACTAACCTGGTGATCAAATTTCAGCCTGTCATCAATATTACACCAAGATTTTTCACTGATGACCGGATGTTTGGTCTAAGGGGCCCAGAAAACCAGCAGGAAAGTCTGCTCGACCATATCCAAACATTATGATTTCAGTCGTTTTCATTTAGATTCAAAAAGTTTGCAGTCACCCAGGATTTAACATCATTTAGGCAATCAAACAGTGTCTGTACAGAGTCATTGGATTTTGATGTTAAAGGCAGGTAGATCTGAACATCATCGGCATAACAATGAAAAGAAAGATTATAATTCTTGAAAACTGACTCTAATGGTAGCATATACAACAAGAAAAAAATCGGACCGAGGATGGAGCCTTGGGGGACCCTAAAGTGAGAGGGGCTGAGGATGAGGTGAATTCACCTGGCTGCACAGAAAAACTCTGATCAGTCAAGTAGGACTGGAACCATGAGAGAGCAGAGCCTGTAATGTCCACCCACTGCTACAGTCGTGCTAAGAGGATCCCATGATCCACAGTGTCAAAAGCAGCTCTCCAATCAAGGAGCATTAGCATAGCAGGGTTTCCTGAATCAGAGTTACCATTTGATCATTAAAAACTCTCAGCAGTGCTGTGTCAGTGCTATGGCATGGTTTAAAGACAAACTGAAATTTCTCATAGATGTCATTGGCTACCAAGAATGACTGGATCTGAATAAAGACCACTTTCTCTAAAATTCTGGACAAAAATGGAAGTTTAGAGATTGGACTGAAGTTAGACAGCACAGAGGGGTCCAGATTTTTCTTTTTGATAAGAGGCTGCACAAAGGCATGTTTGAGAGCAGCTGGAACACATCTAGTGCTAAGGCAGGAATTAATAAATAAAACGAATAACAGAACCCACCGTACTGAATACCTCTTCAAGAAGACGAGAGGGAATTAGTGTTGTGATGTTCACGAACGAACCGATTCTATTGAACGGCTCGTGAACATGAACGATGGGAACCGAGTCGCAGCTGGGAACTGTTCTTTTTTTTTTTATTATTATTATTTTTAATATCACTGTGTGCTCCTCCTTTGCTCCTCCCCTGAGCAAAATTTATTGTAGCCTGCTTTGTTTTTTTTAATGTTTATTTGTGTTAAGGTCACGGTGTTGCATGAATAACAAGTCATGGTAGCTTTACACACATACAAACAATTTGTATAAAGGGTAAATCCAAAATAGTGATGTCTCTGTCAAAGCAGAGTGATATGGCTCAACCAGATCAGACTTTAAAATCTAGTCCACACATGTCAAATGAGGTTACAATCAATATTTCAGAATAATTCAAACTCAGATATTGGTGGGGTATCTAATTTTGTATTATTTTGTTCCAAATCTTACCCCATCATACCTCCCAGTGATTATTTCCAAGATAAAATGAGTTACCACCAGGCTGGCTTCTTAAAACTAATAAATATAAAAATCAGTCAAATGAGCCAGTTTTTTGAATGGCTCTTTGAAAGGAACGGCTCACCAAGATCCGGCTCCCCTCAAAGAGCCATAAATTCCATCTCTAGAGGGAATGTTGTCTGAGGGACAGTTTGTAGGTCGCAGATGCTTAACTACATTGGCCAGTGAGGGGAGGGATACAGGCTCAGACTGTTGAAAAACAGCATGTAAAGGAGGAACAGTGAGATCAGAGCTAGGGTCTGCAGAAGAGACGGCAGATGGCCTAAGAGCAGAGATTTTTTCAATAAAAAATTTGAGAAAACTCACAGAGGGTGAGTGAGGTACTACTGGAGAGTTGTCACAAGGATTTACAAGGGAGTTGAAAATGTTAAAAGAACCTGGGGCTTGTGACTATTACAAGAGACAAGATTGGAAAAATACTCAATTTTAGCAGCCTTAACAGCACTCTGGTAGACAGACAGGCTTTCACGAAGAGCTTCTTTAGAGACATGGAGCTTATCTTTTTTCCACTTTCTGTCAGCGTGACATGAGTGCCTGAGAGCGCGCGTGGAGTCATTTAGCTACGGTTCTGAGAGTGCTTTTACGCGCCTTATTTTAAAAGGTGCAACAGAATCAAGGATATCCGCGCATGTAGAATTAAAATTGCTTAAAAGTTCTTCAGCGTTAAAAACGTAATTATCATCCAAAGTGCTAAGTATATCACCACAAATGATAGAGTCATTATACATGTGTAATGTAACTTTTTTTTTCGCTGTGAAAACATTGGATTACCGACAAGTGCTTGGCATTGTCGGAAAGCCACAGTTCTGCTGTTTCACGTGATATGCGTGGCTTCTCGCTATTATGCACGGTTGCGGAGAAAATCCACAGAGAAGAACGGGTGTGAATTTGGATGCACTATGTGTCATTCGGGCCCGTAGGGTTAACAGAATTATTAAATTCAGTGAGTGCATAATAAAGAGTTTATGAATGTCAACAAGACACTGTTCCCACTTTAGATCCAGTAGCTGCAAAGATGCATTATGTGCTGTTAATAAGTGCATATTAATAGTTTATTAACCTTGATACCACACTGTTCCCACTTTAGATCCAGTAGCTGCAATGACGCATTATGAGTTGTTAATAAGTGCATATTAATAGTTTATTAACCTTTACATGGCACTGTTCCCACTTTAGATCCGCTAGCTGCAAAGAATCATTATTTACTATTAATAAGTGCATAATTAAGCATTTATTAACCATAATATGGCATTTATATTAACTTCTTATAGTCTCATTAATGTTAATAAACACCTTATTAATTTCATGTTATAGGGTCTTATAGTGTCTTATAAACCAGTAATAAATGTGATTATTATTATATAATTAACCTTTATAAATAATAATAATTAATGTAAATATACATCTTATTAATACTTAGTATAGGTTCATAAACTGTTACCAAAGTTCCTATTAAGTGCTCATAATGCTCCTATAAGCAATAATAACTCAGTCAGCTGTGCTGTAATTAACACTTAGTCTAGTCTTATTAATGTTAATAAGCATCTTATACCATCTTATAAGTGCTTATCAACTGTTAATTTGTGCTTATTAAGCATTAATTAGTGTACCTTAATATAAAGTATTACCCTACATTTTCTTCACAACAAGGGAAAAAAACAAAACAAAACAAAAAAACGATGCTACGGGATAGCTGGTCAATACATCAGTCTTTATGTTAGGCAGTCAGTCAGTCAGTCAGTCAGTCAACAAGATAACTGTGCCTGTGGGAGTCTTTGTTAATAAACCACATTGCTGTTGCAGCTTGTTTGTCTGGTTCATGGATAGACTACAGAAACATTACAACTAGAAGCTTAAAGTTAAAAAAAAAAAAAAAACATCAACACCTCCATCTCAAGATGAGCCAGGGCTTCAGAATAAAAGTGGCAGTAGTTCAGCTTTGATTTATTTCATTATAATAATACTTTACCTTAATAATAAGAGAAGTTTAATTAATTATAGTAGTGCTTTAACTTTATTATATAGCAGTGGCTACTTTATTTGAAATTCAATCAATCAATCAATCAATCAACCAACCATTCAAGTTTATCTATAAAGCACAATATCACAAATCACAATTTGCCTCACAGGGCAATTATTGTAACTGTAGTTATTTAGTCGTTTAGTATTTTGATCAACACATTCTCACTCCAACCTTGTCACATATCTACGTTTGGTCATGGATTTTCCACATCCAGATATGGCATGCAAGGTATCCTGGGTGGATGGCATCTCAACTTATCTCATCTCTCGGCCTGTTACATGCATTGTCTATTTTCAAAATACACTTCCGTTTTCACAGGAAACGTACTGTTTGCATACAGTCTCTTTCAACATAAATTAACTATGTCGGTGCAACACTGTGACATTTTCTTCCTTCAACAACAAACAATGTGGTTACATTTTGCCAACACACGTGTGGTTGGTTTTAAGCAACAAAAGCACATGGTTGGGTTTAGGAAAAAAGAACAGGGTTTCATTGTTGGACTCATCCACCACCCCACCCGCCTTGCTTGGACTTTTGACCTCTTAATGTATGTTGTCGTCCGGCTGTGTTTTCCCCTGATGCCACTGGCTGCATATTATGCTGACGCTTTTCTTTGTCAGTGTCTGACGCTGGAAGTCACGGTGCATTGTACAACCCTGAGGTAAGCAAACAGCTGTTTTACTCTTCAAACAATTTGAGGCCAAAAATACTAAAAACTACAAGGTTGTGCTTCCTCTGCTCCACAACTTGCACCCTCGCTATAACAACAAATACAAGTAAGTAAAAATTTCTTTATATAGCACCCTTCACAGCACGAATGCACAGAGTGCTTTACATCAATAAACAATACAATAGAATACAAGGTAAAATAGAATAAGGACTTAGAAATTAACAAGGTAAAAGCATAGAATAAGACAACCAATACGACAAGAAGAGCACGGTGGTTGGCTATAGGTGGGCGAAAGCCTGCCTGTACAGGTGAGTCTGTTTGAAAGTGCTCTTGGATGGGACTGAACACAGGGCTAGGCGGAGGGCATTCCAGAGCCTTGGGGCCACGACCCCAAAGGCTCGGTCCCCTTTGGTCTTTAGTCTGGTCCTGGGGACCACCAGAAGCTCCTGATCAGCTGGTCATAGTGATCTGCTGGAGGAATATGGGAGGATGAGATCAGATATGTAGGAGGGGGCATGACCGTGGAGGGCTCTGTGGGAAAATAACATAACCTTGAAATGAATTCTGAATTGGACTGGGAGCCAGTGTAGAGCAACAAGGATGGGGGTGATATGGCATGATTTCTTGGACCTGGTGAGCAGTCTAGCAGCGGCATTTTGAACTAGTTGGACTTGGCTGACAGATGATTTGTTGAGGCAGGTAAACAGTGAATTACAGTAATCAAGCCTTGATGAGATAAAGGCATTTACAGACATTTCCAATTCGGAGTGGGATATGATGGACCGAAGTTTTGCAATATTTCAGAGGTGAAAGAAGCAGTTGCAGTTGAGGGATGTGACATGCTTGTCGAGATGCATAGACTGGTCAAATAAGACACCCAGATTTCTAAGGTGGGTGCGAACATTTTCTGTGAAGGACCCCAAGTGCGTGGACACATGAGAGGCAATATTGCCAGTGGCTATGATTAGGACCTCTGATTTAGCAGCATTTAGTTGGAGAAAATTACAGCCCGTCCAGATTTCAGTAGTCTCGTCACCAGATAATCAGAGATCTCTGCCTTCTGATAGTCTGGGGACACTCCTTTCTAAAGTGTGTTTAACACACCGGCGAAAATGGTCAGCAACAAAGCAACGCCTCTTGCATTTTTGAAAAGGACACACCCTCCCGGAAATGTGTGCTCCCCCTTTTCGGCAAGGCAACAAACACACAGAAAGCTTGAAAATGGATGACGAGATTTAACTCCATTTTATCAAACGTGTGCTCAGTCCACAAGATTGTGGAAATGAAGGACTTACAGTGACTTAAGCCATTTTGTACCACTACACGTGTTTCTAGTCGGACTATGCTTACGAGCACAAGAGTTCAGTGAGCCACCGAAGGACCGCCCTGCAGATTTAATATTGGTTCTGCAGGGAGTTTTTTTAAACTCTGAAATTGTATCCGCCCATCTGAACACAAAATGAGGGACACTCCTGTAGCCAAGTGAGTTTCTCCAACTCATTGGGCTTAAAAGAATAATGCATCTGGATGTCATCTGTGTAGCAGTGGTAGGAAATTCCTGTGAATTTACTGATGAGAGAGGCCAGAGGGAGCACATATAGGGTGAAGAAAAATGGCGTGAGGACAAAGGGCCCACAGCCACAGAGAAGCTTCTCTCCCAAAGGTATGAGGTGCACCAATTTACAGCGCTTCCAGATATGCCGACCCACTCCCTGAGTCTGTCCAGCAGGATGCCATGATCCATCGTATCAAACGCCATGCTGAGGTCTAATAGGACTAGGACAGAACATTCACCATGATCAGCTGACCTCATGAGGTCATTTCAGACTCTGAGGAGGGCGGTTTCAGTGGAGTGTTTTTTACGGATGCTGGATTGAAATTTGTCTGTGAGGTTGTGATTTGACAGATAGCTAGTGAGCTGGTTGGCCACAACTTTCTCTAAGACCTTAGAGACAAAAGGTAGCTTGGAGATGGGTCTGTAATTTTTTGGAATTGAGGAGTCCAAATCAGGCTTTTTAAGGAGAGGCTGGACGACCACCTGCTTGAAGTAGGAAGGGACAGAGGAGGGTAAGAGGGGGGCTGTCAATAGTGTTGATGGTGTTAAATAACACTTTGGGATTGTGCTTGCTAGATGTAATGAGGTTGTTCAAGTAAGCAGCTCTAGCTCTCTTAAGGTGCTCACAGACTCAGGCGTACTATAAGCAGAGTGGACTCCGCGAGGAATGTCCGCAGTCATTCGGGCTCCCATAGTCGAGCGCACTTCTGCATTGTAGTTTCCTGTAAAAATGTCCGTAAAACACTACATTATCCACAACACACTCTTCTTTTACACACTCTGTCTGTTTACACTCTTCTGTCATGGCGTCCTACACTGACGACGAGCAGAGCCGACCCAAGGCATAAGCGAAGTAAGCACCTGCTTAGGGCCCCATGACCACTAGGGGGCCCCCAAAAGCAATTAACTTAAAAAAAAAAAGAATAAAAAATAATTATTTTTTTTCCATGTGTGAGTGATGATGATTCATATATTATGAAATGTACGTTGTTGTACAAAAAGACAATATTTTGTTAACAGAGTGTAGTTTCCTACCGTCTCTCTGCTCTAAATGTCAGAGTTCCACAAGTAAGGTGTGCATCCAGCCGTGCAGTGCACACTGCACATCCAAGGAGCTAGGAGCAGGTGGAAGGCCTAATAATGTCACAACAAAGGACATACCCTTCAGAGGCAGAAAAAAGAAAAAGGAAGAAAGAGGAAGAGGAGAAAAAAATGACAAGATAAAGGTACCACCATGGGGAGCAGAGCATTCAGCCGCTCTGCTCCCCGTCTCTGGAATTCATTCCCACCCCATCTCAGAAACATTGATTCACTCCCCCATTTCAAATCACAACTCAAAACACATCTGTTTAAAACTGCCTATTCCATCTGTTGCCAATTGCTCTGTCACTTTCTATTGTTTTTTTGTTTTGTTTTTTAAAATTGTTGTTTCTTTTTAATGGCTTTTTAATGTCATTTTGTGTATCTGTATGGTGTCCTTGAGTGCCAAGAAAGGCGCCTTCAAATAAAATTTATTATTATTATTATTATTATGTTTGCATGTCTTGGTAATGTAATGTTTGGTGTCAAGGAGATTTTGAAAAGTTTCCTCAAATTAGGAAAGTCCCTAATTATTGTTGATATTTTGTTCCAACTACGTTAGCCTATAATAGCAAATTAGCTAGCTAACGTTACTTCAAAACTAGAGAAACTTCTCTTTTAACTGGTAGGTTATATAGCTAACTATTCAAGCTAATGTTTTTGTGTTTGTGTAATACTTTGAATAAGTTGATTCTCGGTGTATATATTCTGGGTCGCTTTTTGGCATCAAAACAACGTTTTTGATAACAACGTTTGATAGCAAATGTTTAATAACAACTAACATGAATTACAGATGTGATTTGCTAGCAATATGTTTTTGCATTAATGAACTAACTTAGTTAACTTATGGTTTGAGATATGTTGTTTGTTGCAGAGCATAGTCATTTATGTGAGTAAATAAACAAATTGCTTTACATCACCTCCCTAATATGCTCATAAGTTATATGAAACTTCCCCAGGAGCACTGTTAAAGTATTTTGGAGGAGGCACTGACAGCCCAAGGGAAGTCCACCTCCTCAGGCTCAGCCAAGGCTAATGAATCAGGTGAGGGAAAAACTGTCACCATATATATTTAATTTCTAGTCAAATTATCTCATTAAGATATACTAATATATAATCATATGACAAGGGACATGTTTTTCATCTTAGGTCCATCTCCATCCTCTGACCCATCCACTGTGCCCACTGTCCCCTCTGTGTCTGCTGCAACCTCAGCCCTACCTGGTCAGTTAACAACAAAACAGCCTTTGTAATTGCTCAGTGTAATGCAGAATATTCTAAGATGAATCATTTTTAATATAAGACATAATCATATGAAAAGGGACATGTTTTTAGACAAATGCATATTATTTCAAAACTTCTCAAGCAATTTTCAGTTGCTCCACTGGCAGATTGTTTTTTTATTACAAGCTGTAGCTGTACTATTTTACTTAGAAAATAAGCAGCATAATTTTCAAGTATAATATGATATCTAACATGACTAGCTTTTGTTGTTGTTTTTCATCTTAGGTCCATCTCCATTCTTTGCTCCATCCACTGTGCCCACTGTCCCCTCTGTGTTGCAGTTTATTTGAAACAAAAAATAATAAAGCAGATTGTGTTTACAGTAAATGATTGGTTTATTTTGTTACTTGTAGTTGGCCTAGATGACATTTGGTATCCCACTTAGTACTATATCACTTTGTATATTAAGTGTAAATCGACCACCAGCTGCTCTTGTCGCTGAATTTGCTACCATTTCAGATTAAAAACCATAAATGGGTAAAACATGCTGGGCTGCTCTTTGAGGTTTTATGCATTGATTCTCTATGTGGCCAGTAAGGTGAGTTGCTGACTTTGCCAAATATTAATTGAGAGATTTTTCAGCAAGTTTGCAAATCTGTTGTCTGCTTTCACTGTGGATTACAATCTAACTACAACAGAAAGTTCTCACATCTAGTTTTACAAGTGATGACAGAATAGAACATGAAATAACTCATAGTGGGTGTGTGAATGATCAATAATCATTATTATTAGCAGTAATAGAGGGCCCCAAAATCAAATTTTGCTTAGGGCCCCATGGAGGCTTGGGCCGGCCCTGACGACGAGGAAGAGGAGCTGCTCTGCCTGCTGGCTCTGCAAGCAAATAAACTGAATAGATGGTGGTATGTACGGCCACTAAATGCCACAAGAGACCAGGAAGGGGAGTTTGCCATGTTGGTGAGGGACATGCAAAGTCTTGACATGTCTTGACAAACACTTTCAATACTTCAGAATGAATAGTGAAAAGTTAGACGATCTAGTTGGACACACATCATCAGACGCTCCAGCTCTGTTCCACCACGCGATGGTGGCAAATACAAAATGCAGATCGGTGTCACATGTATTGCATGTTGATGTTAAAAATACATGCCGAGCAGTCTTTTGTGTGACACTGGTGCATGGAGCGGAGTCCACGCGGTCGTAAAATCTGAGCTTTGCACGCACAGGGCTTGCGGACGTCCGCTTTTAGTCCGGGCGGACCTCCACGGAGTCCGCTCCTAGTACGTTCCGCCTGAGTATGTCTGGGCCTTTAATGCAAGTGCATGTTGAAAACATGAACCAAACAATCTACGTCATCATCGCGGGACACCAAAACATTGCTGTTGAAATTAGCAGTGTAACTTTCTACAGCTGAACTGTTAACAATGCGAGAGCATTTGGTTAGCTTCACTGGTACAAAATCGTTATCAAAAGATAAGTTCAACATAACACCTTTGTGATCAGTCACCAGCAACTCCTCAGTACACACATCATTGACATTTAACCCAATAGAAAACAAGATCTAATGTGTTGCCCTTGCTGTGAGTGGGACCAGAGACATGCTAGGTGAAGAGAAATGATTCAGCAATGTTGAGAAAGTCAACTGCAAAATTGTCCGAGCTCTTGTTTACATGAATGTGAAATCCCCTATCATGAGAATTCTGTCCAAGCAGATGATGGATGCCAGAAAGTTACCAAACTCAGCTAGGAACGAGCTGTTTCTACCTGGGGGGCGGTAAATTAGAACGCAGTGAAAGGGGTTTGTGTGGCTAATTTTATTCATTAGGACTTCAAAGGACGAGTGAGATCCAGAGTTTAGCGAGCTAAAGTAAAAACAGTCTCGATAGACCATAGCTAAGCCTCCTCCTCGGCCTGTGGATCTAGGGGCACAGGAATAAGCGCAATCTGGCGGACATGGTTTGTTTAGAGAGGCAAAGTCATCAACTTACTGCCAGGTTTCAGAGATGAGCATGCAGTCCAGGTTATTGGATACAAAGAAATCATTCAAAACAAATGATTTGTTTGTCATGGATCTGGCATTTATTAATCCTAATCTGATGATGTCAGATCCAGCTGTGCCGAAGGTAGAGGCTCGAGGTAGTGATTGTGGGCACCACCAGGTGACAGGTGCAGTGTGAAGGAGGTTAGTATTATTCACAGCCTTAAAACTGCCACACACACACAGGGAGGCCTATCAGTCACAATAGTTTGAATGGGGAGAACAGTAGTAGAGGGAGTTGCTGCCCAATGGTGCCTGTAGGGGGAGTTCTCACTGTGGACAGTACTCTGAGTTGGCACCATAGAAGAAGGGGGAGGTGTGTGGGATGAAAATAGTCACGTGGACAGGATTGCACAACATGCTGTCTGTAAGAAACAGACCTGGAAGCTTCTGTAACAGGACGGCTACAGTGGCTCCAGGAAAGCAGTGTGACTGCATTAAAAAAACCTGATATTTCTTATTATGGAATCTCCAAAGATGGCAGTGGCTGGAGGAAAAAGCGGACGGGGAGGAAGCTTCTGGGTATACTGGCAAGGAAAAATATATTTCTTCCAATCAGGTGTGATTGATTGATTTTGCATACACATTGGTAATGTATTACAATGCTACATCTGAACATTTGGCAAGCATTATCAATATCATGTTAGCCTTACTTTAACTGTTCATCTTATCAAATACTAATTGTAATTGTAAACCAAAACTTAAGTCCTAACCAGCAGGACAATCTCATGTAAGAGGATTGCGCTCATTTGTATATCCCATTTTGACAGAAATTGTGATGTCACAGGCCTTGTCAGGATGTGTTAGGATGTGTTCAGGATGTCTTACTTGTAAGAATTGTGGTCCAGGGTGCTGCGGTCCAGGTCAATGTGGTTGATGAGTCTTCGGCTGTAAAGAACATTCATGTCTTTGGTCACAGACAGCAGACTGTGGCAAAACTTCACGCCAGTCTCCTGCAGCTCCTTGGTTCCTGTCTGCAGGCCCTGCACATACACACAACCACCCACCCACCCACGCACGCACGCACGCACACACGCACACGCATATGCACACACACACACACACACACAATTTAAGTCCAAGATTGCATTCATGCTAACTAAACAAATGGATTGATCTTCACAGCTGACACACATGCTGTGTTTCTCCCTGAACACACACACTTACACACTTTGTTTTTGTTTCTGTTTAGTTTGTTCGGATGGAGGGTGGAAACATTGGGCCTAATGCAAGAACCAATCGTATGAACAGATTTCTTCTTAACTGGCAGTGACATGTTTTTAAAATAATTCATGGTAAGTTTACATGTTGTTGATTGTGTGTTTTAACTGCACTTTTTCCTAGAGAGGCTTCTTCTAAAAACATTCCTACAGGCACTTTAGTTTTTATTTGCGACAGTTTAATTTGTACTACTGTATTTTATTTGCACTATTTATACAAAAGGTTTTTTATTGCACTTTTTATGATTACCTCCTGGGCTAGGGCAACCTTAAGGAGCTTTAATAATAATCATAAACAGTTGCCTCTAAGATAAAAAATACATGTGTTTTTGAAGGGGTTGGAAGGGGTTATATTATATATATATCGGTCTCAGTGAAATACATCATTAAACAAAATCACTATGTAAAGCCTGTGGGCTAAGGGTAACTGTCTGGCTAGTAAAACCCTTCCACGAAAACACTATAACAGCCCAGATGCAGATGAACCAGTGCTAAATGGTTCTAATATTCCCTCCTTAGGTTAAAAAAATCATCCTTAAACAGCACAGTAAAAAACAGCACCGAAGTCTCAAAAGGGCCTGGGGACCAGAATTTCTGGCTGACAGTGTCTGCTAACATGTAGTCAGCTTTCAAATGAGGAATGATCAGAATGTTCATGTGGTGTGCATTTCCTCACGCAGCACGTCAGCAAACACTGATTGGCCTACACAGTTAACACCACTGAAAGTTTAGTTATGTGTTGTTGTTATGTGTGCTGTGTTTCAATTACATAAAATACATTCAACCCTTGTAATTACATAGTATCTATATTTAACGTACAGTGTCTGTTAGTAGGAGAACTCTGTGTGCAACATGCTGCAGCTCCTTCAAAAATCGACATCTGATGGAATTTTCTAGAGTGGATGTGATCAGCACGGACAGCCTTCTGACAGAGCTCTGTACCCTGCTGAGTGCATGTATTTTATTTTTTGTTTTATATTCATATACTATTCTTGTCCTGTGTACAAAAAGTACACAATAACAAGCAGCCTAAATATGAAATGTGTTATTGATTCTGTCTCTGTCATTAAAGTGATCTAATATGTTTTTCTGAAGGACTACATGAAACATATAAGCAGTATGCCTACAGCTGTAAAACTACAACAACAAAAAAAAAAAACCCACAAGTAAATCTGGGTCATATGTGAAATGTCTGGAAACTACATGTGCCTGAAATGGTGTTTCACATGTGACATTATATGTAAAACTTTTGTTTTAACACATGAAAAATTATATGTGCCTCATCAGGGTCATCTAAAACCACACGACCCTGAATGTGAAATGTAGACATGTAAAATGATAAACTACATACGATAAATTCTGGTATGTCATGTCTAATGTCAATATAATAGTGTTGGGATTCACGGGACCAAAGATGATTTGTCATTTGTTAAAATCTAAACTGGACATGTGAAGACTTTTCTTCTCTGCATGCTTTTTGTTCTTCAGACCGAGAGAGCCATTTCTCACCTCAGTGAGACCAGTCGTCAAACTTGATTGGAAAGGACTTTTACAGTGACGTGACTCTGTGATGTCACCAGGCCACTGTAGAAGGTCTGCTCCCTTCAGACAGACACTGTCTTGCTTGTGAGCTTTCGACCAGCTCACAGCACCTCTGGCTCCTGGGCCTTTGGCCCGCCCAGAAAGATCTCTCTTTCTCTTGGTCTCTGACCAACTCAGAGGCCATTGCTCCAAACCACTAAAGGGAGGGCAATTGCTCACAGACTCTCTTTCTCCTGGACCATGACTTGCCATGCTCAAGACAGAGGCAAACCTGAACCAGAGAAGTTAGATTTGCAAACACATGGTTTGCAACTTGCTTTCCAGTGACAAGGAGAACCAAACTGAGTTAGCACCCCAGTGTCTAACTCTGCAAAGACCCCGAGCAACCAGCTTGCTCGGATCTGCAGCTTTGGAACATGGACACAACAAAGACTGCATCTGGAACCACAGCTCTTTCCAGCCTCTCCTGCCGGCTAACAAGAGCAGCACATTACAAAGTGACTCTTTCTTCCATCCATTCAAGGATCAGTAATGTAACAACTGGGCATAGTTTTGTCACAGCTGTACAGGCTAAGTAAGAGTGTTTAATTTGTTTTGAATGTGATTTAATGCTGTTTACCGAGTCATTGTTATGATTATTTGCAATGAGGTTATTGGTTAGTTGGCTTCGCCAAAGCTAAGTGTTCAGTTTGCTAATGCTGTTCACAGAAACACCTTGCATGCAGCTAAACATCCTCTGCACTGATCCAGACCATTTGCAACACATATCACATTCACATAGACTCATTTACAAATAGGCTTTCACCAGAGCTACACCCAAAGAGGCAACTCAAAGTCCCGCTTCTTTTCCTTTGTCTTTGTCCTGATCACATGGTCAGACAAGACCTCCCTCGATCTGAAGCCAGCTTTGATTCAGCCAACTTGTAGTTCTCTGTTGTCAGCCATTTTGTGTTGTAGGCCAAACAGCCCTTTGATCACCACACTTGCCTTTGTCTATCTGTCTGTCTGTCTGTCTGTCTGTCTGTCTGTCTGTCTCTCTCAAATTCAAATTCAAATTCAAATTCAAATTCAAATTCATATTAGCTTTATTGGCATGAATGGTATGAACCGTTGTTGCTGAAAGCAGAACGTACATACAGACATACAATTCAATTACAATACAATTAATACAATACATTAATTATTAATATAAATACATTAAATATTTTACATTAAATACATTTTATATTAAATAGGCAGAGAGTTATAAGGAGACTGTTTTGTTGTGTTGTTGTTGTGTCTGTAGTGTAAGATTTAATCACTAATCAGGTAAATGTTTTATTTTGCAGTTAATTAAGGTTGGAATTCATGAATGTATCCATGTATGGCAAAGCACTTTTACACAAGTTTGCGTATTCATATATTGAAAACACACACATACCATACCATTTATTGCCTGGAAGTGTAATAGTAGACAGTAGTAGTAGTAGGCCGGAAGAAAAAAGATTACACCATTAGGACATGTCTGGGCATGTCCAGGCGTGTCTGAACAAAGGCAAAAAGGCCTGCCACTAGAGGGGGAAGGATTAAGAAAAGAGATGACTCAGCAGAAATTCTATGATAAAAGAGCGAGCGCAAACAAAGAAATTCCAGTCTTGCTCCAGAGCTTGACTCATTTGGGTTGTGATGTGTTTGTTGCCTGCGAGCACATTAAACTCAGTTGCATCTGATTCTACGTGTCTCCAGTGATTTTTTGACCTCTGAGTATTTGAGTTTTTGATATCTAATGGAAGGTAAAGAAAGTCCGTTTGAGAGGAGAAGAGCGAGATCGCGAGCTTTCTGGCATGGCTCGGGACCTTGACTTTTTTGTTTCTACATTATTTGGCGAAGCCAGTGCAGGAGGACGAGGAGGTCGGATCCTGAGATCGGGGGGCGCTTGGCTGCACATCAGACGTACAGGTGGCCACCAGATAAGGTAAGCAGAGCCTTTTTCTGCCTAAACCGGGTGCGTCTGAGGTGCAGTTGGGAGCCGCCTGGGTCGGAGGTATTTGACAAATTCCTCTCCTAAAGAACCTAAAATGTGATGAAAAAATTACTAACTAATGACACAACATTGGAACATAGCTGATATATTGCTGGAGACAACTGAATCTAGTGCAACACAGTGTGTGTGTGTGTAAGTTAGAGAGATAAACATGGAGAGTGAATGTGGGAGTGAGTGAGTGTGTGTATGTGTGTGTGTGTGGAATGTAGGGGAGTGAGCTAGAGTAACCAAGCAGGCAAAATAAAGAGTGAATGTGTGTGTGCTGAATGTACGGTAACAAATGTAGTGAGGAATGTAGTAAGAGTAAAGTATTTTAAGTATTAAGAAGACAAACAAGAATAACAAGTGCACAAGAGAAAAAGAAACCGGTAAATAAGAGCTGAAAAAGAGAAACAGAATAAAAGAGAAAATAGAGATACATAAAACCATATCCATGGATACCGCTGCCTATCCTTTCAGTGCACCTTTAAGCCTGTAGGGGCAGGAGCGCTGTGTTGGACGGCAGGCCTGCACGGGCGGATATAGTATTAAAGAGACAAAAGTGCACAATAAGAGAAGAAAAGAGTCAGAGATACTCAAAAGCATATACGTGGTTACCACTGCCGAAACTCGCCAGCACTCCCTTTAGCCTGTAGGGGCGGGGGTGTTGAAGCCAGCTGGCAGGTTTGCGCAGGCGTAATGCTAAGCAAATCCGCGGATACCGCTAATGGCTTGTCTAGTACACCTTTAAACCAAGAAGGGGTGTGTGTCTGGGGGAGACATCAGGATTGCATAGGCGGTTTGCTGTAGAATAAAAGGCCTAAAAAGCTTCTGTGGATACCGCCGTTTTGAGGAAAGTGACCTCCCAGCCAAGAAGGAGGGGGAGTTACCTTAGAGAGAACGGGACTGAATGGACAGAACGCTGAAAACGTTGCAACCAAAGAGAAAAAGGAAAAGAGAAAAAGACAAAAAAGAAGTCAAAACAGTTAACAGATCGATCAAAAGTGTAAAATTTGTAAAAATCTAACTGTAAGCTATAAAGTTGTTGTACATACATTGTAGTATATCTAGAAGTAAGTTGTGGTAAACACAATATAATCTATTCAAAGTAATGCATGAAGCGTTGTATAAAGTGTTGTAAATACAGTAAAGTGTCAAATATAATGTAACTGTAAAAAGACTGACAAATCATTGGGAGACTGACTTAACCGAGAGTACAAAGGGAGGGGGTGAGGAATGCAGCCAGCACAGAGTGAGGAACACAGCCAACAGAAGTGGGTTTATACAAAAAACAAAGCTTTGTTCAAATTTGATAGTTTGGTTCTGACCTCTATTGGGTTAAAGGTCATTACAAAGAAAAAATACATTTTGGGGCCTGAATGTTTTATCATAATCTGGTATCTGTGTGTTTGTTTTATGTGATTTGTTTCAAAATTTTGTTACATGAGGTAGTTATTAACAGTGACTCAGTGAAACAAAACCAGACAAGGGTAACCTAACAGTGTCAACAAATTGTCTGGGGACTGGAAATCTAACGGTGCCAACGAAAAGTCCATATGTTTCACTGATTGAACCAGTTGCTCGGGTGAACTCCATACAAACTGGTTGGCTGTTAAGGGGAGAATAAAAAAGAAATATCTGTTATTTTAATTTAATTTTATAGATAAATAAAATAAGTGATAAGTATAGTCTCATAAATGAATAGAATAAGTAATAAAATTATAAATTATAAATGATAAGTAGTTTTAGTTTATATGTATAGTTTTATAATAAATAAAATAAGTAATAAAATAAAGAAAAAAGAAGTTGAGATCAATCTGTTAAGAGTTGGATGGAAGAGGGTGACAGCAGTAGTAATGAAATTTGGGCTGAAGAATATTGCATGACTGATGGTTCAGTGGACACTAGAGGCATAAAAAACACATTTCGGGTTGGAAAGAAGCTGCATAGACAGCGAAGGGGGTGACCAGATACAGAGAATCAAACTAAGCTGTTAAATAAATCAAGTACACAGGCTCCCTGCTGCAACATTGTGAGATCAAATTAGGCTGACTTCACTGGTACAACATTGTGGACCAGAGATAACACAAATAGGGAGAGTAATAAGGCAAACACATAAATTTCACCAGTGACAGGTTAAGAGGTGAGGTTATACATAACTCACAGAACACCTGAAATAGATGGAAGAGGGAAATGAAGGGAGAGTGAGAATAAGACGCAAGAACTAGGTCAGTATGATGCAGAAGAAGAAGCAGACGACGAGGAAGTTCAGATATGGTCAGACACAGACTCAAGGGAAGAATAGGAGGAGAGAGCAGTGAAGCTTACAAGATTAATGAAGTCATATACAATGCCATCAGAAAAAGGCAGAGAAGGACAGTACAGAGTCAGTACGGGATCAGCTGTTAAAAATCCAATTGGAAGATGCACGACGTAAAACCAACAATGCAAAAAAAAAAAAATAAAAGCAGAGAAAAAATCCACCAATCAGATGGTTCGGCAGCTTCCGCCCTTCCCCATACACACTCCAGATCTATTTCCGACCCCAGAGTGGGTTGATCCTCGCCCTCCCCATTGGAGTGGCTTGAGAGGAGGTACAGGAGGATTCAGAGGCAGTGGTGGGGGTCGTGGCGGCCCAAGAGGGGGTCAGGGTGGTAGAGGGTGTTTTATTTGTGGAGCCACCTTGAATCTCCCTGTGTCTAAACCCCAAATATCATCCTCAGCAGTTGAACTAACTGGGTTCTCGGGACAACCACAAAATCTGCCGCTCACCAAACCACTCACTAGAACCATACTCCAGGCTGAACAGACATTTTCACGCAGATATGTTTCTTCTTTGTCATGCCCTGTGAATCTATTGGGGAGAGATGTGCTGCTGAAGTGTGGAGCTTCCATACTCTGCACCCGGATGGGCTGATAGTGACCTTCCCAAATGGCTACACTGTGAACTGCTCGTTAACAACTGTGCATTCCTCCTCGCAAATGTTTTTATCAGCGGATACCTCCCCCACGGCTGAAGGACATTGAGCTGATATCTACTGGGGCCTTCTCGAGCCAGAAACCATGGAGACGCCTGGCATTGGCACTCTCTATCAGTCTTGGCGTCCCTGGGTTCAGTTATTAAATCCCTACACGCCTCCTCCCGATCCCCTCCATGTAACTCTTTATTATGACAGGAATGGCAACGAGCTGTATCAACAGGCATTTTATAATGAGATAGAAGGGAAAATGTGGGAGTTAACATCCACCTGCATACTGGTGGGAAATGGGGGAGTGGCTGCAGCTGTTGAACTGACCTCAGAGCAATTGCAATAGTATGAGGGGGCGGAGGAAGCCTCCCCTTCACATATCCTTGACAGTGCATGCAAAACATCAAGCTAAAGACTTAGGCAATATGTGTAAAAAACATTATTCACAGATGGATGTTGTTTTAGACATCCAACGGAGGGACTGAAAGCAGCATATGCAGTGGTAAGACAGACAGAGACAGGGTTTGAGGAAGTGATTACAGAAAGTGTAACCGGAAAAGAATCATCTCAATTGGCTGAACTCCAAGCCATGATTGCAGCATTAGAATGGGCTGAAGGGAAAAGAGTGAACATCTACACAGACTCTGCCTATGCCGTTGGAGCGATCCATGTGGAAATGACACAGTGGATCAGATCTGGCTTTTTAACAGCAGCAAAGACCCCCATTAAGCATGACAAGGACATGAGGAGACTACGGGAGGCTCTGATGAAGCCGGCACAGGTAGCAGTGATTAAGTGCAAGGGTCACGACAAAGCAAGGACAGTTGTCTCCAGAGGCAATGACGCAGCAGATGTGGCAGCCAAAAGAAAGGCAGGATACAGTCAGCAGTATGTAATGCTACAAACAGAGAGAACAGTGCATGACCTCCTGCCGCCCTGTGATGTAAATATGTTAATAGCAGAACAGCAGAAAGCCTCTCCAGAGGAGCTCACAGTATGGAGAGAAAGAGGAGCAGTAAAGACAGAGGGTATGTGGGGGTCTCCAGACGGGAGACCTGCACTGCCCCCAGGGCTGAGGAGATCAGTCCTTCAAGAAGCTCATGGTGTGACTCACTGTAGGAAAACGCAAATGGCACGATATCTCACTCATTGGTTGCCAGCGGTGATTGAGAATCGCATCCAAAAATGTAAGATATATACAGAATACAATGTTAGACCCGCGGTGAAACCACATCAGGGGAGATTTCCCCTCCCCAAACTCCCAGGTCAAGAGGTCATTAATGACTATACAGACATGCTAGAGAGAGTGGGAGGATACAGGTGTCTTCTGGTGGCAGTGGATGCATACACTGGTTGGCCAGAAGCTATACCTGCCAAAACAGAGGATGCAAAGACAGTAATCAAATTTCTGATCAATCAATACATTCCCACGCATGGGTTTCCCAAAAGAATCAGATCCGACAATGGAACCCATTCCAAAAACAGAGATCTACAAGAAGTAGAGAGAGCATTGGGACTAAAACACACATTTGGCACAGTCTACCACCCTCAATCACAGGGGGTAGTAGAAAGAGCAAATGGGATTCTGAAAACAAAAATAGCAAAAATAGTAGTAGATAGTGGAAATAAGCTTAACTGGGTGGATGCTTTACCGCTTGCACTAATGTCAATGCGCTCACAAGCTAGCAGAGTCACGCATCTAACACCGCATGAAATGCTTATGGGCCGGCCCTTGCTGCTACCATACTTAAGAGGTCCCCATGAGGGACCGTCCCTGGAACAATTACAAGGCAAAATATTTGACTATTTACGAAGTCTTACCTGTATCCATAGGGCTATCTCCCAGCAGGTGAAAGGCACCACAGAGGACAGAAGGGTCGAAATCCCAGAAGGCCTTCAACGCATACTTCCTGGAGAGTGGGTGTACGTCAAGGTGTTCAAAAGGAAGTGGGACCAGCCACGAGAAAGGTCAGAGAAGGTCCATACAAGGTCATATTAGCTACACCAACTGCCTTGAAAGTTGAAGGTAAGGACGTTTGGTTCCATCTTAACCACTGCTGCAGAGCTAACAACCCAGAAAGGGTGTCGACAGAGAGCACCTCAGAGGAAAACACCCCATCCTCAGTGGCTGACGATGGACCTCATGAGCCGCAGGGCTGATGATGAGGGCCCAAGCGCAGAGAGAACAGAGAGAGGAGAGAGAGCAGAGGCAGAAAGAGAGCAGGGAGAAGAAAGCAGCAGCTCAGAAACAGGTGAAGATGGTAACCTGACTCAAGTTTACATGTGTAGACAGAGACCAACAAGTACAACATTCCAATTGGAACACTAAAAACCTCATCAATTCTTGATTGGTTAGAAAAGTTCTCTGTTGGAAAAATCTTACAGACTATAGGAGTAATATTTGGACTCGGCGTCCTTCCCCTTCAATGGCCTCATCACCTCATGAAAATTGATACACAGGTCAAGAATGGCGAGCTCTTGCATCTGATAGGGGCATCGCCCATGAGGGGGGACAAAATGCCTCTATAGCGCCCCCTTCAAATTTTCAAAAACCCCTCCCCATAGAGGTTTTTTTGGAGAAGGAAGATGAAAATTGGTACATATGTTGCCCAGACGCACAAAAAAGTCTCTGACACCAATGGTCTACTCCAAACAGGAAGTCGCCCATTTTGATTTAAACTTTTCTGTTTGATTTCCATAATTGTGTATTTTAACAAACTCCTCCAGATCTTGTCTGTTGTGGTCCTGATTTTCTGTGCAATTGTGTTTACTGTTATCTGATCCTTCTCTCCCTCTCCCTGCAGAGTGAGTGCCGAGGGGCGGGGCGATCTCCGGGAGCACTGGGCTCCCGGCACACCTGCAGCTCGTTCTGCCTAATTAGCAAGCTTCTTAAGCCACACTCTCTTTGTCTCCAGTGCTGGATTATTCTCTTTGCTCTAGTATTACGCTCATGCTCTCAGTGATCTCCTTCCTCCCGCCACATGTTTATGCTCCAGTATTTGGTCTCCAGGTTTAGTGAGTTTTTGTGCCTCGTCACTCTTTTTTTTGCATTTTTGTTCCTGCTCGTTTTCCCATGTTAATGGTGATTTTCAGTTCAGCCTTTTCTGTTGTTACTTTTCCCTCAGAAAGAGTTTTTGTTGATACTTTGTTTGCTTGTATTTTTTCTGTGAACTGATTTTTTGTTGCTACTTTGTAAATAAACTGTTCTTTGAACGTAACTCTGCAACTGGGTCCTGGCTTCCTTGTCTGGCACTTAACATTGTCCAATCAACTACAGATTTGGTACAGATCACCCTGAGGCCATGCTGATCAAGAGTTATTAAAAGCTTTTCTCTATGTCAAGGGGCGTGGCTGCTAGGGCGTGACAAACTTTGGCGACTTTTCGTTTCCTCGCCATCGAATTTCGAACGGACCTCATGCCCACATACTTGATCTCAGCAGCTTAAAACTTGCTGGACATGATGATGGCTCCGCCCCGAACGTCCCAATATGTTAATATCCTACCTTACTCATAGCGCCCCCCGGTGGTAACAGGAAGTGACTAGTGTTTGCTTTAACATGTACTGATGACACAAACTTGACCACATCAACTTCATTCCACATTTAATGCATGCAGAACAAGTTGGCAAAGCTACCTTATGAACACTGTGAAGCTACGTCTAATGGTGTCCATATGGCGGTGTGGCAACTATCGATCCCTCGCCACCAAATACGTTTGGCATTTTGATGGCTTCAGCGACATCATCTCCTCATGAAAATTGATACACAGGTCAAGAATGGCAAGCTCTTACATCTGATAGGGGCGTCGCCCATGGGGGGGGGGGGGGGGGGGGGGGGGGGGGGGGGGGGGGGGACAAAATGCTTCGAAAGCGCCGCCTTCAAATTTTCAAAAACCTTTCCCCATAGGGTTTTTTTTGGAGTAGGAAGATGAAAATTGGTACACATGTGTATGTTGTCCAGACGCACATAAAAGTCTCTGGCACCAATAGTCTACTCCAAAAAGGAAGTCGGCCATTTTGATTTTGATTTGTCATTTTGGCATGATTTCCACATGTTGTATTTTAACAAACTAGTCCTAGTGAGTTCATCCAATCAACCTCAATTTTTTTTACAGATCATCCAGAGACCATGCTGATCAAAAGTTGTGCTCTGCATGTCTGTTGGTCAAAGGGCAAGGCTGATATGACGCTGCCATTTTTTATCCTTCTCCATGCATATTCATGCAGCTCTCTCTCCCACATAATTCATCCAAACTGCTTCAAAATGTCTGTACATGGTAAAAGCCCTGCCCTCAACGCCTTCATATGCTCGTAGGCAATCTTGCTCACGCCGCCCCCTTGTGGAAACAGGAAATGCCCTATTATACATTGACATTGTTCGATTTGCTCTAAACTTTACGTGTGATGAGGGTCCGCCCCTGGACACACTTGCACACATTTAGTCACACTCCCAGTGCCCCTGGTGGATGAACAAAACATTACATTTTTTTCACACCTGCCAGGTTTTCTCTCCCTTCTCGCTTCGTGCCACAGCCCCCGTGTGCCTCAGGCCCCTGCAGTTGCATGGGGGAACAATGACCCGTTCATCGCTGCTTGCAACTTTAATTAGGGCCCTAGCAATGATGAAGTCCTCCGTGAGGACCCTATTGTAATCACGCTGTTTATTATTATTATTTATTTTTATTATTATTAGGGACCGAGTGACGACTTTGTCGTCCGAGGAACCTATTGTAATTGTGCTGTTTATTATTAGGGCCCGAGGGACGATGAAGTCGTCCGTGAGGACCCTGTTGTAATCATGCTGTTAATTATTATTGTTTATTATTATTATTATTATTATTATTATTATTATTGTTATTAGGGCCCGAGCAACGACGAAGTTGTCCGAGGACCCTATTGAAATCGCCCTGCTTATTATTATTATTAGGGCCCGAGCGACGACGCAGTCCTCCGAGGACCCTATTGAAATTGCGCTTTTTAATATTATTATTATTATTATTATTATTAGGGCCCGAGCGACGACGAAGTCGTCCGTGAGGACCCTATTGTAATCGTGCTGTTTACTAGGGCCCAAGCACCTAGTGGTGCGAGGACCCTATGGAAATGCAAGGATTTTTATTATTCTTCTTCTTCTTCCTCCAAATGAATTGCCTTTTTGGGAGGCTTAACATACCCGAAAACTTTGCAGATATATCAGAACTGGTGAAAAATTAGATATTTTAATGGTCTCGTGCGCGGGTTCCAAAAAATGGCTCAGTAGCGCCCCCTACAAAAGTTTAAGGAAACAGCCCCTGAAGCTAGTTTAACCTACATGTATGAAACTCTGCAGGCTTATGTAGCGGTCAGAGACGTACAAAAAGCCTCTTGGAGGCATGCTCTAAACCCAACAGGAGGTCAGCCATTTTGAATTTACTGTGCAATTTTGGTGCATTTTTGCACCCTGGTGTGTACCATCCCAAGACCTTGAAGATGAAAAGTTATCAAAAGCTTGAGTTTCTGTAAATCAATCAATCAATCAATCAATCAATCAATCAATCAATCAATCAATGTTATTTATAAAGCCCAATATCACAAATCAGCATACGACATCCCTCTGTCCTTTGGACCCTCACAGTGGATAAGGAAAAACTCCCCCAAAAAAACCCTTTAACGGGGGAAAAAAATGGTAGAAACCTCAGGAAGAGCAACTGAGAAGGGATCCCTCTTCCAGGACGGACAGACGTGCAATAGATGTCGCACAGAACAGATCAGCATAATAAATTAACAGTAATCCGCATGACACAATGAGAGAGAGAGAGAGAGAGAGAGAGAGAGAGAGAGAGAGAGAGAGAGAGAGAGATGCAGGTAATGACAGTAGCTTACAACATTATTGAAAGTAATAATATTATAGTTGTAGTTCTGGCTACTGTGATACAATATGCTGAAAGTATGTATTAATATCTGGTAATGTACATGTGTGACAATAATCATATGTGTATAATAACAGTAGAAGTATGACTAATGACTAATGATGGCAGCAGCAGCAGGAGGCATCTGGCAGGACCACGGCAGCAGCACAACCACACACGTCAGGCTGTCCAGGCACCGCTGCAATATGAGTTAATCTGAGAGACAGTGGAGCACAAAGGCTCCGGAGAAGAAGCCGAGTTAGTGACATCCAGAATGGCCGAGTTAGCAAGATGCAGTAATACGAAGAATACGAGAGAGAGAGAGAGAGAGAGAGAGAGAGAGAAGGAGAGAGGGTGCCTGGTGTATTATATGGGGTCCTCCGGCAGACTAGGCCTAACTAGGGGCTGGTACAGGGCAAGCCCGAGCCAGCCCTAACTATAAGCTTTATCAAAGAGGAAAGTCTTAAGTCTAGTCTTAAATGTGGAGACGGTGTCTGCCTCCCGGACTGTAACAGGAAGATGATTCCACAGGAGAGGAGCCTGATAGCTGAAGGCTCTGGCTCCTGATCTACTTTTGGGGACTTTAGGGACCACGAGTAACCCTGCGTTCTCAGAGCGCAGTGTTCTGGTGGGATAATATGGCACTATGAGCTCTCTAAGATATGACGGAGCTTGACCATTTAGAGCTTTATAAGTTAACAGTAGGATTTTAAATTCAATTCTGGATATTACAGGGAGCCAGTGCAGAGAAGCTAAAACAGGAGAAATATGATCTTGTTTCTTAGTTCCTGTTAGTACACGCGCTGCTGCATTCTGAATTAGCTGGAGAGTTTTTAGGGACTTACTAGAGCTACCTGATAATAGAGCGTTACAGTAATCCAGCCTAGAGGTAACAAAATTTTTCTGCATCTTTTCGGGTCAGGATAGGCCTAATTTTCACAATATTACGCAGATGAAAAAATGCAGTCCGTGAGGTTTGTTTTAAATGAGAATTAAAAGACAAATCTTGATCAAATATTACTCCGAGGTTTCTTACGGTAGTGCTAGAGGCCAGAGTAATGCCATCTAGAGAAACTATGTCATCAGATAAAGAGTCTCTGAGTTGTTTGGGGCCAAGAACAATAACTTCAATTTAGTCTGAATTTAACATCAGGAAATTGGTGCTCATCATGTCTTTAAGGCAGTTATGGAGTTTAGTTAATTGATTACTTTCTTCGCATAAAACAATGGAAATTTATAGAGTGATTTCTAATGATGTTACCTAAAGGAAGCATATATAGAGTAAATAGGATTGGTCCGAGCACAGAACCTTGCGGAACTCCAAAACAAACTTTAGTACGTAAGGATGATTCATTATGAACGTCAACAGACTGAAAACGATCACATAAATAAGATTTAAACTAGCTCAGTGCAGAACCTTTTAGGCTAATTAAGTGATCCAGTCTCTGCAGTAAAGTGGGATGGCGTCAAAGTTAGGGGTCTCGCCACTAAACAGGAAGTAGTTTATAACTCCAACATACATGGTCCAATTTTGGCCAGACTTCACAGGATTGATGACAGTCCCGTCCTGAACACATCTACGTGTCAACAATTAGAGATAAACATAGCACCCCCTACTGGCAACAGGAAATGTCATGTTTTAGACTTTAATGTACATCTCCTGCAGACTTGACCAGATCCACTTCAGACTTGGTGAAAAAAGTCATAAGACGTTGATGATGCTTTTTTGTGGAAACTGTGAGTTTTCGTCGAAAAGCGTGGCCACGGCCTGGCGGTGAACTTTGATGTTTCGCCGTGATGATAAATGTTGCTGTAACTTGACTCCACGTGGTAATATCTTGCCAAACCTTCACACATATGATGACAGTCCAGCCCTGAACACATCTACAGATGAATTTTGAATCACCGCCATAGCGCCACCTACTGGTAACAGAAAGCTACTTTATACATTCTTTGATGTCCCTCTTCTAGCAGATTAATCAGACCCACCTCAAACTTGCTGGTCTAAGTCCTTAGACCTTGAAGATACTTAAAAATGAAGCTTTTTAGTTGTCATCAAACGCTGTCACTGTGGCGCCACCTTGTTCACCATTAAACACGATGTTGTTTTGAAGGGACAAGGGATGCTTGAAAACTCACCAAACATGGCATACACATCACAGGTCACAAGTCCTGTTGTCTGATGTGATTTTTGTGCTTTGATGCACCAAGATGGCTCAACAGCGCCCCCTAGAATATTTCAATTAAGCAGTCCCCAAAGCTGCTTTGACCTGCATGTATGAAACTTGGTAGGCACCTGTAACACTCCCTTACGTACAAAAAAGTCAACAGGAAGTCCGCCATTTTGAATTTACTTGTGCCACTTTTGTGCATTTTTGCCCATTTCCAGGACTTGTAAATTAACAAACTTGTTCTACAGATTTAATCAGATTGGCTCCAAACTTGGTGTATGTAAGCTTGACTACATTGTGATCAAAAGTTATCACAGGATTTTCCCAATGTTGAATGGTGCGCCCGCTGCTGAGTGTTGAATCTTGAGGTCTCGCCATGAACAACGAAATTGCTGTAGCTCTGGCATAAATGGTCCAATCTCCACCAAACTTCACGATTCATATTAGTGCCGCCCTCAACACATTTTCATTACCATATTGCTTGATAATCATAGCGCCAACTAGTGTCAAAAGGAAGTACTTCTTATCAGACACTTATCTTTGGATTAACCTGAAATTTCAATGCTGTGGTCTATATTTGATGTTCACAAACATGACATATCATTACTACGTGTGCTGCAGAGGGTTTAATTTTGATGTCTTGCCATTAAACAGTAAATTGCTATAAATTTGGAGTAAATGGTCCGTTGTCCATCAAACTTGACATGATTCATATATGTCCCACCCTGAACACATTTACATGACAATATTCCATGATAGTCATAGCGCCACCTAGTGGTGAAAGGAAATACTTCTTACCAGATACTTACCTTTGGATTAACCTGAAATTTCAGTGCTGTGGTGTGTATTTGATGTACACAAACATGACATATCATTAGTGTCTATGCGTGCTGCAGAGGGTTTAATTTTGATGTCTCGCCATGAAACAGGAAATTGCTATATTTTTGCCCTAAATGTTCTGATCTCAATCAAACTACACATAATTCATATTAGTCTTGCCCTGAAAACATTTGTATGACCATATTTCCTGATACTCATAGTGCTACCTAGTGGTGACAGGAAGTAGGTCTCAAACACTTATCTTTTGATTTATCTGAAAGTTAAATGCTGTGGTGTATATTTGATGTATAAAACACAATGTATAATTCCTGTGCTCTCCAACTCCCTCTAGTGGAAAGAGGAAGTGATACAAAATATGAAATGTTATTCCAGCAGTGTATCAAGGATATGCAGAGTCACTCCTGCATGCGTCCATGCGTATGCATCCTGCATATTTAACTTTGACAGAAATGAACTGACGCTTCAGAAGGCATCCCCCCCGCCAACCCCCCCCTCTTCTTCTTCTTCTTCTTCTTCCTCCAAATGAATTGCCTTTGTGGGAGGCTTAACATACCCGAAAACTCATGAAACTTTGCACACATCTCAGAACTGGTGAACATTTTGATATTTTAAGGGTCTCGTGCGCAGGTTCCAAAAAATGGTTCAGTAGCGCCCCCTACAAAAGTTTGAGGAAACAGCTCCTGAAGCCAGTTTAACCTACATGTATGAAACTCGGCAGGCTTATGTAAAGCTCAGAGATGTACAAAAAAGCGTCTAGGAGGCATGCTGTAAACCCAACAGGAAGTCGGCCATTTTGAATTTACTGTGCAATTTTGGTGCATTTTTGGCCATTTCCAGGGGTCCTAAATTAACGAACTAGTCGTAGAGATTTCATCCGATTGACTTCAAACCTTGGTCTGTCCCATCCCAAGACCTTGAAGATGAAAAGTTCTGGACAATTCTGAACAAATTTGGTGTCATGAGGAGGCGCTGTGCTCTGTACAGGATGGACTTTTAACCTTTGGTCATGTGCTGATGTAATTATTGTCATGGCTTTGGTATAGTATGTTTTTGTTATGATCATTGTCCAAGTGATTTAGTTTAAATAAAGGTTGGGTTAAAAATTAAAAATCTCTGTCTGTCTATCTTGTCTGTCTCTATCTCTGTCTCTCTGTCTATCTTGTCTGTCTCTCTCTCTTGTCTGTCTATCCTCTCTCTCTCTCTCTCTCTCTCTCTCTCTCTCTCTCTCTCTCTCTCTCTCTCTCCTGTCCCTCTCTGAGTGGAAGGAGTGAGTGTGATGTGATGTTTTTTGTTGTAATGTAGTTGAAGTTTGTGTTGATAAGTTGACTTTAGTTGTTTGTTAGTGTAGTTTTGTGTTTAGGTGGGTTGGGGGCTGTTTTTTGTGCTTTGTTTGTTTTGCCTGCCAGCGTTTCTTGGCTCAGGTGCCATGGTGAATGCTGTTTTCTCCCGGCTGAATCGGAGGCATGGCATCAAAGTTGATACCAGCTTTCCGTGCAGCGTGGAAGAAGTTGGGTTGGCTGTGGGAAAGGTGGTTGGCCACAGCAGCGTAAAATCGGCTGCTTGGATGAGCGGTGCTGTGGTCCCTTTCTTGGACCAGGTGGAGAAAATGAATTGGGTCATAGAGGCCGGCATCACTATTAATGATATATATATGTTTGTGTCTGTGCAGCAACTGTCGCAGTCTACAACCAAGATCATCTTGTCTAATGGTGGACGTGACAGGCAGGCAGGTCCTGCGTTTAAGCCACAAATAACTACAAACTCCGTCAAAACGCTGCAATCTCTATCGTTCAACCTTTTATGTGCTCTTGTAATTGTCTACTTGTTTTTATGTCCACTGCGCCTCAACACCACTATAAAAGCGACCAGGTCAACAACCAAGCCAAAGGTAGCAGCACCTGTTAAATAAACTAATGGACTCTGCCTGTACTACAAGGCCATCAAGTAACGTTAACCGGGGCTTCACGAAAGCTCTGGGTCGCTCCATTGGGCTGGTACATCTCACGATCATGCTCATCCTGGCCCACAGCCTCGCTTAGCCCAACCACTCCAATTAGCTACGACAGAAAAACAACTTACCTGGGCTCTGCCGCTCCTAACCTGGATGTCGTGGCAACTTCAGCAACCAGCCTGGGCACCACCACTGCTAAACTGGCCGTCATGGCAGCCACAACAGTCAGCCTGGGCTCCACCGCTTCTAACCTGGCCGTCAATGCAGCTACAACAACTAGCCTGGGCTTTGCTGTGCCCGGCTGGGCCCTCACAGCAGCTAACACATCAGCTAGCCGCTAGGCCCTCACAGCAGCCAACACAACAGCTCTGCCATTATCACAACAGCTAACCTGGCTACCACCGTTGTTGGCTGGGCTCCCGCTCCAGTTAATCCATCAACTAACCTGGACTCAATAGTTGCAAATTGGGCTGGTGTCTCCGGTGGCCTCTCATGTCTTACAGCCGACAACCCAGCACCTGGGTGCCTTTTCCACCGTGTCGCCCGCGTTGCTCCAGGGTGACAGCCTAGCAGCGGCAGCAGCCTGTCCGGTGCAAATGTGCCAGTGGCGGACGGCTCAGCAGCTGGGTGCCCTCTGCACCGTGTCATGCCCGGATGACATATAAACACCAGCGGCCTCTCCAGTGGGGAGAATTTCTCCTCAGGGGGATTAATAAATTAAATAAACTTAACTTAGGGTGGCACGGTCTCACAGCAAGAGGGCTGCTGGTTCGATCCCGGGTGTGGGCCCGTAAATGTGAAACTGGAATGTATTGGTATTAATATTTCTCTCTGTACTGGAATGTCCTTTAGTGTAGTCCTGTGTATATATAGGAAACCGTCAGCCAAAGGGGATTTCTATGAACATCTTCAAGATCTCCTCAAATCATGTAATCACAAAAGAGAGATAATTTTGACAGGAGATTTTAACATAAATTGGGACGATAAGGCAGCCAGGAAAAAACTTAAATCTATTACAGATCACTTTAGCTTATCGTAACCAATAGAACAATCTACCAGAATTACAAATCGCTCTAAAAATAAAATCGATCTACTATTCACTAACAAATCATAAAGAATTACTTAACTTAACTTATAACCTACTGACTGGTCTTTCTGACCACAATGTCATTTTCTTTACTAGGAAATTAACCAAAGGTCACTCTCCATACTCTTTCTCTAAAGGTCACAAAAACTCCTCATATTGTATCCCGAAGACTCAACAATAACAACTTGAGTCTGCCTTAAAACGGCTAAACTGGGATGAACAGGGTTCTTGCACCATTTTAAAAGTAAAATTTAATGCTTTTTAAGACCTTTTTAAGACCTCAAAGAACATAATTTAAGACCCAAAAATAATATATAAATATAATTTTATTGACTTTATGCAGATAGTAACAGTACTGGTTATGTGCTCTATTCAAGTCAGTCTATGGTCACTGTGGTCTTTCTGTGTGTGTGTGGCCTATAAATTTAATGGTAAATTTTGCAAATTAAACTAATGATTTTCTATAGGTTTACTATCTCGTAAAATCACAAAATCATATTTTGTGCTAAAATACAACATATCTAATGTGTATTTACAACATAGCTTGATTCTGCATCTCTGTTTACAGCTCATTAACCCTTATGTGAATGTTTACTGTTGCTGTGGCAACAAGTGGCAGACTACATTAGCGGCTAGATTTGCCAAACTGTCAACAACAACCCATAAAACCACAATTTGGCATATTTACACACAATAAACCATATCTACCAACAGTTACACCCCTTAAACTCTGAGCTAATGTGTTGTTACCTGCTGGAATGTCAAAGTGACCATAGACCTGTGACCTAAATATAGCACATAACCAATCCTCTGCAGACTCTGCCCGAATTGGGAGCACTGAGCACCAGGGGAGTGTTGGTGTTTACACCGCTAGTATAGGAGCTTTGGACCGCATTAACGTTGCTCAATTTTACACCGTACTTAAGGGTCATTCTCACTGCCGCAATATGGAAATGTGGGACAGATTTGCGGAATATTTGCGCAGCGCTTTTCCGTGCTCAAACCATACACACAGGCACGGTACAGATGCGGTGCAAAATTTTGCATTGTTGAGTTCCAAATCTGCGCTGCGTGAACAGGTGTGGGTGAACATGGACGAGAGTAGCAGCAGCAGCAGCGAGCTAGCAAGCTAACGTGTAACAAGCGTCAACATCAACTTTCTTTAGCACTTAGCACTCTCACTGCAGCCACCAAGCTGGACAATGGACTGCCAGACGTCCTTTAATTCATTGTTCATAAAATCATCTCTTCTTTTATCAAAAAGGACGGGGTGCTGTGAAACAAGGTTTATCAACCTTTCTCCCATACTGTCCTGTCTGACTGGATTTCGGACTCTCCCGGCTTTACACGACTATAAACAAATAATTTCATTGGCCAAGCTGTGTAGTTCCACCGGCGAATTCTGCAGGGGGTCAAAGTCTGGGCGAGAACTTTTTTCAATGCATGAAAGTTTCGCCCCAGTGTGCAAACTTCCATAAGACCCCATGAAATCAACTTTCATATTTTTCCGCGAGAATAATCTGCACGGATATTCGCCCTCAGTGGGAATGGACTTTCAGTATGAATAATATATGTGATTTCAAACACAATCGTAACGTTACTTACACTGACATGACTCAAGATGTCCTCGGCTCTGGAGTGACCCATGAACTCCGACCCATAGTAACGGGAGATGACATGATGTGTGCCAGTCTCATCAGTAGTCCAGAACCGCAAATGAAGATCCATTTGTTTGCTCTTTGTCGTTTCATTCATGCTTTCGTCAAACATGACAACATATGGCTTCTAACTCACACTGCACGATAGCTCCGTTTTGATGAATAAAGCAATACCATATTTGCCCCCATATGCAGTTTTATTTTCACCACAGGTGAATTACTTGGCAAGCTGGGAATCGGGGAACATGGCGGCAAAGATGTTTCGTATGTCCTCGTCAGATCTTAACAAATTGTGCCTCGCCACAATATGCAGAATCCACAGTACCTCTGCCTTTTGGGTGTCTGGCGGTGAAATGAATCTCATAATAGCTGAGAGGTGGCGTCTGAACTTGTAACGTCTTTCGGTTGCGCTGCAAACAATGCAGGGATTAGCCTGGCCCTGCTATTGCTAACTGCTGCTATGTTCTGCTGGTGCTTTACTCCTTTCATGTGAGACTCGACGGCTTTGAGCCCCATGGTCCCTAAAGAAAAAGTCTTCTCACAAAATGTGCACATTGCCTCGTTTTTGTTTGCCGGTGCCAACCACCTCCTAATTACGTCCTCCTCCATCCACTTCTCGTTAAATTTACATTTCCCCATCTCTGCATCTTCAACCACTCACCTCGATATCTGCGAAATGGCAGGGCGCTGCCCGACATCTGCGTCTGTAGCAGACTTACCGTAAAACAGCTATTAATCGCGGAGGCTCATTTACGACACTGTACCATGTAGGCACCATACTAAATTAATCACACAAATACACACTATTATATGTTTTACGGTGAGCCACTGTGCTTTCCTATTGGCATTAAATGCACCGGCTGAAAATTTAATACGTACAGCAAATTTATGGTAAATTTTAGACAATTTAAGACCTGACACCACCCAACCTGTGTTAACTCTAAATGCAATACCAGAATCTGAAGTAAACAATATCATATGTGAACTAAATAACTCTAAAGCCAAGGATGACTTTAGACTTGACACCAACTTTTTAAAAATGCACAAAGACCAATTGTGTCCAATTACAAATTTGATTAATTTATCCATTTCTACATGTGTTGTTCCTACATCTTGGAAGGTAGCTAATGTCAGTCCTATTTTTAAATCTGGGGTAAAAACAGATATGAGAAACTACAGACCAATCAGCATTTTGCCCGTCATATCCAAAATAATGGAAAAATGGATCGCTAAACAATTGCGAGACCACTTACAAATCTGCCATAATTCTCTACATCCCATGCAATTTGGTTTTCGCCCCCATCATTCCACAGAAGTGGCTGTTGCCATGCTCATGAAAAAAATAAAACATTATTGATACAAAAACAATTGTGTTGGTGCTGGGTTTTTTTAGATTTCATTCAACATCTTACCTCTCTGGGAGAAGACAGTGTGTAGTGGTCGATGGAATCAAATCCCCTTACTTGGACTGTCCAGTGGGGGTCCCACAAGGCTCTGTACTCAGCCCAATTTTGTTTTCTTTATTTATTAATGACCTACCAAATATACGTAATAATATTAATATTCAAATGTATGCTAACGATGCAGTAATTTTTACTGCAGCAAAAGATGCTGATGAAGCTGCTTGTATTCTCACATGACCCATATCCAGGATTGGCTCTTAAGATCCTGCCTACTACTAAATATAAAAAAAAAAAAAACACACTTTGTTTTAAGAGTCACATCAAAAAAGTTTCCAATACTATTAAATTTAATCTTCATAATTTTAAACAGATTAGGACTTCTCTGACTGATGGTGCTGCTATGGCTTTCCTCTCCTCTATGATAGTCTCTCATATAGACTACCGTATAACTAGTTGGTCCCTAACTGGAGCTATGGCACTCAAGCCAATTGAGTCTCTCTATAAAAAAGCGATAACAATCCTTGACAAAAAGCAATTAAAATATCATCATTGTGCCATCCTTCCAAAGTACAAGCTACTAAACTTTGAAAATTTCAGAGTGGCTTGTTTCATATATAAAGTCTTACATGGGTTGGCTCCACTGCCACTGTCCGAACACATTATACAAATGACAATCGATAACTCCTCAACTCGAACTACTAGAGCCACTGTCAGAGGTGACTGCAAGGTGCCACTGAGACGTACCTCCGTTGATCAAAATGCTCTGTCTTTCAGAGGAAGCACCCTATGGAACTCCTTACCACCCTCAATCAGAGAAAGCTCCAGCCTTGCTATTTTCAAGGGTCGCTTAAAAGTGTGGCTCAGAAACAATCAAATATGTAATCATGGGTAGTACATTCTTCACTCAAATATCAGCATGTAGCACTTCATGGACATAATGCAATGTCACCTGAACTTAGCACTTTGTGAAATGTGACCGTTGGTCTATATTTATATTTATGTACCAGCACTAACACTTATAGCGGAAATACTTGAAATATGTGGTCTATGGGCATTGTGCAATAGCTCCGACATAGAATTCTATGTGGACTCAATTACTGTCGTTGTTGTTTATTGTCTTTTTTTTTCTTTCTTTTTATATCCACATACGTCATTATGGGCATCATGCAATAACCACAGCACATAGCACTTTATTTGGACTCAATTTCATACACTGGACTGGACAGACATTCACCTCAATGGCCCCGGTTTTTGATGTTTGTACACCATGTTGTTATGTTTTATCTTATACGGTATGTACTTTTTCTCCTTTTGTCCTCAGTGAACTAATGTATTCACTATCACATGTTTTTCTTTTTTCCTTTCTTCTGACGTTTTTTACTACTCTGTAAGATCAGGGACGTTTTTTTCTATGGGCAATGTGGGCGACTGCCCAGGGCGCAATCTATGTGAGGGCGCACAAGTACCAGTTTTCTAGACTACCGCTCATTTCCACGTCAAGTTAGTGCAGTGGGCGTTGGGGCGCCAATATTATCACGTTTCAACCAGATGATGCTGTTTTTGAAGTATGAATAAGTCAATAAGAAATGTATTCCATTAAAATATCATTGATGTATTATAGAAAAGTGATTTATCTTTCCATAAATGACAAAACTGGCGTGATACTACTCATAACTGTGATACTTTCACTGTTATCGTACTGTGGGTCCCAATTTTGGTACCATGACAACTGGGGTATGGCAGTAGGGTTTGGGGGTTAGGGTTGGCTGGGGGGTCTTCAGACATGTTTGCTAAAAGACCATAGTGCAAATTATCTTTTAGCTCTGTGGTTATGTTGTCTCTCCCTGGGGTGCACATGTCACGTGATGTAAACATGGGTGAGCAAAGCTCATGCTTTTGCTGGTCGCGCGCAAGCTCGTACATGTGAACGCAGAGCACAGAGAAGCAGTCAGAGCTACAGGCTACAGTGAGGCTAAAAACGAAGTTCATATGACTTTTTCAAAACGACTTTTTATGTCGGGGCTGCAGCACACTTGGATCACTACGGATGACAAGTATGGAGAAACTTTGAATTGAAACTGTGGATTCAATTTTGTGTTCTTGGACGTTAGTCTGGGGCACCGTCTGCCATTAGGTGTGCTGGTGTTCCCCCCTGCCGATCTCCGCAAGGGATGTGAGGACTCTAAAACTTAACCAGGGCCTCCATCGGCATATGGGTGAGTAGATAACAGCTGAATTTTAATTTTTGGGTGCACTATCCCTTTAAATAATTGAGATTAGGAGCTTAATCTCCACTTCCACGTTAAAGTGGATGAATTTGAACATGTTCTTTTTTGCTACTTCGGCTGTCATGAAGTGTTTTGGTTGCAGTGAAGAGGGGCACACTGTGAAGGCCTGTCCAGGCTGGGGGTGGCTGGCTCAGTCTGGTGCCACGGAGCAGCAAGACGCCGCTGAGCTGCCCGGTGCCGCGGAGCAGCGGGACGCTGCCGAGTGGTCCAGTGCCGCTGAGCCACCCGGTGCCGCGGAGCAGTGAGACGCTGCCGGGCCGCCCGATGCCACGGAGCAGTCAGTTGATGTCACACAGTCGGGTCAAAATGATGCTGAAGAGCAGCCTGGCCCGGCTGGATTTACAAGAGAAATAGATGAAGAAGAGGCATGTGGTGTGGATGAGTGTGAAAGTGACGTCAGTGGTGAGAAAACAGGAGAAAATAGTGTGAGTGAGACAGGGAGGACAAATGAATCAAATAATACATGGAGTGAACAGTATGAGAAGGCTGAGATGGTGGAGGAAGAGGCAGTGGTGAAACCTACTCCACTTAAACGTAAGACCAAAGGAAAACATATGTGTGAGGTAAAATTAGGCAGAGTGCGGACAGACAGACAGACGGACAAGTAAAAGTCAAGTGCAGGCAGACAGCAGTGATAGTGATGAGGAGTGTGTGTCTGACAGCAGTGATGTGTCTCTTGTTAAACTGAGTGGTAGCCAGGAAAGAAAAGCTTATATAGCCAAAATATTCAAGTCTTTCCTCCAAGAAACCAAAAACATGAAAGGAGTTCAACTGGACTGATAAGGGTTTTTTTTTATACCTTGGTCAAGTTCCACATGAGAAATAAAAAAGAATCTGCCTTAACTGATCTGGAAGTCTTCAGACTCAGAAACCTCATACTCAAAGTTAAGAGACAACTAAACAGTGATGATGGAAAGGGCCCTTTTTTGCACTTTTGGTTTTTATTTTTTTTATTTTTTATATCTCATTCTGTATGGATTTCTTTAGAGTGGGAAGTCTGAATGTAAATGGGGCCAGAGAGGAAAAGAAAAGGGCAGTATTTTATGAAACAGCAAAAATGAAACACCTTGATGCACTTTTTATACAAGAAACGCACAGTGATGTAAAGAATGAGGCAGACTGGAACAGAGAAGGAGAGGGGGAAGTGATTTTAAGTCATAACACAACAGTAGGAGGAGTGGATTCCCTGTTCTCCAGAACCTTCACCCCAGCTTCTCTGGAGGTGGAGCATGTTATAGAGGGGAGATTTATTTTAGCCAAAGCTTTTTTTGATCATTTCACAGTTTTTTTAATCAATATCTACGCTCCAACTAACAGTGCAGAGAGGAAGTTTTTATTAAAAAAAAATGTGATAAATTGAATTTTTATTCTTGGGTGGGGGCCCGGAGGATGTGTGGAGGAGGATGCGCACAGACTCCAGACAAGACACATGGTCCCACCAAAGAGAGGATGGGATCTCTTTAGCCTGACTTGACCGTTTTTATTGTTTTAAACATCATTTTAATATTTTTAAAATGTGTAAGATTATGCCAGTTGGTTTTATAGACCATTCTCTGATTTTATGTCATGTTCATATCAGAAACTTTTTACCTAAAAGTGCTACTGGCATTTTAATTCAGCATTAACTTTTGATAAGGGTTTTAAGGATGTTCTTATTTATTTTCAGTGCTTTTAGACGGAGGAAATGTGATTTTAATTGTCTTAGACAGTGGTGGCACTAACTGTTATGTCAACAGCACACACTCAATGTTACACGTGACATCACCAGATCTATAAAAGATCTGGAGACTTATATTGTGGAACTAGAAACAATGAGTAAGTCCACAGCAAATCGAGGACACATTGAAATCCTCAAAACTAAAAAAAATGGCTTTAGCCAACCTTCTGGACACTAAAGTACAGGGTGCACTGATCAGGTCCTGGGTCCAGAACATCACAGATATGGATGCTCCCTCTAACTTTTTCTTTGGCCTGGAGAAAAAACAGAAAAAAAACAGACACAGGGCAAGAACTAACTGAACCTGGCCAGATAAGAAGGTGAGCTGTTGATTTCTACACCTCTCTCTACATCAGCGAGTATGAAGACAATGATCTGCTGTTGGAGGAGTTCTGCAGTGAGATGCCTCAAGTTGCTGAGGAGACCGACTCTCAGTTGGAGAGGCCTTTGCAGATGCAGGAACTTCACGCCGCTCTGGAAAGCATGCAGGGATGGAGAGCTCCGGGTATCAACGGCCTGGTCTGAGTTCTACAAAGCCTTCTGGAACATTCTAGCCAATGATTTTTTGGATGTGGTAAATGAAAGCTTGGCCTCACCGTGGGGCCGTGATCGCCCTCTTACCAAAAAAGGTAAACCTGCAGGATATAAACGCAAGGACCGCCAGGAGCGCCCCTCCAATTGCAGCAACGGTTTGCCAGACCGTCATATGTAACTTGCATTTTTGAGTAATTTCCGAGAAGTTATGGTAAAATAAAAAAAATATTACAGACAATAGAACAGGACTGACAGCCTCTCCAATGTCTCATGTCAATTAATTAACACTATTTGTCGGCTTTTTATAATGCCTTTTTCTTGTTTTTGGTTTTTTTTTGCTGCTGCTGCGCCATGTCTCCAGTTGAAAGTGGTGAATTGCTAAATACATTTTACAATAATAAATTAGATTAACTTTTGGTCTATAATATTGTTGGCTATATTACACATCCGTCTCCACATTTAAGACTAGACTTAAGACTTTACTCTTTGATAAAGCTTATAGTTAGGGCTGGCTCAGGCTTGCCCTGTACCAGCCCCTAGTTAGGCTGACTTAGGCCTAGTCTGCCGGAGGACCCCCCTATAATACACTGTGCACCTCTCTCTCTCTCTCTCTCTCTCTCTCTCTCTCTCTCTCTCTCTCTCTCGTATTCTATTACTGCATCTTGCTAACTTGGCCATTCTGGATGTCACTAATTCAGCTTCTTCTCCGGAGCCTTTGTGCTCCACTGTCTCTCAGATTAACTCATATCACAGCAGTGCCTGGACAGCGTGACGTGTGTGGTTGTGCTGCTGCCGTGGTCCTGCCAGATGCCTCCTGCTGCTGCTGCTGCCATCATTAGTCATTAGTCATACTTCTACTGTTATTATACACATATGACTATTGTCACACATGTATATTACCAGATATTAATACATACTTTCAGCATATTGTATCACAGTAGCCAGAACTACAACTATAATATTATTACTTTCAATAATGTTGTAAGCTACTGTCATTACCTGCATATCTCTCTCTCTCTCTCTCTCTCTCTCTCTCTCTCTCTCTCTCTCTCTCTCTGTCTCATTGTGTCATGCGGATTACTGTTAATTTATCATGTTGATCTGTTCTGTGCGACATCTATTGCACGTCTGTCCGTCCTGGAAGAGGGATCCCTCCTCAGTTGCTCTTCCTGAGGTTTCTACCATTTTTTTTCCCCGTTAAAGGGTTTTTTTGGGGGAGTTTTTCCTTATCCACTGTGAGGGTCCAAAGGACAGAGGGATGTCGTATGCTGTAAAGCCCTGTGAGGCAAATTGTGATTTGTGATATTGGGCTTTATAAATAACATTGATTGATTGATTGATTGATTGATTAATAAGAAAAACTTAAGAATAAAAGAAATAAACCCCGAAATTATTAGTGGAAACTTTTTTTTTATTGATACTCCTCCTCTCAAAATGTATAATTTTCAGCAGCAGTCGGAGGTATAAACGCTCAGAAGTCTAGTGTGTTTCATTTTTGTAAATTATAGGCTTCAGAAAACATACAAGACACATTTTAGGAAAAGTCATAGGAAGAGAAGCTTGTAGATTTTATCTAAACAGAGTCATTTACATTATAAAAACCCAAACGGTCTGTTAGACCGTTGTGGCGGTTCTAGTGTAAAGAACTGGTGCCCTGTGTCTCTCCTCTCCTCTTAAATCTTAAAAGATTTAGTTCCCCCCTCCCATTCCTAGTAGTGGTATATCCCACACTCTTTCCAATGGGCGGGGCTGGCAGCCGTAAGTACTTGGCAGCAGTGGCAGCATGTGGCTGGATCCAGCTGCTCACATCGCGCATCACAGGGTAAGATGTACACTCACACAGACACAGTTTAACTTACACAAGTTACAACACATCCCATTTACTGTTACAACAAGCCCCAGGCCCAGGGTGATAATATAAACTGTCTGCAACATCAATCAATCAATCAATCAATCAATTTTATTTATAAAGCCCAATATCACAATTTGCCTCACAGGGCTTTACAGCATACATTTCTCCTGCATTGTTCAAAAGCCTACTCAATTATGAGTGCTGCTAAGCTAAAAGCTAATGATTAAGCTCAGAGTTTAGTGATAGGCAGAGAGAATAGAAGAAAGAAGGAGGAGAAAGAAGAGGGAGAGGACAGGACAAGAGCAGTCAGTGGCGGAGTGGCTCGTAGGGTACCTGTCTGTAGTCTCGCCACCTGTCAGTGAGACAAACATGAAAGATGTGCAGTTTAACCGTCGAGGAGCGGTCATCACGTGCGACTATTACGCATGGTTGTGAGGTGCGCAGCGGCAGATCTCACAGCACACTGTTTATAAAACAGTTTACCAGTTTAATTGCAGGAAATGTTTCGTTGTTAAGCCTTTTCTCATAAATATAGACATTCACTGTATATCCACTTTTCTACATGTGGCTGCTGCTGGCTTGAGTCTTGACTCTCTCGTTATCAATGACTTGCAATGCTGAGATAAATGTTTAAAGTCCAAAAAAAAGTAATTTATTACAAACAGGTCAATAAAACAGGTTTCAAAATACCTTGTAAACAAACAAAATATTCAGTATTACACATTTGCTTCGGTTACTTTTCTTTCAAACATTTTTTAAAGTTATGATCTCACTGCCAGTAAAAAAACGAACATGCTGACAGCTCAACACTGCAAGACAGGTTTCAAAGGAGAATAAGAGAGAGCGAGAGAGAGAGAGAGAGAGAGAGAGAGATCAAGTGGGCGTGTAAATAGCATAATCTGATATCTTTCATCTGGAAAAAGGCAGTTATCTGATTATGAGAAATCTGATAAACAAACTTAGATTTTTGCCTGATAATTACTTTATTCATTGTATGTGTACATGTTAATTTGATTTCAGTCATTTTGTTTTAAATCTGGACATGTGCTGGCGGACTCAGCCAGTGCTAAGAAAGGTCCTACGCCTGTCTGTTGAGATAGAGAGAAGATTAAAGCGTCAAATTGCGGTAAAAGATGCTGTATAAAAGACAGGCTACAACTTGTTTTCCTTGTCCCTCCCCTGGAATTGTTCTCTAAATTTTTACTGTTTATTGTCCCCCTCAACTATGAAAGGGAATTTTCGCCCCTGTCCATGGGGACCAGACGTACTGTGTGCCGGTCTATGGTAGATAATAGCTACCTAATTCGGGATGTTCTGGAGGTCTCCAGCTAATTGGGTTTAAACACTGGTCTGATTTCTCGAGATCAGGAAAAGGCATTTGACCGCATTGAGCACTGCTTCCTCTGGAAAACTATGGAGAAGTTTGGGTTCAGCGCTGGTTTCATTGCCAAGATCAGGGTGTTGTACAGTGACAATGAGAATGTGCTGAAGTTTAATGGTAGTCTGTGTGCTCCTTTCTGAGTGTGTAGAGGCAACCGGTGGGGCAGTGCACTGTCTGGTATGCTCTATGCACTCTCCCTAGAACCCTTGCTGCAGAAAATACGCACAAGCCTGATTTTACCTGGTTTTAGTGAAAATGTTGTTTTATCTGCTTATGTGGATGATGTCACTGTTTTTATTGAGAACCAGAGTGAGGTTAATATTTTAGCGAATATTACAAATAATTTTACTGTTGTATCGGCAGCGAGGGTGAACTGGAGAAAAAGTGAAGCCCTTGCAGTCAGTAAATGGTGTGATGGTCTCCCAGTTCTTCCCCAGAACCTGGTCTGGAGAAAAGATGGCCTAAAATATCTTGGTGTTTTTTGGGGAAATAAAATAATGGTCCAGAAGAACTGGGAGAGCATCACAGAAAAGACTGAAGGAAAATTGGCTAAATGGAAATGGCTGCTCCCTCAGATGTCTTACAGAGGTAGAGTTCTTGCACTTAATAACCTTGTAGCCTCCCTACTCTGGCATCGCCTTGCATGTGTGGACCCTCCTCCAGGTTTATTAGCCCAGATTCAAACAAAAATTGTAAATTTTTTCTGGGATTGTTTACACTGGGTACCACAGGGTGTGTTGTTTTTATCCAGAGAGGAGACGGGGCAGGGCTTCATCCACCTGGCTAGCAGAACTGCCACCTTTAGGTTACAGTTTGTCCAGAGGTTCCTGACAGGTCCATCAGATTTAGTGTGGAGAGAAGTGGCTAGTTGTATTCTCAGACGTGTAAACAACTGATTCTAATTTTCTAAAGTTAAGGGGTTTACCTCCATTTTGTCAGGGTGTTTTTAAATTCTGGGCACTTTTTAACTGTAAAAGAAATGAAAAGTCTAACTCTCTTCACTGGTTGTTGAAGGAGCCGCTGATCCACGGGGCGAGGCTGGATGTCTGCAGCACTGTCACGCCCGGACTGATGGCGGCACTGTGTCAAACAAAGATTCTATGCTTGAAGCAGCTGGTGGATGCAGTGGGGCTGGAGCTGACTGATGCCCAGGCTTTGGGCTCTCTGCTGGGTGTCCGGTCTTTACAGGTGGCTCACAGGGTCCTGGAACTCTGGAGGCAGAGGCTCTCTGAGAAGAAGAGGAGCCTCATCATAGAGTACAGCTGAGGAACTGCTGAACCTGACCACAGTGACTTGTTCCCTGGGTTTAACCTGAGCCCTGTGTTTGGAGAGTTGAGCCGCCCCCTGCTGAATGTTTGCAGTCCTGAAAAACTGAGCCTGCACGGAGCAGACAAAAAAAACCTGGTACATGAACTGTGTTAAGAGCATAAACAGGACAGGACTGAGCAACAGACATTGTGTGGACGAGTAGACTGAGTGGAGACAGTGCATTGAGCCCACAGTGGAGGATTTTATACAAACTTCCCCTCAAAAAAGGACAGCTGACCTCCAGTGGAGGATTTTACACGGTGCTATTGCCTCAAATGCTTTTATTTTTGTTCTTAATCCCACTGTTGATAACAAGTGCCCTTTCTGAGATTTACATGAGACTGTCTTCCATATCTTTGCTGAATGCAGGAGACTCACCGTGTGTTGTCACTCTTTTAGCTCTTGTTTTTAGTCTGTTTGGTGAAAAGTTCTCTGAGACTAGATTTATCTGTGGTGTGGGTTACAAAAAAGTAAACAGAATGAAGTGGCAGTTGCTTAATTTTCTCTCAGGGGAAGCTAAACTGGCTATATATGTGAGCAGGAGAAACAAAGTAGAGGACAGAGAAGGACAGGAGTAGTGTTGTTTTTGGCGGCCTGTTTTAATTTTAGTTTTAGTCTAGTCTTTGTGTCAAACTGTCATTTTAGTTTTATTAGTTTTAGTCACGTTCATACTCTTTTTTTGTCTAGTCAAGTTTCAGTCAACTAAAAGTCATTTTAGTCATATGTTAGTCAGAATAATCCATGACTATTTTCGTCTCGTTTTAGTCGACGAAAACTGATGACATTTTAGTCTAGTTTTCAGTGAAAATTGTATTTTAGTCTCTTTGTAGTAATGCAATTCTATTATACCCAGTCAATATAGTATAAGTACCTAGTATAGTATAACCAAACCAAAATTTTCTTTTCTAAATTAGCTCCTAGTCAGAGCTAAATATATATTTATTTATACAACAGTTCGTTCCGACCGAGTAATTTGATTGGACGAGAGGCATTCCGTGAGTGCTGATATAGAGTATAACATCACTGGGACTTGTAACAGTAAAATCACTCCGCTCACAGGTGTTATAAGTAAGAGATAATGTATAATGAGCCAGTGAATACTGGGAAAATAACTTCCGACAGGGGAATAGAACCCCGACGCGCAGTTGCCTCTGAGCATCCCTCTTCTCCGGCATTCTTCTCATCTTCAGCCAGGACCCTGAATCAAGATTTTCATGCTCACCAAATATGTTATAACTTTTAACATATTTGGTGAGCATGAATAAAGATTTTCATGCTCACCGGATGCAGATGTCCCTAGCAATGCTGGGCTACATAGCAACGGTCATTACACAGTAATATCAGACCTCTGAATGCCACGACTGACCAATAAGAATACAGCATTTAATAGAACCATGTAATAAATATAAATACAGCCATTAATTAACCAACTATCACACTCGCTACATTGACACAAACTGACATTAGCATTACACCACGAAGATGGATATTTTCCCCAAAATTAATATCCACATTCACATGAGAGCAAGTGATGTTGTACTGTATATCGTCACGGCTGTAATCTGTCTGCACAGTGTGACGCACAGCCAAGGAAAGAGAAATACTGCAAAATAATAATAATAATAATAATAACGCGACTAAACATTGTAACGCTACTTCGTCTCGTCTCGTTTTGGTCAATGAAAATGAAGAGACATTTTACAGAGGTTTTATTTTGTAAACCACATTTAGTCTTGTTTTTATTTGTGAACAATATTGCATAATAAATTTAATTATAGTTATCGTCACATGACCACCATTTACGTTGCGTCTCGTTGCGTCTCGTCTCGTTTCCGTCATGTGATAAAGGTTCATTGACTACAATATCTAGTCATACTTTTCGTTGACGAAAGCAACACTAGTCAGGAGGCCATTTCAGTGTGGCTCTGTAACATCAGGTCCAGATTGTGGCTAGAGTTTAACTTTTACAAGATGATGGGTGACCTAGAAACATTCAAACAGTGCTGGTGTTACGGGGGCATTATCTGCACTGTTAATTATGAGGAACTGCAATTTGCACAAGCTTTTATGTTATTTTTATAAAGGAGTGTATGTGTTTTGCTTAGCACTGATGTGCATAATGTAAATATGTTTATTATTTAATATAAATAAACTGCTTTTGTAAAATCAAAATCAAATCTCTCTCTCTCTCTCTCTCTCTCTCTCTCTCTGTCACTCACACACACACACACACACACACACACACACACACACACACACACACACTTTTTAGTTAGAATTTGTGTTTTTGGGTTTTGCTTCGCTTACTTTATGAATAAATATGTTTTTTTGGAATCATACCTGCTGTCTGTTTAATGTTGCACAAGAGCCAGCTATGAGGTCACCAAGGTCCGGACCTCGGTAAAAATTTCAAAAAGGAAAAACATAGAAGAAGCCCCAAACAGCATGGTAAACATACTGACACACCAGACAGCTTTTATTTTGAAACAACATGCAGGAAGTTATCTGATGTATCGGTGGAATGCGGAAAACTTAAATTCGGTTGAGAGGAAGATGACAATACTGCTAGCTGACAGATGAAGTGAGTGAATGACAGTTTTTTTATTATTATTTTAGCGACAACCAAGCAGCCCACTGTAAGTTAAAGTTGAAGAAAAAGTTAAGTTCTTACTAAGTAACGTACACATGTATGTATGTATATATATATATATATATATAAAAATATATGTATGACAAAAAATATTAAACTGATATGATATTCTAAATTATGGTGATGCACCTGTATTTGTGTTGTACACTAGATTTGATTGAGGTGGGTATCTGATATATAATGCACTGGGCAATAATAGCATCCCTCTATATATCTGAACACTATTCAGTGGCTTGAAGCTTATTATTTGAAGAGTACATGACCTCACATTTTTGTCATCTGCTATTTATTTGTTATTGTTGCATTAGTCTTGCTAGCCTAGAATTTGATAATAATCATATGCAATAATTCAAACCCTTCATTCCAAATTATCTTAAAGCATTATGATGTAATGTAATCAGTAAGGTCTAATCAACCTAATCAATCAATACTCCTATTCACCCAGCTGTGTGGAGTTTATGTTTTGACACACAGCTACAGTGCTATTAGGCCTACATGTATTGCCAGTTTAGTTTTTGGGGCCTATTCTACACTGTCACACATACACATGCACATACCTTGTATATTCCCTGGTTGCAGCCATTGTAAGTACTTTCCATGGTATAACTTCTCAGCACGCCCATCTCCCTCCAGACAACCACCCTGGCTGTAGCAGAGCGAGACTTCTCTACCTGCCCAAATCACACATTAATCTGGAGCTGAAAACAGTAGCAGCTCTGATATGATTTAGCTTAAGTAATAATTATTTGTTTTGGGACTTCAAACAAAATACGAATACAGGTAAAAAAAAAAAAAGATTAATATAATCAATGATATAAACACTGATGAAAAACAGCTTATTGGTCATTGTTATGGTTATTACCAAATAGTTGCAGCTGTTGAAAGAAAAGGCCGGTGCGATACGATCCAAGGTCTTTGGAATGGTCTGGAGAGAGAGAGAGAGAGAGAGAGAGAGAGAGAGAGAGAGAGAGAGAGAGAGAGAGGGAGAGATCACAGACTTTTGTCAGTGTTTGCTCTGGTTTTACATTTTCAGCTGCAGTCCACCACTGGGACATGAATAACATAAATCCTCTATGGCCATGGTATTTGTGTGTGTGTGTGTGTGTGTGTGTGTGTGTGTGTGTATGTGTCTTACCCTATATCCAGGGTCCTCTTTTAATCCCACAGTGTTAACAGCAGAGCCAGATTGCCATAGAGTCTCCTTAACACTGCAGCCATACAGGAAGACATTTTTCTTTCTGGAGTGGCCGTGGTAATCACAGAAAACCTGGAAGAGGAACATGACCATGTAGGGCTGCATTACACCTCCCTCCAAATTAAAGTGATAATAAAGATTTAAAGACATCTGAGACACATCTCAAACAGACTTCCTTGGTGTTGGATGATCTGACAGGATTTTTTTTTTTGTATTGTTCAGTGATGTAGAAATAACACCAGGGACACGTGCACTGGGGAGAACCATAGCTCTAATATAATCTTTGATTATGGAGCTCCAAACCTGATAAATGTCTGGTAGAATATTTACTCCAACTTCTGTACCTTTTATTAACATTCTTCTCTTTTCTTGTATCCAGATATATCTGTACCCTGTGTTTTGTGTTTTTTTTCCCCTTTCTTTTTACAGCATACAGCTGATCTCCATAAGTCCTCACCAGTGAGGATATGAATAGAGGAGGAGTAGTGCTGCCAGTGGGCCAAGTGGTTGTGACAGAGTAGTGTCATTCAGACGTGGAGTTTTGGCTTGGTGCTGTAATATTTAGTTGGCTGAGATTAATCTGTTCTGTTCTCTGTGTTTCCGTGCTACAGGCAACCCGGTTCCCTTTTGGAGCCCATTTTTCATTGGTGGTCCTGTCTTCACATTTTCTTTGTAAATAAACTTCCTTTTAACCGGCTATTTGTTTGGGTACCTTTTTCTTCTTTTGAAAGATCCCTCTGTTTCATGGTGTTACTCCCCCATCCCCTAGTCCTCAGGCGGGGACTTTAACAGTGGCCCTCAGCTAGCACAAAAAACATTTGTGGATCTCAGTTCTACGCGTGTGGATTTGCTTTTTACACACACACAGTTTTGAAACAAACTTTCTGCTGGTCCGAATGAAAATGCACTCGTATCACTCTGCCAAAAAAAACAGCTCATAGGAAGACTGTGTGCTCTTACTTTGACATGCGAAAAGGACGTCATCAGCTAGGTGATCACATGCTATCCGAAAATGGCGGAATGATACGAGTGCATTTTCTTTCATACTTAGCCTACAAAATATTTTTGTTAGTTTACAAATCTTTTTTTGTATTTGTGGAAGGTGTTTTATATTTGCAGATTACACATTTACACACAGATTTTTGATCTGTTCACACACATAATTATGAAACAAATCTTTCTCCATAGAAACTGAAGTGAGTCAGAGCAAACAGTGGATTTTCTTTACTTCCTTTTTTATGAGAAAACCTGGGGTGGAGTTTACTTTTGTTTAGCAAACCGTGTGGCTTGAACTGTGATATGTTATTTGGAAATCCCGGAGTGGAGTTTTTTGTTTGAAATTGATTGAAGTGACCGAAAGGAACAGAACATTTCTTTTCTTTGATAAAAAAAAAATATATACTTTCTTGAAACTGATTACAGTTGTATTTATATTTTTGAAAACTGAGTATAATTCTTTACAGAAACCAGGTAAAAACAGTTTCATTTTGGTGTTAAGGGACCTGTTTTATGGGTTTTATGTTTTCTTTGTGGGGTTTGAATGAGTAAAAGAAAAATATTTTTTTCATGTGTCAAAGTGCTACAAAAGATATACCGATAAGCTTTTTGGATTCTATTTAAATAAAAAAAAAAAAAACCCTTATGGGACAGCTTGGATGCAGTCTTTTTTTTTCTTAATGCTTTGCAAAGCATCGGATCGGACTCGTTATCGGACTCGGTTTCAAAATAAAGGACTCGGTATTGGATCGTATGCTAAAAAAAATGTGATTGGGACTTCCTTAGATGTAACTCAAAGTATTAAAAAAGAAGCACCAAAATTAAACAGAGAACAAACCAAGATGGCACGACAAACAGAGAGGCTGGCTGACAATGATGGTGTGGTAGGGAGCACCAGGGTGGAGCAAACATGACTAATACCAAACAGGTGTGCAGGGAAAACTGGAGCAAAGAAGGTCTAGCAAGACTGATACAAGGCAGGAGTGTATGAAACAAGGCAGGAAACAAAGGTAGGAAGTAAGACAAGACATGACATGAGACGTGGAGAGACTTTCAGAATAAAACAAGAAAATAAGTACAACAATACCTGGGATCATGACACCCCTTGTAGTTACATGAGTTGACTCTTGTGACTAATCTTAACCAAGATCTTTTTCAAGTAGTTTTGTTGCCGAAAGCTAACTGCCAACCCCCTGTGTCAAGATACAACACAAAAGGCTGTCCAGGACTTCTGCCCAAACACTAAAATTTGTGGTGATAAGACCACATGGCAGCAGGACCAATCTTCAAGAACAATACTGAACTGGATGTTTTCTAGTGAGACAGAAAACGTACGTAAACGTAAAGTTTCACCAAATCTGCTACATTTGAAGAAATAATTCTTATATATCCATGGTTTGCTGAAACATACAATTTTGTCTGCTGATTGAGAAGAGTAGTGGGCTAACAGTTCACAGCACACCAAGATAATATTTCATTCATCTATTTACATAAAGAGAAACACAGTTTAGCAGATGTAAAATGCTCAGAGAGGACACGTGTTATGAAGGAGGTGTAAAAGATGCTTTATAAATCCAAGTGGAGGAATTTTTAAGTTTGAATTCCAGAGATTCCCAATCTGGGCAAGTTTGCGGACTCTGGTGTTCATTCATCAGTTTTTTGATGAACAATGAACAAAACAAAAAGGCTTTCATGAGTGTTTTCTGAGCTATGACCTCTGTAGTTACTGTTTGCTTAGGTTTAGGTAACTTTAACTTCCCAGTTTTGTTTAAGAACTACTTGGATAAAAGTAAAAGTACACTTTATTAAAACTTGAGTTTATTTTTTGTGGCTCCGTACTGTTGGCTCTATTAGTACCGATACGATACTCAGTAATTTAGGATCACAGCAGCAACTGCTGCTGGAGCCATATTGTTTTTGCTCAGGTTTTTTATTTTCTTCTTCTGCTTCTTCTTCTTTCCTTCACAAAAAGTTTTTATGCAGCAAAAACCTTACAACAAAAACTCATCAAAATTGGCAGGTGGGTTCAAAATTCCACCCACTACTCAGGCACAAAAAAGGACACTCACTGACCTCAAGGTGATGCTGTAACAACCAAGTTTACGTTTTTGCAATTACCTTGAGAATGGCTTGGCTTAGAGTCCAAATTTTTTCATCGTATTATAAATCCTGTTAAAACCAAAAGTCCCCCAAACTTTGAGAGCAACTTTGCAAACACAGTGTGAAACAATGCACTGATCACGAAGAATATAGTGATGTTGCACATCAAATTAAACAGCAGAACCTGGGCTACAAGGCTGTAAAAAGCAGTTTTACATGCCCCAAACACAGCTCAAACAACAACTAAATAAACAACAATAAATCCAACTCCATACAGCACTGATATCCCGACCCACTCGGTATATTTTGGGCTCTAACTCGACAACACGTTATGCAAAACACACGCCATTCATCTCAAAGGAAAGCAGAGACTCGCTGTTTCCAAAGCATGCTACACCATAGCATCAGAGAGATAGAGGCCAAAGAAAAACAACAACAGAAATCGTTTCGCCGAGCTATAGTTGTAATATTTCTCTTACCTTTGTTGCTCCTGCCATTAAAAGCTCATTCTGCCGTTAAATCACGCTACATTCCGGTTGACCGACATGTTGTCCTGCAATGAAATAAATCGAGGCGAACATGACGGCCTTCAGGTTCTGAGGACAAGCATAACAATGACTACTCACAGCAGCCAACATCTCCCCCACAACGGCGTTCTGCTGACTCTGATTGGCTTACAGTGCTGTCAATCTCATTTTGGTGGTTATAGCGTCATTGTATTGGCCCCAACAAATCAAACGAGGTGTCAATCACTCAAATCAACCAATCCGTCACAGAGATACGAGCCTCCAAAGCACAGAAGAGAAAATCTGTTTCACATGTAGCAGGTGTGTATTTGTCAGTCTGGAGTGGGAAATGCATGAAACGGACAGTTGTGTGTGTATATCCTAAACATCATTAGGGATTTACAGAAACAAAAAATGAAAGATATAGGATAATACATGACAAAAATCATATGCAAACATGGTGCAATTTTGGAGAGCTTGCCTGAATTTTCTGTTCTAAAACCTCTCAAATATTCTTCTGCTTCACTTTATCAGAATCAACCTTTGCAGATTTAATGTTCACATATTGTACTAAGATTTGATAGACATTTAGAGATGCAGCTGCATCATTCCAAAGGGATAGTCATCCTGAAAATGCTTGTTTTTTTAAGCGAACCTCAAAATGTTTAATTTGTGCTATGTTCCATCTTCATTTACTCTTCACATTTAACACATATACTAATATTTATACATCTTACCAAATCTCACAAGTGTTCCCTTTACTATTACACCAAAAGTATTTAAATAGACCTTGTGGTTGCAGTGATATATTCATTTCATTATGGGTATGCAATTTTCGAGCAGAGGGCTATAAAATAGGCTTAGGGTTTAAAAGGATGTGTCTATATAATAAAATGTCTACAACCTATATCTATGTGTCCAGATCACTGAAACTCGAGTAACTTTCCGCCCACATGCTGGGTTAATCCTCCTTGCAGACCTGGATCTCCAACGTGCTGCCACCGGGATACTGCCTGTATCCGCTCCTCCAGCGTGCGCCCCTCGTCAGCCTCCCTCACCTGGACCTCCATTCCCCTTTCCCTCATCTCTTTTGCTGCTTCGTGTGTGCTGTTGTAGATCCGGGGTTCGTCTGTCCAGTGGATCTCGATCCTTGTTAAAGGCGTCTGGAACCTGATGCCTTTGTCCTTCAGGGTCTTGTTTCATTTCTGTCTAGGTTCTGAGTTTCTGCACCACCTCAGTCGCGTAGTCGTGGTCAAAAAAGAGAGGTATGTTAAGTTTAATCCACTTCTGCCAGGCCTTCTGTGATATCATCTCTTTGGTGTCAAACTGGAGAAAGTTAACAATTATGGACCGTGGCGTTTCTCTGGGGCTGGGTCTCCTCGCTGCCGCTTGGTGTGCCTGTGAATTAACAAGCTGGTCCTCTTGGGCAGAGTCAGCTCTCTCCATAATAGCTCGAGTCCCCTTCTGCTTTTCCTGCAGCTTTTTACGTTCGTGGAGTGCTGTCAGCAGCGCCTCTCTCGCTTCCACACTGAATGTCTCGAGTTCGTCGATACCTACTTGAGCTTCCCTGAGACTTTTTTTCTGTTCCTGTAGCTCGACACTGTTCACCTGAAGTTTTTTGTTGACGTATTTTTTGAAGTTTGCAAACTCCTGTCTGAAGCTTGTGTTGAGAGTCTTTAAGTCGGTTTTCATTTCTTCTTTGATCTCGCGTATCTCTTTGGTGATGTCCGCTAGGCATTCATATATTACCGGAGTTTCCTCCCTAGCTGCAGCCTCACCGCCACTGCCCTCTCCTTCCACGCTTGCCTCCATCATGATTTCTTGTCTCTTTTCCTTGGTTTTCTGGTTTCTGGTTTCATTGTGGCCAGCCTATGGCACACCTGTGCAATATTCATGCTGTCTAATCAGCATCTTGATATGTCATACCTGTGAGGTGGGATGGATTATCTCGGCAAAGGAGAAGTGCTCACTATCACAGATTTAGACAGATTTGTGAACAATATTTGTGATAAATGGTCTTTTGTGTATATAGAAAATGTTTTAGATCTTTGAGTTCAGCTCATGAAAAATGGGAGCAAAAACAAAAGTGTTGCAATTATATTTTTGTTCAGTGTATATCGGATAAAAAATGTGATCAATAGCATAGAGATAGTTAACTGTGTTGAGACTGAGAGTGTTCAAATGTCGAAATGTGTGTATTTTTGTTTAGCATTGATTATAATATCACATCCGAGACAGTCAAGTGAAGGCAAGAGCTGTGAGTTTCTTTCCTCATTCATCTTCCTTATTTTCTATGTTTAAGAGCGCAACATTTCCTCCTGCTTCCAGTTTTTATGCTAAGCTAGGCTAATATGACTCCAGCATTCATTAACTATAGTAATGCTGGGACCTGATCTTGTAACAGGACTCCAATTTAAGTATTAAAATAGCTTTCAGAAATAATTAATGATTATTAATAGTAATTATTAATTTTCTTCAATAATGTGACTTAATTTAATTAAATCACCTCATGGGGCACCATTCCCGAAAAGAGAAAAATTATAGCCAGTTGATGATATCAGTCTCATAAAATACTGACATAGCAGAGGATTACTGTTGATTATGACTATTCACTCTTGTGCACGATGACTATTGACTAAGACTATACATTATACATATTAGACGGACAGCAGGTACAATTCTCAAAGTATTTATTCACAAGAAGGCAAAACAAAACAACACACAAATTCTAACTAGTCACTACATACAAGCAGGGTGTGTGTGTGTGTGTGTGTGTGTGTGTGTGTGTGTGTATAAAGGCCCTGACACACCAAACCATCAGTCGGCCATTGACCAAAGTCTAATTTTTGCAGTGTGTCCCACACCATCGGCACTTCGGCGTTGCCGGCTTTTCGGCTGATTGAGCATGTTGAATCGGCAGCGGAGCTTGTCGGTGAGAGAGATAATTCTGATTGGCTGTTCAGGTTTTATTTCCTCACCCCTGTAGCGAGTGAATCTGCCTGTCGTAAAACCGGGGCTAACCGGTGCTTCCTCCTCAGGCTCCACTTCACTCAGCTGCCCACAGACCCGCTGCTTCTTCCCACTTAACCTGAATAACAAACCGGAGCAAGCTGGGAGCGGCTAGGGGAGCGTTAGCCACAGCATGACTGGAGGGAAACACAGCCAGTTAGCCTCCGCTAGCTTCCCAGCTAGCCCCGGCACTCCGTTAGAATCCAAATGGGGAGACGGAGCTTGCTGGGAGCGGCTAGCAGAGCATTAGCCGCAGCATGACCGGAGGGAAGCACAGCCAGTTAGCCTCCGGTAGTCTCTGAGCTAGCCCCAGCTCTCCGTTTGGGTCCAACCGGAGCACCGAGCCCTGGTTTGTTATTCAGGATAAAGTGGGAAGAAGCAGTGGGTTTATTGGGCAGCTGAGTGAAGTGGAGCCTGCGGAGGAAACACCGGGACCATCTGGATGTAATAGTCCGTGGAGGTGCTGCGGTGCTTGGCTGCACAGATAGGAAACCCCTTGGCTGTCAGGATGTACCACTCTGTCATTCCACTCTCTCTCACGCAGGCGCAGAACGTATGTGCCACTTGGCTGTCAGATGTAGTCTGTATAGTGTGTTCACAGGGCAACGTGAGGCAGTGTAGACAATGGAACAGAGGTGTTGCCTGACAGTATGGTCAGTCAGGACAAAGGCAAAGGAGATGAAGTGGAAACTTTGAGTCATCTTTAGGTGTTGCTATGTTGAAACTCAATTTGTGAGTGAACATATGTGATATTTGTTGCAAAAGGGTTTGGGCTACAGAAGATGTCTGGTTGCATAGAAGACCCTTTCTGTGTAAAGCATTAGCAAACTAACATCACTTAGCTTTGGTGAAGCCAGCTAACCAAAAACCTAACTGCAAACCATCACAATAGCTCAATGAACAGCATTAAATCACAATCAACAAAGTCGATAATAAAAATAATGCTATGCCCAGTTGTTACATTACCAATCCTTGAATGGATGGAGGGGAGAAGAGATACTGCTGCATGCTGCAGTTGAAGGCTGGAAAGAACTGGTATTTCAGATGCAGTCCTTGCTGTGTCCTTGTTCCAAAGGTGGAAAAGGGGAAAGGCGTAGCAGGTCCTCCTGCCTACATCCTACCTCTTTGGAGGTTCAGGAGAAGAGCAAGGGAGTCCCCTTTAATGGTTCAGGGGCAAGAGAGCCCATCAGGGCCTCAGGAGTGGACTGCTCTCTCCCTTCGGTGTGACAACGAGGCATCCTTGTGCCATATGGCCGTCCTTTGTTTCATGAATAAAGAACATGCAGTCTTAGTCACCATTTCAGATGGTAAGACCCAAAGGAAAAGCCAGATTAGATTTTAACTAATGGCAAATAATCTGTGGTACAGTTAATTAATTTGTCAGTTTGTTCAAGATGTACCAGCTGGGCATTTGTTGGCACTATATTTCTTGGCTTAGAAAGAATAGTCATCAAGTACAAAACCAAATCTTCAGGTTACAAAACAAAATCCAGATAAATTGACATGGTACCAGATAACAAACCTGTGTTTCTCAGCAGGTGTTAATGAGAACAGGAATGTTAGTTATGTAAATCTGTTAAGTGGGGTGAAGAAAGAGTGGCACCTACTATGAAGTTCAAAAGGGGGTGTCCTTAGCTAGTGTTCTTACTGACAAAGTACTACAAAAATAAATCCAAGTGTCCACTTAGTATTTAGGCTTTCCAAATTGATGGCTTTAAAAGTTTAGAATGCATAAGATTGCTGCTGCAGCTGAAAACTCAAGTTTGCCTAACTGCAAGAAATGCAACGTACTTTGGAAAAGCATTTGTGTCACTATCAGTACAGTGGTGGACTACGTGAGGAGCGAATGAATTATAATTATTAATTATTTCCAATAGCCATTCTGATTTTCTAATTGCAGGCCTGTTCAATTCAAATAAACACAAGAAGTCTGTGCTCTAAAGAAAGGATCAGCACTCAGTGAATAACCTCCTAAGCCTTATGATAAGCTATTATGGCAAGGCTTAACTATACAGACCAGTGAGCAGTGATAACTAACATGTCTTTGGGGTAATCGGGTGGGAACCTCCTTTCACCAGTGTTTTGTCTAGTTGGTCCCACGGCACCTCCAGGAGGCTAGACAGTGATCTCTGCCGTCCCAGAGACACTACCCTAATGCCAGGTCTCACTGCTCCCCGCACCAACCCAACAACCTCCTTTACCTTACTTACACTTGGCTTTCCCAGCCCAAACAGCACTGCCACCTACATGCGAGCTCCAGGCAGCGACAGTGCTGATACTACCTTTCCTAGCACATTTACCATACTCTATTTCACACGCTACATAGCATAACTCCAATATAAGCTAAAGTTAATGGAGATAAATAACCCCACAGGATCAGTAAACACACTCACCTTGCAGCATAGTCTCAAACAAAAGGGATTCAAATAGACCACTCCCACATTTAAATAACCTTCCACTTCCTGGATTTTCTCCTAACAGGACTGATTGGTGGATCTCTCCACCTGATCTCAAGGACTTACGTAACCTTCTTAGTAGTTCCCCCTGCTGGCCCCCAACTGACATTATTTCTTCTCTTATAGATCCACTGGCTAGCTCTAGCTGCTTCATCTGACATTTCCTTCACTTTCTTCCTCAAACTCCCCGCACTCCGAGTTCCCCCAGGAGCGAGACAGCTGATCTCACCCCACTTCCACTGGACAAATCCTAGTTTTCCATCCTCGCTGCTCAGCTTCTGCTCCTTAGTCTGCATATCTAAGCTTTTTTTCTTTCATAGGCTTCTTCCACTGAGAGTTCCCAAGGAACTGTCAGCTCAATGAAATAAACTATCTGTTGACTCACTGACCACAACACTATGTCATGCCTCTGCTTGGCACAAACTATTTCCTGGGGAACAACAAGCTTTCCCCCTAAATCTACTTGCATTTCCCAATCACAAGCATCGTCTAGGCAGCCACACCCTTGCCTCCTTACTAACTTATCCCTTCTGTATTTCTCCGCCTCACGGACAAACTGAATTGCTAAACTCCTACTCTTAACACCTTCTGAATTTACCTATCTTCATTTCCCTTCGATGCCTGCAGCTAAACATTTCAACATTGAATACAATGGGTATGATAGGTCCCCATTTACCCACGTACCCCGTTTTAGGTTCTGGGGGGTTGGTAACATGTCATATGTAGCCCCTCCCAGGAATCTAACATGATTCTCGTCCATACTCCACAGGTCCCTCCAACTAAGCTTACCTCGTTACAAGGTCAAGTCCCAACAGTAAGCAAAAGTTCCCATTATGATTTTAACGCTAGAAGTGCTTTGTCTTAACAAAACTAATTTCTAGTTGTACGTGGCAGTTATGTGTAAAACCAACCTTGGTGCAGGTCTATCAAAAGCCCTGTTTCCACCAAACACTTTCGATATGGTACCTCTGGAACCAAAAGTACCCCTCAGAAATCCCAGACCTTAGCATTTCCACTGCAAACAATACTCTTAAATGTGGGTGGGGTTGTTGTCACTCACTGCTCCATCCAACACTCACTGTATTTCCTCATTATCGGTTACACAGAGGGAAGTCTGCACCTCTTTATTTGTCCACAGCATGGGGTTGCACGCTGACATTTTCAGTACAAAATAAAACAGGCTGCAGTGGAAGTCCCTCTCCATGGGATATTCAAAAATAGAGGGTTTGTTCATTTAGTCCTTCTCAGGGAAGCTTGGGGGCTTAGTGTTGCCGTAGCTCAACGCTACATGACCCTTTCTTTTCTAAGTAAGGATTAGAATATATGCAGTTCACATAACCTGGCCAAAATTAATACATATAAAAGCTTGAAGATCCACTTATTACTGCAAGTGTATGTCATATAAAAACTTAAGTAATGATCAGAGGTGTCATGTGGAATATTTAAAGTGCGTCAGCTCGTGCATTGAGTAACATTCCAGGTTCCACCTTAAAAATCCTGGCAGTCGGCCCAGTGAATTCAGTTATTTTTTCGCTCACACGACAGCTGCTGTGAGAGGCAGCAAAACATCACTTTATTTTTAGTCACAGTCTGCTTATTAAACTCTCCACAATATGAACAGTGACTTCTGCCCCATAACCAGCCACAACGTAGCCCTGAGTAGGGTGACCGTCCGCTACTGACCAATCAGACAGGACTGCAGTGTTCACAGCTCCACCTTTTAGTACCAACCCCAAGAGAAGGGGTACCAAAAATAGTAATGGTACGGAACGGTTCCATTGGTACCATCCACAACTTTTTGCAGTGGGAATGGAAAAAAAGCATACCGAACTGAACTGTACCATACCATACTGCTCGGTGGAAAGGGGGCTTAAGTCTCAAATGGGGCAGTGTACAATGCTGAAGGGATTTTCAAAGCAAAACAAGGAACAAGGATCACACCACCTGAAGACAAGTAACATCAAGCTAACAAGTCTATAGTACAGAAGAACATGTGTATCTCACCAGTGGAGTCCGTCCTATACTGTTGAGGTAGTAGAGGAAACCCTTGGTGTGGTAGATGGTTGGACTGAGGACTGGGTCAGGTTTACACCACTGACGATTTAGATCTGCACAGTTGAGATCGCAGCGATTCCTGAGGATACAGCAAAACAGACAGGCAAGACATTTGAACTGAGTACTTTTGTTCAGCGGCATTATGGTGCTGGTTATGTTAGTTGGAGTGACTGTATATATCGTGTGACTTATCACTGCTTGTCCCATTCACTGATCTATCCAGTGCTGGTATGTGCTGACGTATTGCGGTTGTGGTAAGCGAGTTGTGTCATTTCCGGTGTTTCTGTGACAGCATTTCTGTACTGCTCTGGTGAATTCTACTAGCCTGCTTTCTGCTTTCTCACTTCAGTTGCTTTAACATCTACTTCAAGTATTAACCCACACTGGTTCTGCGTAAGCACTTATAGCTCTCCTCCTTTCTACGACTTTCTTGCTAATCTGTTAGCTGTTGTTTGCACGTTACTAGCCGTGGTAGCTACATTAGCTTTACAGTTAGCGATGGCTTCTCCCTCTGCTCTTTCTTGCTCGGTGTGCCAAATGTTCAGTTGTGCCTCTGCCTCCTTTCAGCGACAGTGGTAATTGTAATAAGTGTAGCTTATTTGCTGCATTGGAGGCAAGGCTTAGTGAATTAGAAGCGTGGCTCCGCACCATGGAAAACCATTCAATAGCTGTGGTAGTTAGCCAGCCCCCTGTAGCCAGTGCGGAGCCACATAGCATAGCCTTAGCCTCTGCTAGCGGTCCTCCGGTAACGCCTGTTCAGCCGGGAAGTCGGGTAACCATTCGCCAGAGGCACAGCTCCAAGCCAAAGCCCAAAGCTCACCACCAGCCTGTCCACGTTTCCAACCGCTTTTCCCCACTCAGCGACACACCCTCTGAGGACAAAACTCTGGTTATTGGCAGCTCTGTTCTGAGGAATGTGAAGTTAGCAACACCAGCGGACATAGTCAAATGTATCCCTGGGGCCAGAGCGGGTGACACTGAATCAAATTTAAAACTGCTGGCTAAAGCTAAACGTAGAATCAGTAAGATTGTTATTCACGTCAGCGGCAATGACACCCGGTTACGCCAATCGGAGGTCACTAACATTAATATTGCCTCGGTGCGTGAATATGCAAAAACGATGTCGGACTCCGTAGTTTTCTCTGGACCCCTCCCAAATCTGACCACTGATGACATATTCAGCCGCATGTCATCATTCCATCGCTGGCTGTCCAGGTGGTGTCCAGCAAACAATGTGGGTTTCGTTAATAACTGGCAAACTTTCTGGGGAAAACCTGGTCTTATTAGGAGAGACGGCATTCATCCCACTTTGGATGGAGCTGCTCTCATTTCCAGGAACCTGGCAAATTTTATTAGTTATTTAAATCCCTGACAACCCAGAGTTGAGATCAGGACTCGGTGTCGCACTCCTATACGTTTTCGAGCTTCTAGTGCAGTTACCCAGCCATAGTTTTCGTAGTTTTACACAAACGGTGTCTGTCCCCTGATCACCTAAATTATTTAAATCTAAAATTAAACAAAGAGGAGTTGTGCATAGCAACCGCATAAAAATTAAAACCTCATCTGTGAGAGAAAGACAAAACAGGAGAATTAAATGCAGACTGTTAAATATCAGGTCTCTATTGTCTAAAGCAGTGTTAGTAAACAAATTAATATCAGATAATCATATTAATTTACTCAGTCTCACTGAAACCTGGCTGTGTCAAGATGAATATGTTAGTCTAAATGAGTCCACTCCTCCCAGTCATAATAATACCCACATTCCTCGAGGCAGCGGCCGAGGAGGGGGAGTTGCAGCCATTTTTAACTCTAGCCTGTTAATCAGCCCTAAACCGAAACTAGATTAGAATTCATTTGAAAGCCTCGTTCTTAGTCTTTTACATCCGACCTGGAAAACCTCGCAGCCACTTTTATTTGTTGTAGTGTACCGTGCTCCTGGCCCGTATTCTGAATTTGTATCTGAATTCTCAGAGTTTTTATCCAGTTTAGTTCTTAAATCAGATAAAGTTATTATTGTAGGCGATGTTAACATTCATGTCGACGTTGATAATGACTCCCTGGCTACTGTGTTTATCTCATTATTAGACTCCATTGGCTTCAGTCAGGGTGTATACATGAACCCACTCATTGTTTTAACCATACCCTCAATCTAGATCTAGTTTTCCCGTACCGACTTTAACCTCTCCCAAATTGATCATTTTATCGATAGCGCCGTAGGCTCGCTGCGAACAACACTCAACTCTGTAGCTCCTCTTAAAAAGAAGTTAACAAAGCACAGAAAGTTCGCTCCTTGGTATAACTCTAATTGGCGATGAACCAAACTGGAAGAATCTCGTTTAATCTGGGCAGACAGTCTCAAAACTTGTAAGAGGGGCCTCCACAATGCCAGAGCAAGCTATTACTCAGCATTAATAGAAGAAAACAAGAATAACCCCAGGTTCCTTTTCAGCACTGTAGCCAGGCTGACTGAGAGTCAAAGCTCTATTGAGCCTTGTATTCCTTTAGCCCTTAGCAGTAATGATTTTATGAGCTTTTTTAATGACAAATTCTAACTATTAGAGGCAAAATTCATGACCTCCTTCCCTCATATAATACCTATCTAACCTCATACACAGCTGTAAGACCTAATATATATTTAGATTGCTTCTCCCCAATTTCTCTTCAAGAATTGACCGCAGTGATTTCTTCATCTAAATCATCAACGTGTTTCTTAGACCCCATCCCAACTAGGCTACTTAAGGAGGTCTTACCTTTAGTTAACACTCATAAATTAGATATGATCAATATATCCTTATTAACAGGCTATGTACCACAGTCTTTTAAGGTAGCTGTAATTAAACCTCTACTAAAAAAGCCCACCCTGGATCCAGAGGTGTTAGCCAACTATAGACCAATATCTAATTTTCCCTTTCTTTCAAAGATCCTTGAGAAAGTAGTCGCAGACCAGCTGTGTGATTTTCTCCATGATAATAATTTATTTGAGGAATTTCAGTCAGGATTTAGAGTGCATCATAGCACTGAGACAGCACTAATTAAAATTACAAATGACCTTTTGATTGCTTCAAACAAAGGACTCGTCTCTGTACTTGTTTTATTAGATCTTACTGCTGCGTTTGACACTATTGACCATCAAATTCTACTGCAGAGACTGAATCACTGAATTGGCCTAAAAGGTTCTGCACTAAGCTGGTTTAAATCTTATTTATCTGATCGTTTTCAGTTTGTTGACGTTCAAAATGAATCATCCTTACGTACTAAAGTTTGTTTTGGAGTTCCGCAAGGTTCTGTGCTCGGACCAATCCTATTTACTCTATATATGCTTCCTTTAGGTAACATCATTAGAAATCACTCTATAAATTTCCATTGTTATGCGGATGATACACAGTTGTATTTACTGATGAAGCCAGAAGAAAGTAATCAGTTAACTAAACTTCATAACTGCCTTAAAGACATAAAAACCTGGATGAGCACCAATTTCCTGATGTTAAATTCAGACAAAATGGAAGTTAATGTTCTTGGCCCCAAACAACTCAGAGACTCTTTATCTGATTACATAGTTTCTCTAGATGGCATTGCTCTGGCCTCTAGCACTACCGTAAGAAAACAAACCTCACGGACTGCATTTTTCATCTGCGTAATAATGCGAAAATTAGGCCTATCCTGACCCGAAAAGATGCAGAAAAATTGGTCCACACTTTTGTTACCTCAAGGCTGGATTACTGTAACTCTCTATTACCAGGTAGCTCTAGTAAGTCCTTAAAAACTCTCCAGCTAATTCAGAATGCAGCAGCACATGTACTAACAGGAACTAAGAAACGAGATCATATTTCTCCTGTTTTAGCTTCTCTGCACTGGCTCCCTGTAAAATCCAGAATTGAATTTAAAATCCTACTGTTAACTTATAAAGCTCTAAATGGTCAAGCTCCGTCATATCTTAGAGAGCTCATAGTGCCTTATTATCCCACCAGAACACTGCACTCTGAGAACGCAGGGTTACTCGTGGTCCCTAAAGTCTCCAAAAGGAGATCAGGAGCCAGAGTCTTCCGCTATCAGGCTCCTCTCCTGTGGAATCATCTTTCTGTTACGGCCCGGGAGACAGACACCGTCTCCACATTTAAGACTAGACTTAAGACTTTCCTCTTTGAGAAAGCGTATAGTTAGGGCTGGCTCAGGCTTGCCATGTACCAGCCCCTAGTTAGGCTGACTTAGGCCTCATCTGCCAGAGGACCCCCCTATTATACACCGAGCACCTTCTCTCCTTCTCTCTCTCTCTCTCTCTCTCTCTCATATTCTATTACTGCATCTTGCTAACTTGGCCATTCTGGATGTCACTAACTCGGCTTCTTCTCCGGAGCCTTTGTGCTCCACTGTCTCTCAGATTAATTCATATCGCAGCGGTGCCTGGATAGCGTGACGTGTGGTTGTGCTGCTGCCGTGGTCCTGCCTTATGCCTCCTGCTGCTGCTGCCATCACTAGTCATTAGTCATACTTCTACTGTTATTATACACATATGATTACTGTCACACATGTATACTGCCAGATATTAATATATAATTTCAACATATTGTACCACAGTAGCCAGAACTATAACTATAATATTATTACTTTCATTGATGTTGTTATAAGCTACTGTCATTACCTGCATCTCTCTCTCTGTCTCTCTCTCTCTCTCTCTCTCTTTCTGTCTCATTGTGTCATACGGATTATTGTTAATGTATTATGTTGATCTGTTCTGTATGACATCTATTGCACGTCTGTCCGTCCTGGAAGAGGGATCCCTCCTCAGTGGCTCTTCCTGAGGTTTCTACCATTTTTTTCCCCCGTTAAAGGGTTTTTTTGGGGAGAGTTTATCCTTATCTGCTGTGAGGGTCCAAAGGACAGTGGGATGTTGTATGCTGTAAAGCCCTGTGAGGCAAATTGTGATTTGTGATATTGGGCTTTATAAATAAAATTGATTGAATTGATTGATCTGACTTAGGAGATAGCATGAAAATAAATAAAAGATATAAATATAGCCATAAGCATCAAGCCTTTTTTCAGCCAACAGAAGGAGGCAGCTCAATTATCAAAAAGCACCGAGTGGCAATGACCGGGTTTCAGGTTTCACAGAGCTGAGCATCGTCTTCTTTCTTCTAAGTCTGCCTTTTGCAAAGACTTTTCTATTGATGACTGCCATGTTTTTTGACTGCTCTTGCTAATTTACTGCAGGATTGTGTATCTCAGTCCCACAATGCTGTAAACCACATTTGGTGTTGAAAGAATCAAAATCTCACAATGGGATGTGGATGTGTTTCAGGTTTAGAGTCAGTTAGACTGAAGATGTTAAGGGTGTAGCCTGTCAAAGTTTTAACTTTTTGAATATAGCCACAGTCGGCAATTGCGGTTCAAGCCCTTTTCTGGCCAGCAAAAGGAAGAGGCTTATTTGCCTCTTTTTGTTTATGGGTTTCAAACTTTACAAAGCTGGGCGGTCACTTCAGACAGTTTGACAGTATACTTTAAAGGGGAACTAAACCCCCCTCTCTGGGCATTACTCCACCCACAGCTTGATTTAAAAAAATTCAGAAAAGACAGGCGGAGCTGAGGGGGGAGACAGACGAGCGGCTGAGGAAGGGGGCGGAGTGAAGATTGACCCCGCTGCGGGGAGAGGAAAGAGGGCTTTTCATTGTGCCGATGGTGGCTTGGAAACCCCCCCTAACTGTGTCACACGGACAGAAGGGAAGGCGGCCTGAGCTCAGCCGGTCCCCTTCTCCACACTTTGACTTATTTTATCCTACTTGGTTCTATTTCTCCCTCTCTGGGAGCCTGGGCTCACCGCACAGCAGCCCACCGCATCCATCCACCCCTCCCTCCCTTGCCGCCCCGCACATATACTTCTGAGCCTCTGCGCCTCTCCTTGACCAACTAACCTAAATGCTATAAACACACTACTAACTGTGAACCTACACTAAAATACACTATGCTGACAATACAATTCGACAAATTACTACTGTTCTCTCTGCTCTGCTACTCTCTCTGCTCTGATCCAACCTACTCGCTATCAGTTTGATAACTGCGGACAGAGTGGTTTTATAGTAAGGGGAGGAGTTAAAGGAGGAGGGCAGACTTTAGCGTGGATGGTTAGTGATGTCATTTGCCCCGAAAAAGAGTCATTCGCCTCCAATGTAATGTAAATTCAAATGTAGTAACCAGGTTTCAAGCTGTAGAGGGCACTCCATAGCACATTTTTAAAATAAAATGTAGATTTTCAACAGTTTGCACTAAGCTGTCAAGATTTTGAGCAGGATCAGTCAGTAACACTACTTCACAACCAGAAACAATGATTATCAGCTGAAAAAATGGTTTTAGGGTTTAGTTACTCTTTAAGAACTCTTTAACAACACAAAGGGTCACAGGTCACACTACACAATTACATTGAACATTCCTGTGTGTGACTTCAGTTCCCATCTCTCTTCATGAAGTACAAAATTTCCATCACACATTTCAACGTTGAAATGTTGCCACAGGTCTCATCTATTCACTCATTTTCATCTTTTTCATATCTTTTACCGTTTTTTATCTGTGCCTCTGAAAGTACCATGAGCAAATGTGGAGAAATTGTCAGCTGTGAGCTAGAGTGGAGAGGGCTCCAAAATGGTCTAAAACGTTTGTCTATAAGTGGCTGCCAAGGTAACAATTTTCACTGTACATATGTAACATGGTCAAATACAGCAGTAACAAATGTTTGAAATATTTATTTGTGATGTTTAAGCATTATAATTACACAAAACTTCTGTTAATAGTTAAAACCTGACATGCCAGTTATGTGGAACGTTTGAGACTCAGTTCCTGTACCCCTCCGTTTGTTTTTGTGGGTCCCCACCCCTATATATTATGTCTTCCGTGCTAACCTCTCCCCCTTTGTCACTGCACGATGTGTGAGAGGAGCTGGAGTAGAGAGCATGTCTGACCGACGTTTATGTTACATTTAGTCTTCATCACATTAAACAGAGATCGTCTCCAAAGACATCTTGGTCTGTGCCTCATTAAAACACAACGCAGACAACACTAGCCACCACCGGTTACACTTGGTGCCGTCTGACCCGTTGCATCACCGATCAGCGCTCATCTGGTCCCCCGGGATACAGCTGCAGGTTGCTGTCTCCTCTCCTCTCCTCCTCCTCCCTGCTGTGTGGCCTCGGTGAACTGCGCTCGCTCCCGAGTGTGCGCGAGGTGTGTCAATCAAATCCGAGGATTAAAGGGACACTTGTGCACTTTCTTAGAAGTGTGCGTTTTTTTGTTTTTACTGTACTTTTGTCACTTTGGCAGTCTTATTTCATGTTAGTTTGTGCTGTTGAGACTGTTACAGCCAGTGAGTGCATGAAGGGCTGACTTTGGTCGTTAAAGGGTAATTTTTGTCATTTAAAGGGAAAAGACTGGGAAACCTAGTATAGGAAGATCATTTTATGTTCCATGAAAGGATGTGGTAAATGGACTTGTAATTTATTTTATTTAGCTATTTGAAGGGTCTCTTTACTTTAAATCAGTGCTAACTGGATTTCCCTTCGTTTTTTTGTTTTTTATTGCTTTTTGGGATTTTGTGCTCCTTGTTTAGACCCACATTGCTGTGTGATACATAGCTGGTTAAGGTGCACTCTGAGTTTGAGGTATTAATTGTTTTCCTTTTGTTTGGGGAATATCGTGATGTCAGGGGGAGATACATTTCATGTTCACGCTATGGCTGGTCGTGGACATGATGTTACATTTGGGCTGGGAAGGGGTCAGCCGATTCCTTCTTTGAGTTTTGGTAGGGGTAGGCCTATGTTATCCAGTGTTCTCAACTATACGGCTGATCAGTCAATTGTTGACACGCCTTTGGCCCCCACTGCTAGTTCCACACCAATTAACCCATCAGACCCAAGGCCTACACAAGTCATCTCTGTTGAAGCCTTTGGAGACATGATTACAGATTTGGCTAAACAGATTGGAGATAACATCTCAGCGAGCCTAAGCACTCTTCACCAGCCAAGCACTATCCAGCCCCAGTCTCCTATTAGTCAGTCATCTGGTCATAATGATCAGTCACATGTAAAAGTTGTTGTGCAGTCTGACACCAAGCCTCCACCTTACTTCAGGGGTGATCACGCTGATACATTCTCTGTTCATGAATGGGAGGACATGATGAGATGTTACCTGAACAGGGTTAAATGTGACACTCATACTGAAATGTTTAAACTGATAATGTCGAGACTGACAGGCAAGGCTAGGGATGTGGTGAAGGTGTCACTCTGCAGCCGCCCTGGACTGAGAGACACAGACCTGCCCACAGCTGTGTTTGACAAATTAAAGGGTAACTTTAGTGAACTCTCTTACTCCAGTCTGCCTATGAGAGATTTCTATAGTACCATTCCCCATGCTAATAAGAGTGCTATGGATTACTGGATCCGCCTCAACAAGTCCATTGATGCTGCAGATGAGTGTCTCCGGAGGCGGGGTAGGTCTGTGGAGGACCCCAGTGCGGAAGTTGTCATGATGTTCATTAACCACTGTCCCGATACTAGTCTTGCCATGTCATTCCAGCTGAAAGCACCTGAGAAGCGGACTGCAGCTGAGATCCAGGAGCGTTTGGATAGCCACACAAGAAATGTGCGGAGGACGGCATCCAAGGCTCTACACACAGCGGACCTTTCAGCTTACAGTCAGAGTCCTGTGTTTGATTCATGTCACTCCCCTAGTTCTCGTGTGCCTCAGGCTGCCTTGGTGACATGCCAACCAGAGCCCCCTTCAACCTCCCTGCCTTCCTCGACGCCAACCCAGGCTCAGTTGGGCAATGTAACGGTGAGTCCTTACATGCCTGCTTCATTACCCCTGCCCACTGCTGCTGTCCCTGATCCAGCTCCAACTGCCATTAACCCACCTAACAAGGACCCTGGTGTTCAACAGCTTGTGGCTATGTTTGACAAAGTTCTGTCCTTGTGCTCTGCTTCCCTCATGGGCGGCCAAAAACCAGTCGACCATCAGCCTGTGAATCGTCAATCGGTCCATCGCCAGACTGGCCGGCCCCGTAACCAGCAGGGTTCTTTTCCCACAACATGCAGAGTCTGTGGTTCAGCTGACCACTCAACCCATGCCCATTGCAGGCTCTACCGTTTGTGCCTCAACTGTTTCAGTCCTGGTCACATAAAGCATGAGTGCCCATAGTCCACCCGTTCCCCAGCCGCACCTCCCCCTTCTTCCAGCAATGCTGATTTAAACTAGCTTGCCCGTGTGATGAGAGGGGTGGCATGGGCAGTGCTGGTGATACCCTCAGCGCAGAGCATGATCCACTGTCAGCATATGTGAAATGTTGTGATAGTCTTCCTGATGACAAAACAGTGATTGTCGTGGGGTCACATAGAGTGGAAGGAGCTAGTGAACTGTTTTATGCTCCGGTATCCATCAGTGGCCAGTCTTCTTTGAGAGGGATGCTTGATTCAGGGAGCATGTCATGCACACTCAGTGAAGAGGCGGAGTTCAAGCTTAGAGCTGCTGGTGTTCTCCTGAGTCCTCAGCCAGTGCCTGAGAAGGTGGTCTTGGTTGGCTGTGGTGGCCTTACAACACAACCCAAACGTATCTATGAATTGGACATTGAGGTTTTCGGATGTAGATTCCTTGTGCCAACCTTCCTTGTTCCGGGGCAGAGAGATGAACTCATTATTGGCAGCAATGTTATCAGGCCCATAATACAGAGAATGAGGTCTGATGAGAAGTACTGGGAACTCATCTGTTCCAACACGTCAGACCCAGAGTGTGAGCAGTTTCTTCAGTTGCTCAGTTGCTGCACACGCTGGTCTGGACCTGAACTCCCTGAGAAGGTCGGCACCGTCAGACTGCAACAGGCTATCACCCTTGCACCTCAGCAGGAGTATTTGGTCTGGGGAAAGTTGCCTGGTAGCGCTCCTGTGTCACCAGGGAGTACTATCATTGTGGAACCAACGTCGTCCCGTTCGGCCCCAAGAGACATCATTGTTGGGCGGGTCGTAGCACCTATGTGGGGAGATCGCTGGGTCCCGATGAAGATCCTCAACCCAACAAAGAAACCTGTGACGCTGTGGCGCAATGCCAAAGTGGCGGATGTTTTCCCTTGTGTTGCTGTGGAGGACCCTCACATCTCTCAAGGTGTCAGTAGACCACAATCGGAGCAGGCGGCCAACTCATTTCCCAAACCAGATACCATCTGTGACCCTGTCCAACAGCTCAAGGACTGTGGGTTGGCTGACGTCAACATGGAAGGCTGCGAGGTGTCAGACGAATGGAAACGGCGGCTGGCTGCGCATGTGCTCTCTTACCAGGATGTGTTCTCCAGGGATAAGCTGGATTGTGGGGAGGCGAAGGGGTCTGTCCATCGTATTCATCTCACTGACGATCGCCCTTTTCGGCTACCCTATCGCCGTGTCCCGCCAGCACACTACCACAAACTGAGAGAGGTGCTGTCTGAGATGGAGTTGAAGGGCATTGTCAGCAAGTCAGTCAGTGAATATGCCTCACCACTGGTCCTGGTGTGGAAGAAGTCGGGAGAGTTGAGGATTTGTACTGACTTTCGCTGGCTGAATGCCAAGACAGCCAAGGATGCCCACCCACTGCCCCACCAGGCTGACTGCCTTGCCGCCCTTGGGGGGAACGCCTTTTTCAGCACCATGGATCTCACATCGGGCTTTTACAACATCCCCCTCCATGAGTCTGACAGACGGTACACAGCCTTTACAACACCACTAGGCTTGTATGAGTACAATAGGCTTCCCCAGGGGCTGTGCAAGAGTCCCGCATCCTTCATGCGGATGATGATGAGTGTTTTCGGTGACTTGAACTTCTCCAGTCTCCTCTGTTACCTGGATGATCTACTCGTCTTTGCTCCATCTGAAGAGGAGGCCTTGAATAGACTAGAGACTGTCTTCTCACGCCTCAGAGCCAACAACCTAAAGCTGTCGCAGAAGAAATGCTACTTCCTGCGCAGGTCTGTGCGGTTTCTGGGTCATGTGATCGACTGCAATGGTGTCTCAGTTGACCAGGAGAAAGTCAAGGTTATATCAGCTTTCAGGAAGGAGGATCTAATGGATGCTGACGGCTGCACTCCATCTCAGCGGAAAGTCAAATCCTTACTTGGGATGGTGCTGTACTATCAGCACTTCATTCCGGACTGCTCTGCTGCCGCAAAGCCGCTCTACGCCTTGACTGCGGGGAAGAAGTTGGTGTGGTGCTGGCACACCCAGACTTTGATAGGCCTTTCATCCTCTCTACCGATGCTTCCCTTGATGGTCTGGGTGCTGTCCTGTCCCAGGTGCCTGCCGACAAGGAGGTGGCGAGACCCATCGCATTCGTGAGTAAATCTCTCAGTCGCAGCCAAGCCAACTATCCTGCTCACAGGCTTGAGTTCTTGGCCCTCAAGTGGGCGGTGTGTGATAAGTTCAGTCATTGGCTCAAGGGCCACAGGTTTACTGTCTGGTCGGACAATAATCCTCTCACAAACATCTTGACCAAGCCCAAGCTTGATGCCTGTGAGCAGCGCTGGGTCTCCAAACTGGCTCCATATTCCTTTGAAATCAAACACATTCCCGGCAGATTGAATGTGGTTGCAGACGCTCTCAGTAGAGAACCATTTGTGAAGCCCTTAAGGGATCGACTCTTATGCGAGCCTTATTCTGTGCTGCTGGACCAGTCCTGTGATGTCAGTGATGAATGTGTGCAGGACTCCTTCCGCCTCACCTGCCAGTCAGTCACACAGACACATTAGGGAGTTCGTCTCTCTCTGCTGCCCTTGATGGTTCAATGTCTGAGGATGATGTCTCCTCTATTCTGTCTTCCTTTGGCGAGTGGGATTCAGTGCCCAGGCAGCGTGCCGCCTCTCTTGCTGACCATCTCACCTCCTTGGTACCTCCCGGCCGGGATGTGATGCCTTCCCTGTCCCTCGCTGACCTCCAGTCTCACCAGCAACAGGACCCAGCCATCTCGAGGGTTACTCATTATGTCAACAGGAAACGCAGGCCCTCCAGACGCGAAAGCTGCAATGAGAGTCAGCCAACTCTGAGAGTCCTTAAGCAGTGGGATAAACTGACACTGATGAATGGCATCCTCTATAGGGTCACAAAAGACCCCTTGACCAAACAGAAGAGGTTCCAGTTTGTCGTGCCTGAGACCCTGAAGGCTGATGCTTTGTCTGGCGTTCATGACCATGCCGGTCACCAGGGTCAGCCCCGCACACTTTCCCTGGCTCGCCAGCGTTTCTTCTGGTACGACATGGAAAAGGATGTCTGTGATCATGTGCGAAGCTGCCACAGGTGCATTCTCGGCAAGACCCCAGAGCCCTCCGCGAGAGCTCCACTGGAGAGCATCAAGACCTCTGCTCCTCTGGAACTCGTGTGTGTTGACTTTTGGTCAGCTGAAGACAGTAAGAACAAATCTGTGGATGTTCTTGTGATCACCGATCACTTTACTAAGCTAGCACATGCTTTCCCTTGTCAGGATCAGACTGCCAGGAAAGCTGTGGGACAACTTTTTTTGCATTTACGGCTTCCCTCAGCGCCTCCATTCTGACCAGGGTGCCACCTTCGAAAGCGAGCTGGTTGCTGAGCTGCTGAAGTTATCTGGAGTCGACAAGTACCATACCTCTCCTTACCATCCTATGGGTAATGGTGGTACAGAAAGGTTTAACCGCACCTTAGGCAACATGTTGAGATCTTTACCCCCGCGTTCCAAACAGAAATGGCCGCAAATGGTCCAAACCATGACCTTTGTGTACAACTGCACCATTCATGAAACCACCGGGTTTGCGCCTTTCTATTTGATGTTCGGCAGGGTCCCCAGGCTGCCAGTTGACCTTCTCTTTAAGAACGTATTGCGTGATGAGACTGTGTGCGACTATGATGCTTATGTGAGGTCCCTTTTGGATCATGGCACTGGCTCAGAAGAACTGTACTGCTGAGCAGAGACATCAGTGTGACCAGTACAACAAACGGGTCAAAGGTCAACCTCTGTCTCTCAGTGACAGGGTGCTACTGGCAAACAAAGGTGTCAGGGGGAAATGTAAGCTTTCTGACAAGTGGATGCCTGTTGTCTACACAGTGGTGGCCTCAAAACCTGCCTTGCATATCTATCGGATCAGGGATTGTGACGGCAATGAACGTGTTGTCCACCGGAACCTGTTACTCCAGGTTAACTTTCTGCCCTTGGATGACGCCTTGGATAGTGATGCTGCTCCTGTACCCATACCTGCTGCCAGTTTGGCTGGTTTGGCCAGTTCAACTGATTGGCATGAGACTGAGATGTCTGGGTTGGGGACTGCGGCTGCAACAGTTGATCCATCCCTTGCTGGTTCCCTCTCGACTGATTTTGGCTGGGATGATGGTCGCACCGCCTCGTGGGTCCTTGAACAGGCCTCCATTGATGGGTCAGCTGGTTCTGACTGTCCACCGTCTCCCTCTGTGCCAGTTTCTCCTGTCTCTGATGGTTCTGCCTCCTTTATGGATTCCTCAGCAACGCTCCCTGCTCCCCTGCCACAACCACTGCCTGCTTCTCCCAACCCACCTCAGGATCCACATGAAGATAGCCGACTTACCTCTCGGTTCGGCAGAGTCATTAGGCCAGTTTGTCGTTTAATTGAGTCCATGGCACAGCTTGAGTCTGTTATGGGGTTTGACCCAAGTCCCAGTGTTGTTATTAATGTGTGAGATAGATGATTGAAGGTGTGAGATAGATGATTGAAGGTTACATGCTATCGCGAAAATTTGAAAGGAATTGGCAATTAACCAAACAGGAAGAATCTCGTTTAATCTGGACAGACAGTCTCAAAACCTGTAAGAGGGGCCTCCGCAATGCCAGAGCAAACTATTTCTCAGCATTAATAGAAGAAAACAAGAACAACCCCAGGTTTCTTTTCAGCACTGTAGCCAGGCTGACTGAGGCTGCACTTAAAGGAATCATTCACAAAGAAGGAAGTGATAACCTTGAGTATATATTCAATACCTTGAGTGATTATTCAATACCTTACATGTGTCATGAAACAACACAAAGGGTCACAGGTCACACTACACAATTACATTGAACATTCCTGTGTGTGACTTCAGTTCCCATCTCTCTTCATGAAGTACAAAATTTCCATCACACATTTCAACGTTGAAATGTTGCCACAGGTCTCATCTATTCACTCATTTTCATCTTTTTCATATCTTTTACCATTTTTTATCTGATCCTAAAATAAACACCTGTTTTATTACATAACCATGCTTCCGTGTTGCGCCATTCATTAAGATCCTATTTCTGTCATTCAAATAACATGAATTGTGGTTTAATACTTTTAATTATAACAGCCAACTTATTGAAAAATGATGGGTTTAAATCATAATTAAAATCCCGTCATAATTAAAATCCTGTCATAATTTAAATCCCGTCCCAGACATAATGTGCACGGGCTCGGGCCGGACCTGCTCGCCCTGCAGCTTCGCGGAGTCCCTCCTGGTCAAAACACCGCTCCGCATCTGTGCGCAGCAGGTCCAGGGCCTCTGTAGCCTATGAAGTCAGGCAGGCTGCATATCACATCAAAAGCATAGATCTATGCATTCATGATAGTCAAGAGATAAATGTAAGTCAGACAAATTGAGTTTAAATTCAATTCTTTATTTTTTGTTTTATGTTTGTGTACTACGGAGCCACAGAGGGGTATTGAGAAAAAAATAAAACACACCAGCGCTAGAAATGTTTGATTGCGAACCAGATAGGCCTACAATTTGGCTCACTTTTTGATTTATTTCTATTTTTTATAACTGGAGAGTTCTTACAATACGGTGCCAGGGTTAGTGGGGGTTACTGTTAGGCGCTGATGGATAGAGCCAGATGGCTGAGAGTCTACCCGGAGCCTGCCGAGGATGCTCAAGGCTTTACCGGGCTGGTGAGGCGGTAACAGGTGCGCACAATTGAGTGCCTGTTGGAGGCTGTATCTTTCTCTCTATGGCCCCTCTCTGTATTTTACCTACCATATGAGTGGAAGTGAAGAGTGAAAGTCTTTTTTACCGTAAGTAATGTAATATAGGGCAAGCAAAGGGAGCGCCGATTTTTTTCTCATTCACTCCTATATAAACTGAGAGGAGAAATTTCTGGAAAGCAACTGAGGGGCAACACATCTTTAACTCGCGACCAAGATCACATTTTTGACTCCACAAACATAAAAGCTATGTGTCTGCGTTGGGGACGAGTGTATCTCTCTGCTGGTGTGCTCAGATTGACGCTTGGACCCACGGTTTGGGAATTCAAGGGAGGAGTTCCAGGCATTTTAAAGCTCTCTCTCCCTTTCTGTGCCCCTCAACTGCATGCATCTCATTGATCATCATAAGAACGCCTTCACTCTGACACACAGGTCTGGCACATGCCTCTGTGTGTGTGTGCATGTCTCACAATCTTGAAAGGACAGATTGCAGCAGCAAAATCTCTATTTTAAACAGTATCTACACATTATATATCAGTTTTTTCCATGTCTCACATACTACTAAAGCCTTTATTACTGATAATACTGTTGCTACTTTTGTGATTATGACTGTTAAATACATATTGTAATGTACTGTAATATTATACACACATCGTGCTCAGTAATTGTAGCACATGTAGTACGCAGCATGACAAGTGACTTACTTGTCGGAGTATCCCTTAGGTCAACAGTCGAATCACACACACAAACACATTCACACCCCAGATGCAACCTCCCATGGCATGAGGGGGGTTCATTTCTTCAGCAGTTTGGATTTCAGAAGTCATCTAAGTTCCACTCCCACATCATGTCATCTGCCTTTTACTAGGTAAATTCATAAGGAACGACACTGAATGTTTGTGGGTATTTCTCATCATCACACACGCCTGACAGTACACACGTTCACCAAACTGATCAGCTCATTACTACAACTTCCTAAATAAATGCCTGATAGCAAAAACATGTAAATTCAAGATTTCCAGGTCAAACTCTTATGCGTCATTTAGAATTTGAATCAAATCTGTTACTACAACTATGCTGCAGCAGTACACGTTCAAATACATGTTGGCCTGCTCAGTTTTCCACCGAACTTAACTTGTGTCTGCTTGCTGTGTCTTATATCCTCATAGCAGCCAGTACACATCAATCAAGCTTTCACTAGGTCACATGATTTCAAATGAATATTGATCTGTTGTTTGATCATCACACATATCATTGCATTTTTTCACCTGCGTAATTGTGTCATGCGGATTACTGTTAATTTATTATGCTGATCTGTTCTGTACGACATCTATTGCACATCTGTCCATCCTGGAAGAGGGATCCCTCCTCAGTTGCTCTTCCTGAGGTTTCTACCATTTTTTTTCCCCGTTAAAGGGGGAGTTTTTCCTTATCCGCTGTGAGGGTCCAAAGGACAGAGGGATGTCATATGCTGTAAAGCCCTGTGAGGCAAATTGTGATTTGTGATATTGGGCTTTATAAATAAAATTGACTGAATTGATTGAAAGTTTCATTAGGTCACATGGCTTATGTCTACAACTTTCAAAATATAAGCTCACACCACCTTCATAAGAACCCTTTATATTTTTTTAAATGAACTTGAAAATGATGGCATTCACTAAGTCTTCAACAAGCCAAGAGGTTGAAAGTAACTTAAAAAAGTATTTCCATTCATTTTCATCAATATTATTTCTCTGTTAACATTTTATAATTTATTTATCATTACAGTGTATTTCATGTCAATGTGGATGTTTTGGAGAAGACATTTTGTTTCCAGAGCCAACATATCACAGTTACATTTTAGTTAATACACTGGATGAAAATGTTGCGCAAAAAATTTCAGGACATTCATTTACATAACTAATTGTTTAACTTTATTGTTCATGTGGAAAAAAATTACCAATTAACAGTCCTACATTCCCTCCCTGTCCCTGCTCTCAAACAACAATTAAGATGGGATTACTGTTTGAACTTTTGTCATGTCCCTCACATAGACTACTCAGACTACAGTATGTCTTGGTCAGAGCACACATGCATAAAATAAAATAAAATAAAATCAAAGTTTTATCGACATTTCTACCCTAACAAATAATTCACACTGTCTGCTGAACTGGAGGCCGAAACGGCGAGACTCCAAGGTCCCGCCCAACGTATATATATATAGCAGATATCAAAACAAACAGGGACACAGGCTAGAAACTAAACGCACTGTGAGCTGAACACAAAACACCTTCCTCTATGGATGCATAAATCATAACACAGTTGATGGCAAATGTTTTGCCTGTGTGGGGATGGGAGAAATTACTAGTTTCCATGGTGTTATTAAACTGTTCACAGTTGCCTCAGAGGTTGATGCCCTTAGGAAGGGGATGTAAGCATGTTTGTGTTTCTTGACTGGATTTCATCTTGTGGTCAAAATTGGCATGGATCAAGTTATTCATTTTTCCCCATTTTGTTTACAAAGAGAGGTGGATAGGAGAAAGTAGGAGAATGTTCCAGGTCTGACTTTGGCAGTGTTGTTTTTTTGTTGTTGTTGCTGTTTTGTTTTTAAGATCTGACTGCAGTAGAGTGGACTTTACTACTGGACTTCTACTCTTTTTAAGTGAATCCAATCCTCTGTTTTTGAGCCAGTTCAAATGCTTGGTCAGTCCACTGTGATGGGTATCCCCACTCTGCAAATCTATTTTTCATATCCATGGCCTTCTCCATAAGGTCCTCCATGGAGTGACAAATCCTTCCCAGCCAAGAAAATTGACTAATAGGGAGACCCTTTTTCAGGGGGGAGGATGAAGTCTTGTAGCCAGCAAGGAGGTGTTTTTCTCAGTGTCTTTGTTTTTGTTGTAGTGATTGGGCCACTGTTTTTATAATCCACATGTCTAAGAAATTCAATTTTTTTAGTACTGCCTTTTGATGTAAATTGTAGGTTACTATCGGGAAAATAGTTAGTGGATTATTACTGACTGATGGAAGTGATCATTTGCCTGTTTTTGTTGTGTTAGAAATGAACAACAAGTTAAAAGTAGGAACAAATACACAGACTAGTAATTTAGTTAGAATTAGTTAGTTAGACCAGGACCAGACATTGAAGAATGTTAAAAGAATGGTTTGATATCAATAAGTTATCATTAAATGAAAATAAAACAAAATTTATGGTCTTTGGTGGTGTTGGGCCTAATTGTGAAATGAAATGAATCCTAAATGGAGTTGAAATTGAAAGAGTTTATGAAACTAAATTCTTGGAGTAATTTTAGATCATAAATTCAGTTGGAAGCCACATATAGAATATATTAAACAGAAATTATCTCAATCTATTGGTGTTATTTATAAAACTAGGGATTTGTTGAACAAGAAATGTCTTTGTATATTATATTTTTCACTTATAATCCCATATATGTCATATTGTGCTGAGGCTTGGGGAAATGCATACAGAACATATATAGACCCTATAATTAAACTCCAGAAAAGAGTTATCAGAATAATAAATAAAGCTTCCTATCATGAAACCACTAACAAATTATTTATAGTCTCGCGTCTTAAAATTGTTAGGTATTGTATACTTGAAAACATTAGAAATTTTTGGGAGTTAATTTATGGAATCGGCTTTGTGATGAGTTGAAATTGTGTAGATCCCTGTTGAGTTTCAAAAAACATTGAAAGGTAAAATAATTAAGGATTACAATGTATAATGATTGAATTGTGAAATGATTAATAAGAAGAATTTAGAGTAAATTTTGTTCTGTTTTTTTCTTTGTATTACTGATATTCTGGGTTATCTTATGGATGGTACAGGATAGGCAAAAATAAACCTTGGCTTCAGCCTATTCCTTTTTCGGTTACAGAGTTTGTTAAATTTTGTTGTGAGAAAATGTGTAGTGCAGACATGTATGTAAATGTTTTGTCAGTTGATTGCACACAATTTAAGTATTGTATATTGTAACCGAAATAAACTGTTCATTCATTTATTCATAATGGCGTGCCTTCAGTGGCCTTTCATGTCTATATATTACCTCGTGCCTCTGTTGTTGACATTCCGGGATGCCCCAACCAATGCTAGGATGTCAACAAAAGCACAAGGTTAGGTTTAGAAAAAAAACCCCATCATAGTTTGGCTCTACATTCATATAGGAAGCGAACATCAGGCTCCCAGGTGAAAGTCCATGGACCCATCCAGCACCTTTTTTTTAGCTGAAAGGATGTAGAAGTAGTAGTAAAGAAATGTACAGGAGAAGTATAATTACTTTATGACCTGTTAAAAACTTAAATGAAGTCTGTAGATAAGAAGAGATCTGTAGCATTTCTATGTGGAGCAGACTAAAATTAGAAGAGTTTTTTTTTTTCAATTAAGTCCAATTATCAAGACTTTGGAAAAGCTTTATTTTCTCTTAATTTGATCATAGAACCATCCAGGGGATTTTGTTTTGAAAATCCTGCCTTGTCCAGGCCCTCCATAAACTCTGGTTACAATCTGGGTGCTTGTATTTTTAACATACAGTCGGGTCCAGGCCCCCCTGGAAAAATGCCAGTTATCTGGGAACTTTTATTTTGAAAAGGGTCATGAACAGTTGCTCCAGATCGCCTCACTCACGGCAGCCCTTCAGGACATGGTGCACTGGGATCCCAGCGCTTGGCCTCCACCGTCCTCCAACTCAACACGAGTCACCGGTGGTCCTGGGTAGAGGTGGTCGGCAGGGGTAAGAGAGCCCCTGGCTGTGCTGCCTCAGCCTGTCAAACCGCTACAGCGCCTTGGCATTGGACAGAGATCCAGATGCTGGCCCTGCAGACGCTGCCACTGCGGCTCCTTCCCCACCGACCAGTGCTGCTCCAGCCGCTCCCTGCCTGGAGGGGTTGGCCTCGGCATCTAACGGCGCTGTGGCTCCCTCTTCGCCGACCGGTGGTACTCCTATGGCACCCTGCACGGATGGATCCGCGTCTTCCTCACTGGCATCTGTTGAGGACCGGAGTGCCTCTGCTGCAGGACCCAACCATCGACTCCCTTCCCGGACACCGGCTTCCGCGGCGCGTCGGAAGCTCCTAAAGGAGGCTGTACGAAGACGCTCCGGGGGACTCCTCTCCCACAGCTGGGATGGTGCTCCTGCCGGGGCCGGGACTGCTGAGTCGCTGCAGCTCCTGCCCCCCCAGTCACGCAGGATGGACCGTCCACCTACCTCATGTGAGTCCCCCAATCCCCATACTGTTCCTCTTCGTCCTCTTTTCCCCCCTTCCACCGTGTTGTTTGGGGACAGCATCATCAGGAATATTAGTTTTTTCAATGCCACAGCTCACTGCTTTCCTGGAGCCACAGTCCCGGTCATCCTTGACAAATTTCCGGAACTGCTTCATTTACTCCCTTCCTCTATAAACAGGCTGATTTTTCATTTGGGCTTGAACGACATGGCTCGCCAGCAATCAGAGCTGACAAAAATGGATTTTGTTGCTCTTTTTAAACTGTTTTTAACAGCGGTCCCCTGTCAACACTGTCCCGCAGTGCAGAACACTTCAGCGGGCTCCTCGCCCTGAATTCCTCGACCCAGGCTGCCTGTAGCACTTATGGATTTACTTTTACTGACAATTTTAAATTATTTTGGAACCAGTCCCCTTTTTACAGGGCTGATGGTCTCCAGCCAAGCAGGCTGGGCAGCCACATGTTAGCGCCTATCATTCAGCACGCTGTACAGTGTGCCCCATGTGACTGACAGTTACGTACATCGGAAGCACACGCCCCCCTGCTTTCCTCCTTGCTTCATCCCCAACCCATTTCCACATCCATATGCATTCCAGTCAGAACCTAAAGTAGATTAAATAGACCCGCTTCACCATGGACCAATAGTAACCCCGAAAACTTAGTTCCTGTCACACCTGCTTCACACTCACCACATGATGAGCGCACGTTCGGCACGAACATTAACTTGGACGTGCTGAACGGGAGCTCTCTTTTAAATAAAACTTTTATCATAAATGACCTGATTTTAGATAACAAGTTGGACTGTATTATTTTAACAGAGACATGGCTTGGCACTGACGCACCTGTTGTTTTCAATGAGGCCTGCCCACCAAATTTTAATTTTTTATTTTCTACTAGGGGAGGTAAAAGAGGAAGGGGAACTGCTTCAGTCACCAAAAATACACTAAACTCCACTGAAATTTCTTTTAACCGCTACACATAATTTGAGTATCATGCCTTTGTTTTTAGCAGTCCTCCTATTCTTTGCATCACAGTTTACAGACCACCCCAACATTTCACCTCTTTTATCAGTGAATTCTCAGAACTATTAACAATCATACAAACCACCTGTAACAGAATTTTAATAACTGGTGATTTTAATTTACATGTTGATAATACCTCTGATCCAATGTCCAGAGAATTTTTAAAGGGCCAGTGTGTAATATTTGGCATGGTTTATAGTCAAATCTGAATCTGAATCTGAATATTCTACCCATTAATATGTTTATATAAGTGTATAATCGCTATGAAATAAAATTTGTTTGGTTTTCGTAGCCTTATAATTATGCTTTTATTCATATATATATAGTTTATATATACATATATATATATATATATATATATATATATATATAGCAAGGGCCTTGCTTTAGAGAGGTCGCCATCTTGCGCCGCCATGTATGTACGGCAGACGGAGCGGACAATCCAGCCAGCCAGAGAACGCGTTTATAAGCCAACGAAGGCAGCGGAAGGAAGGAAGAAGGAGGAGGAAACAGCAGAGAGTGTTAGTAGTTTGTCGATACAGAGTGGTGAAAAGGTTTTTTAGTTATAAAGTTTGCAAATGGACCACACTTACCACGCAACAGGAGAGAATGAACCCGAACCGTCATCTGTGAGGAAAAGAAGATGCAACTTCACTCCTTGTGATGCACTCTCTGCGGCGCTTTTCCTCCTGATGATATATCTCCCCAACGATGGTAGCACCGAATCCCATTCTGTGCAGCAAAATGGGAGCGGAGGATTCAGCCTCTCTTCTCGCCCGCTCAGCATCCAACACATGGAGTTCCTCATCTGTATGCTCCGGCTCAAACAGGTATGGCTCTGGATCTGTGTCCGCTACAAGAAACTCTTTAAAATCGCGTTCAAAGTCATCCACTGCAGCTACTATAGTCCGGAGATATTGCTAGGTTAACAGCTGAGTTTTGTTTACAGGCTACGCTGTCAGACAGTGTGCAGGCTGGAGACTGGTGGAGCAGAGAGGGGAGGGCTGCCCCGCTTGGTACTGTAAGTGAGTATGTGTGTATGAAGTGTGTGTGTTACGCTAGAAGAGTCAGAGTTTGGGATGGAGTCTTTTACGTGCTACTCCCTGGAGTGTTATCGGAGTTTTTGGAATGCTCAAATAAACGGGGCTTGTTCCCAAATGCTACTCTGGTCTCCTGCTCGTGAGTGATTCATTACAATATCGTAACATGGTTTAGATTTCTAAATAAACATTCACCTCGTTGCTAGATAGACCTACTCCTGAAAAACTCTACTGTCCGTGCAAGGCTTTTTGTCCCTACGAAGCCACCGTCATTTACCCGACGGGAGGGGTGAGCGAGTGAGCCCTGCAATCTAGAATTTGACCACTGATGTCACTGTTTTCAACGGTTTTCAACCCATTTTACACACTGGCCCTTTAAACCTTTTAACCTGCATGGATTTTAAACAACACGTCACACAGCCAACTCACAGCAGAGGACACACCCTGGACCTGGTCATAACCTTTGGCAAAATCCTACAATAAAACAGTCAAACAGGCAAGAATATCCCACTTTTCAAAACTCATTTCAGATCATAAAAACAACCCCAAATTCCTTTTCTCCACCTTCGACACAACAACACCAATGTTAAACCATCAAAGATGTCAACAGACACCCTCTGCGAGGACTTTGCAGACCACTTCAGAATTAAAATTGATGATATCAGATCCAGTCTTTTATCTCAACAGAAAGTAATTTTTAACACACCTGAACAGCTGCTTTTATCCGAGGAAACACTGCAGAGTTTTGCCCTGGTTGATGCAAGGTCAAGTTTTCTCCCAGGTAAACCCAACAACCTGCCTTTTTGATCCGATTCCCACATCACTTTAAAAAACATTTTATGGATTCTTTGAGGAACAGATTTTAAGCATAGTAAATCACTCTCTTCAGACAGATGTCTTCCCCGCTGCCTTAAAAACAACGGTGGTGAAGCCCCTTCTAAAGAAGAGTAATTTAGATCCCAACATTTTTAATAATTACCGACCTGTATCCAACTTACCGTTTTTAGGTAAGATTTTAGAAAAACTGTTTTTTAACCAAGTAAATGATTTTTTTAAAAAAAAGAAACAGTATTTTAGAGAAATATCAATCTGGTTTTAGGATGAACCAGAGTACCGAGACAGCCCTTTTAAAGTTTTTTTTTTTTTTCCACAGTCTTTGTACTACTGGATCTAAGTGCCGCCTTTGATACAGGAGATCACCACATTTTATTAAACAGACTCAGAAACCTGGTGGGCCTCTCTGGTACTGTTTTTAACTGGTTCAGCTCTTATCTCACAGATCGATGTTTCTCCTATGTCCTTACTTACATGACCAGTAAGGTCTACCATAAATGTAGACATTTCACACAGACTTATGAGCAAATGTTCAAATGAGGTGCAAAACAGCTGATAATAACAAACGAGTAAGTTAAGGTTAGCATACAACAGCTGTTTATTAGCTAAAACAGCTAGCTAGTTGACCTGCAAACAAATTAGCATTGTTAGCGTTGGTTATCTTCTGTAGCTAGCAGTTAGCTACACTGTTGGCAGGTCAACAATTTAAACAGTGTTGGGTTGGAGACGTTTAGTGGATAAGATCAACAACAACAAAATTTGACTTACTTCATGACTGCAGCAGCAGTGCGTCTCAAGCACGATCTGTTTACTTTGATCATCTCTCTCAGTTGTGAGAAAGTGGCGGAAATATCATTGTATAACAGTTATGAATGATGTTAATTATTTAGGCTATTTGTTTATTTATTTCGTTTCGCTCTCCTTCAATGACCGCTGCAGCCATCACGCTTCACAACAATGCTTAACTTTTACTTTGAAGGCTGTTTCCGGCTCTCGACTTCCTTTTTCAGTTTTCATTGTACAAGTAAAGGAACAAGCGGATGCTTTGGCGAGCTGAATTGCATTACACATCTTGCGTCTTGAAATAGGAAATACCCCCAAAAGTGGGATTTTTCATTACACAATGTGAGCAGTGCAGATGAATTCTACTTCATGCATGGACCATTTTATCATTATTTTATCTTATCCTATTGCTTTTTGTCTTTTAGTTTTTAGTTTTTAGCTCGGGGGACGCCGTCCTGGAGATCCCTCAGGTCCGGAGGACTGGGAGGCTCTGCACCATGTGTGGAGTCTACCCCTGTCTGTCTGGGTTGGGGTGGTCTCTGTGGCGCAGGCTGTGACACATCTCAGTGTGGATGAGCTCCCCATAGGTGGTTCTTTCCTCACCTGGTTTGTCAGTGCCCAGCCATATTACTATATTGGCTATACTAAGTGTGTGTGTGTGTGTGTGTTTATATGTGGGGGTGGGAGGGGCTGGATTTCAATATGTATGTTGTATTTTTATTGTATGTTTTTATTATGTGAAGCACTTTGTGCTGCATTTTTAATGTATGAAAAGTGCTATACAAATAAAGTTTGATTTGATTTGATTTGATTTGAAAATCCAACACCAGAGCCACCACTCTAAACTCCTGTTACATGATTGGTGCATTACCAAAATAAGCTAAAAGCTGAAAGACAAAGCTGTAAGCTGAACTGTAGTACTGTCAAAGTTGTCTAAAAAGGCCGAAAGGAGAAATGCCTTTAAAGCACAGTTTATTTTTTGCAATACTGGACAGAAATTCCATAAAAAAACTTGCAACATATTGTATTTCAAGTGGTCTGAAAGAACAGACATCTGCATGTCAGCCTGTCTGTTTTCAGGGTTTAGAAAAGCTAGTCCATGATGAGACACTTTGGCCAATCAGAGGTCATTTTCAGAGAGAGCAGCTGTTGTGTCAATCACTGCTCATGAACTGCAGTCACACTCCCAAACACAACACTGATTAAATATGAAAAAAGATTATATAACTGTATTACCTATTTCTTTTCACAAATGTTTGCAGAACCATATTTAAATTTAATGTTTAGCTGTAAAATAAGAAAGTTTCTGAACCTGCTGTAATGTTGAAAACAGTCAGGCCGCACTGTAATACTGCCCACTGGCCAGAGCAAACATTGTTATTTTACAGGTAGACGGTTCACTTAAATATGTTTCCAAAAAAAATGAGAAATAGACAAAGCAGTAACAGAATCATGATTCATATTTGATCAGCATTGCCTAGTCTGACAGTTTGACCGCACTTAACAAGCAGTGATTTCTCAGTCTGATCCTTTTTTTGTGTGTTATTCTTGCAAATGCCATTAGGAGCCCTATGGGGAGGGAGAGGAGCATGAATTTTATTTTTTCCCCACAGATAATCCGCCTCATTTATAAATATACATACATACATCATGTATATATATATATATATATATATATATATATTCCCTGTTAAGGGGGGGAGTTTTTCCTTATCAGCTGCGAGAGTCCAAAGGACAGAGGGATGTCATTTGCTATAAAGCTCTGTGAGGCAAGAGCTGTCCACACAATAACATTTTGTCATCTTTGATAAAAAAAAAAGGTACTGTAACTTTCATATCACTGCTAGTATAGGAAATAATGAAAAAAGCACAACTTTTTTTTAAAAAAAATCTAAAATATAGAGGGAAAAGCAGAATGATAGTAGAAGACAGACAGAAAGATAGGTAGAGAGAGAGACAGGCAGAGATAGAAACAGAGATGGATGGACAGACAGACAGACAGACAGATATACCAATCAGACACAGATGGAGGTCTCATTAGCACATTAGAAACTTCTGTGTGTCTGGGCATGAAATTGCTGAATCAGTGTTCAGTGGAACTGTTCATAACACAGAGATGTGCTATTTGAAAAAGAAATCCAAAATTGTAGACATGCAGACATGTAAGTTGTCTGCATATAGAACTATAGTTTTACATCTCGATTTTTGCTCAGAACTTGCTGAAATAAAAACAAAACCATTACAGCCAATGAGACAGGGAAGAGATCTTTTGTTGCTTTTATTCAGAAAATTCAAAAACTCTAGGCCCTGTTGCTTAAATGGGTACATCATCTGCTAAAGGACAAAAATACCTACATTTTGATTTATAAATTGTTTATAAAGAGTGAAAATTGTGGGCGCTACCGGAGTTTCAGTGAGAATTTTTCATAAAAGCAGAAAGGCAGAAGGGCATTATAGTGGCTGATTTTATCAGTCATGTCACCCATTCGAAGCAGTGCAATACACACCCATTATTAAAGTCAGAAGAAAACAGCTTAAAACATAAACCGAGATAACAAAAAATCAAGCAATCAGAAATTTCCTTACAGAGCTGAACATTTTGATATCTGAATGGTTTATGTAGTTGAAAGTATGCAGAAGTATTATAAAATAATTATTAATAGACTTGCACCTATTTATCGGCAGTGCTCAGAATCGGGCTGGTTTTCACGTGATCGGCCATGACCTGCGACTGACCGGTCAGTCTAGAATATGCCGATGTAAAACGCCGGTCAAATTCCCACCGCGCCGCATGATTGACATTGTGTAATATCAGCAGCGCACACACACGCACACGTGCAGCTCACAGCTTGGCGGTGTGAGGAAGGGGACCTCAGGGACACACTGGTTTGGGTAGAACAACTATGGAGTAAATGATTCCGGCCAGAATAGGGTCGAGAAGATACTTTAATTTTCAATGCAGGAGGTTCACAAGAGTAGCTTGTGGGTCCGGGGAGCATCGGATAATTTATAATTCATTTGTAATTCAGAAACCAAAAATGGTAAATCTGTTATTTGATTCAAAACAAAAAAAAACAAGAGTACCCAAGAAAACCGTTTTTGGTGTCAGAATCAATTGACGAAAAACCAATCAAACCCGGCCCGTTTTTGGGTTTTGCCGATTCGTTTTATCGTTATTCCTTTTTGGATTAAATATTGATCAGGTCTGTAGACATTCAGCCAATTTGTTTTTGTGTTTGAAACCAAAAACAGAAGTCATGTTTCTTTTCCTTTTTTCATTTTAAATGAAAAAACGAAATCACGTGATCTATTCCTTTTTTGTTTCCAAACGAAAAACCAGAAAACCAGTTTTGGTTTTTGCAAATTCCTTTATTCATTTCTCATTTGGGACAGACAGTAGCGCAGTGGGTAGACAGGAAGCGGAAGTGAAGTGTAAAAACGTCAAGATAAAATCCAAGAGAGTAGAATCATATATATACATATATATATATATATATATATATATATATATATATATATATATATATATACATATGTATGATATTTATGGGTAAAATGGCCATTCTATTAAAAATGAAACACCCAGCATTATGCAAGCACAGAATCTAATAAAATAAATAAATAGGCCTACATATGCTATGCATATGAAATATATTTTATCCAAAAAATGTGTGATATATTATTTAGTTGCATATTGTGAATTAATAGCCTAATTAATTACATATGCGGAAATAGCCTGTCAACCAGCAGGTGGCGCATGTGAGCAGTTAAGATGCAGTGTCCAAGTGAAACTGTTTGAGAATTAGCAGTAGGCTACTGTTATGTTTTCTGCCGGACCTCTACGGTATACTAACTCGTTACACAGTCTTAATTTCATAAAGGACATTTATACTATTACATTTCCACAAGGATCAGTGTCAGGTCCCCTATTATTTAGCCTAATGATCTCCCTCACCAGTGTCATGATGTAGAACTGCAAATGTATGTGTGACATATAGGGTATTTATGTGTATCCGCCCGCTAAATTGTGACATTATTTTATGCATATGATATCGATTTTGTATCTTTACAGATACCATACAGATGCCCCCCCATTCAATTTAAAGCATAACTTTTTTGAGTAAAGGCACGAGAGTTGGTAGTTACACCTAGAGTAAAGCTACTGAAGACCAGCAAAATGTTTTCATTCATTCTTTCAGATGGGTAAATGTCACCAAAGCACCTTCAGATTTTATCAGTAGTGTACCCTTAATAGATAACTTGTTTATATGGTTTGTATTGTGCTTCGTGATATTGTTTGAGGGAACTGTAACATAAGGTAACTGCATATGAGTGGATGCAACCGTCACTAATGCTAGCGTAGTTCCTCAGGGATTTAAGCTGTTATTACTTTAATTTTGACAATCTAACCTGTGAACACATTAGCTAAGGTCGTAAGGACTGTAACTGTTGGTAGCTGTTGTTGATTTTGTTAAAATATGTTGAATTTTAATTTTATGGGTTATTGTTTGTCGGACGATTGAGCTAAGCTAACGCTAACGTCAGCTGACACTTGTTGCCATAGGAGTGGTAAACATTCATGTATGGGCTAATGGGATGTGGGAGTGCAGAATCAAGCTTCATTGCAAAATAGTTAAGATACATTGTAGGCCTATTTAACACAGGACGTGGGATTCTAGTAGGTAGTAAACTTTTACAAAAGAGCTTAATTTGTAATACCATTTAATTTATTGTAATCTTTGGGTTAGGCTATTGTTTTCTATAAAATATACTAGTCATAAGAATTGGGACAGTGTACAATTTTTAACATAAAAGATGCACTGCACCAGAATTAGCTCAAAGCTAATTTACATCCGCAGTCCCCCACAATCAAAACATACAACAGCACAACAAACAATAGGCTACAAAACAAAAAAATACAGAACACACCGTACAAAATACAAAGCTACACACATATACACATGGGGCAGGAGGCTCATTATATTCTACAGTCATTGTTAGTTCAGTACCGATCAGCTCACGAAAACCCTGTGTGTGTCTCGTGCGCATTTATGCACGAGACACAGCTGGATCTAATGTATCAGGATCTAATGTTAATTAATGTTCTGTGTTCTTCTACACATCCAAAAGGTCACGCACAGTTCATACAGTGAAATTGTTTGGAGTAAAGCAGTGTCCTCCTGATAAATCCTGAGCTCTATCAGAGCTGTCTAAATAAATACTTGAGAAGCTAAAAGTTTAATTTCATGTTTCATAATACGGATGGTTGGTTTAAATATCACAGTATAAATATCTTTTATGAAATTAAGACTGTGTAACGAATTAGTATACTGTACAGGTCCAGCAGAAAATATAACAGTACTGCTAATTCCTCTCAGATGTTCCACCTGCTGGTTGTTGTTGCGCACTGCAGCTACTCCTGGATCAATCATTTCACTCCCTTCACTGTGGCTGCAGCACTGAAATGAGTAACATCTGTATGTGAAATGGTTAACAAAGGACGACTCAGGCTATTTCCACATATGTAATTAATTAGGCTATTAATTCACACTAAATAATATATCACACAATTTTTGGATAAAATATATTTCATATGCATAGCATACGTAGGCCTATTTATTTATTTTCTTAGATTCTGTGCTTGCATAATGTTGGGTGTTACATTTTCAATAGAATGGCCATTCTACCCATAAATATCATATATATTTATATATATATATATATATATATATATATATGATTCTACCCTCTTGGATTTTATTTTGACGTTTTTACACTTCACTTCCGCTTCCTGTCTGCCCACCTTGCTACTGTCTGTCCCAAATGAGAAATGAAAAAAGAATTTGCAAAAACCAAAATTGGTTTTCTGGTTTCTCGTTTGGAAACAAAAAAGGAATAGATCACAATTTCGTTTTTCGTTTTTGGTTTAAAATGAAATAGGAAAAAAACACGTAATTTCTGTTTTTGGTTTCAAAGGCAAAAACAAATTGGCTGAATGTCCCCAGACCTGTTCAATATTCAATCCAAAAAGGAATAATGGTAAAACAAATCAGCAAAAACCAAAAACGGGCCGGGTTTGATTGGTTTTTCATTTGATTCTGACACCAAAAACAGTTTTCTTGGGTACTCCTGTTTTTCTGTTTTGAATCAAATAACAGATTTACCATTTTTGGTTTTTGAATTACGAATGAATTACGAATTACCCGATGATACCCGGACCCTTTACACTCAGTTCTTACAAATATGCATATACAATCTGTAAACATGGGCGGCCTCTCATCTTAATCATTCATGCACACACATCAAGACACAGAAGGAGAAAGTTGTTCATTGTCCGTGTTATTTAACGGAGCGGAGCGGAGCTCTCGCTGTGTCGCTTGAAACTGACAAGGCGCGTGTCCACGTACCGAAGATGCACGTGTCCGTGTCTGTGTCCGCATCCGCGTGCTTAGTGATGGGAGCGGCAGCCTGTTCAAATGTGCGCCAAATATGAATGTTCCATGGATTGCAGCCTGTTCAAATGTGCACCCTTTTTCTCGTTGTTACAATAAGAATGTCCATAACACTGCATTTTGTAGATGTAAAGCCCGTGTGAATTTTATGTTGTTGTTTTTTCCTCTTTAAATGTTCTAATAAAGGAAAGATAGAAAATACTGCAATATCTTGTGTGCTGGAAAGTGGTTTGAAAAAAATGAAATCGGAATCGGCCAAAATCGGAATCGGTCATCCAAACACTCACTGCAATTCGGAAATTGATATCGCCCAAAAAATTGTAATTGGTGCAAGTCTAGAAATTAACAAGAAGATATTCCATAACACTACACGTAACAGTGAAGATTGAGACATCATCCTTCAGCAACTGCTGAAGGATTCCAATTTTGATCCATAGTTTTTGGTCACGTAACAAATTGAAGCAATACTGGGATGAGATCTACATAACCCCCAATTCCATTTTTAAAGTACAGAACCCTCAAGGACCATTGTTTGCTTTACTGGGAGTCATCTGCAAACAGAAATCACTTAAATCGTCTTTGGATTCTTTTAGTGGCAGCCATTAAAGGAATCATGGTGGGCTGGTTGGCATGGTGGAACAGTGGTTAGCATTGTCGCCTCACAGCAAGAGGGTTCCTGGTTCAAACCCAGAGTGGGGGATTCAAATCCAGAGTGGAGGAGCCCTTCTGTGTGGACTTTGCATATCTCTTTGAATGTTTTCTCCAGGTAGTCCGGCTTCCTCCCACAATCCAAAGACATGCAGGTTACATTAATTGGTGACTCTAAATTGGCCGTATGTATGAATGTGAGCGTGAATGGTTGTCTGTCTCTATGTGTTAGCCCTGCGATAGTCCTGTGACCTGTCCAGTATACCCCCCCCCCATCTCCCAGTGTCAGCTTGGACAGGCTCCAGCCCCCCGCGGCCCCTAACAGGATAAGCAGTTACGGAAAATAAATGAATGAAATGAATGGTTTAAACCCACTGTATCAACATGTCAATTAAGGGTGGACTGCTTGTGGTTACTCCATAATATGGAAGAAATAAAAATGAGACTCCAAAGGAAGGAATTCTTGAAAAGGTGGAGTCCCATTTTATCACTTATGATATGACGTATTTGTTAACAACAAAGCGATTCCCTCCGAAGGGACACTAACAACTCAAACTACACGTCAAATAAAATTTCTACAAACATGTTTTTTGTTATTATCACACTAATGTATGTTCAAATGTTCATTTCCCCCGATAAGTTGGTTTTAATTCGTTGCTTGATACTATAAACACAGTCTGACCATCTTGAGCTTTTATTTTGGTACTTCCGGTGACCGGCAGTGTGAATTTGCATATTAGCTAAATATTTAGTTTCACCCAGAACATTTAGATTTAACATTTAGATTTAGATTTAATATTTAGATTTAGATTTAATATTTAGATTTAGATTTGATATTTAGATTTAACTATTTAATATATTTCGAAGTTAACAAATATTGATGTAAATGTCGTAAAAGGTAATGTTAAAAAATTCACGACACCTTTTTAAACATTGTTTGAAGCTAAATGTGGCAAAATGTTGATGTTATTTTCAGCGTGAGACACTTTACAAACGGCACCCCATAGTGTCTGATAGGCATTTTGGGTGAATTTAGGTTGATTTTATGGGATGCCTTTTTTATAGGATCTCTTCTGTCTGTGCTGCAGTATGTCATATCAATATCTAACTGGGTTCCAATGTGTCCTACATCCTACACTGTTTATGATTCCTACTCACATGCCATTGATGACTCCGTCTGGGTTGAGCATAGGGATGATCTTGAAGATGAAGGCCTCCCTCAGACTCTGAGCTATGGAGTCACTACTGCATAGAAAATCTAGGGTGCCCTTCATAACCCAGCTGGCATTAGACTCACCGGGATGGACACGACCTGTCAGCACAATACAGGGACGATTACCTGCACAAAGACAGATGTTGACATGACAGTAAGTAACAGTAAGTGGTGAATTAAAGTTCATAGTGTTTCAGAATCTTTTAACAGTCACTTAGTGCATTAGGGATCATATCTGTGGAATGCAAGCAACAGGACTGTCTCTGTTACTGCTCGTTTACACTGAGCTGCTCTTCACATTGTCATCTATGTTCTCTGAGCTGTAAAACGTTTTTCTGACCAAGCATGGATGTATCCATTTAATTTAGTTCCAAAGAACATAATACTAAAAATTTGGTTTTAAAAAATCACATCGTACCACTTTTACTGTCTAAAAAAGCCAAATGGTTATTTGACAGGCCAACCTATTTCAGTTAATCCCCATTTTATTCATGACCACTCATGTTTTAGTTTAGAGTTTTATACTGCATAATGTAGTGTTGGGATCACAGATGATTTGTCATTTATTAAAATCTAAACTGGACATGTGAAGGCTTCTCCTCTTGCCATGTGAAATGGTAAGAGACTCATGTTCTTTGTCTTCCTCTTTCCTCCTGCCAACCAGCTCAGACTGTCTCTTCTTGCCCCCGAACGGTAAGGGGGGGCGGGGGGATTGCTCTCAGACTCTTGCTCAGAGAACAACAAGATGCAAGATGGCCAAATCAAAGCTGGCTACAACTAAGGGGGAGGGTTTGTCTGAATGTGTGGTCAGGGCAAAGAGAAAGGAAAAGAAGCAGTTGCCTCTTTGTGTTGTAGCTCTGTTGGACGCCAATTTGTAAATCAATCTTTGTGAATATGATATGTGTTGCAAAGGGTCTGGGTCAATGCAAAGGATATTTAGTTGCATGCAAGACTGCCTGTGAAAAGCATTAGCAAACTAACATTGTTAGTGGTGAGGCCAACTTACCAATAACCTAAGTGCAAATAATCACAACAATAACTCAGTAAACAGCATTAAATCACAACTGACAAAGATAAGCAGTCTTGCTTAGCCTGTACAACTGTAATAATGCTATGCCCAGTTGTTTCTTTACCAGTCCTTAAATGGATGGGGGGAAGAGTTGCTTTGTGGCATGTTGCTGTTGTTAGCCGGTGGATGAAAGCTGGTAAGAGCTGTGGTTCCAAGTGCAGTCTTTGCTGTGTCCTTGTTCTTAAGGTGCAGAACCAAGGAAGCCGGTCACTCGAGGTCCCTGCAGAGTTAGACGTTAGGGTGCTAACTCAACTTGGTTCTCCTTGTTGCTAGAAAGTTAGTTGACAACCTTGTGTTTGGCACACTAACCTCTCTGGTCTCCAGGTTCTGCTCTACAGGGAGCATGAGCAAATCATGGTCCATGGAGAAAGAGAGCAAGAGAGTCTTTGGAGCAACAGCCCATCAGTGGCTCCAGAGAAAGAGCAGCAAGAGTCTGTAGAGAAGGTGCCCCCTTCAGTAGTTCAGGGGCAAGAGCATCTGAGCTGGTCAGCAGCTCAGGAGAAAAAGAGAACATAGCGAGTGAGGACAACAGAACTTCTCCTACAGTTTGCCTGGTGACATCACAGAGTTACATGTCACTGTGAAAGTACTGTCCAATCAAGTTTGATAACTGGTCTCTCACTTAGGTGTGACAATGATCCAGAGGAGATGAGTCCGAATGGCTGTCTTTTGTTTGAAGAACAAAGACCCTTTACATGTCCAGTTTACATCTGCACAAATGACAAATCATCTGTAGTCCAGAGAATCCCAACACATTCACATGTTTTTACTTAATGTTCATTTGTTGCTACGTTCTTTTCTGGCTTGTGAGATGAGTCCCGTTGAGATATAAGAGAAGAATGAATATAAGCCAAGGGTTAGGTCAAACAGGCTTCACACACCTCAACATATTAGGCATGTGCAGAGACATTAACTCACGTTGTTAGTAGTGTTAACTGCAGTCCCGTAGCAGCTCGCCCCCGTTAATCAATTACAGCCTCCAACAGATAAAAACTACATGAAATAGTGTGCTAAACGAGCACAAATTGTGCTAAACGAGCACAATGTGTTTTTAAATGAATAAACCATAATCAGAGGTAATATGTGATGATAGCCTGTGGAGCCTGGCCGTAAGGTTCTGCTTGTTGGTAAGTAAGATGAGTATTGAAAAATATTTTCAATACACCCCCCCCCCCCCCCCCTCCATCGGGCCAACAGGAATAAAAGTTTGTATGAACCAGTAGAGCATAATTCCTTGTTATGGTGCCAGGTTTCATATCTCTAGCTTATTCCAGGTCACCATGTTTTGAACAAAGCCATTATACAACATACAATGCTAACTAACTAGGCCATGCCCACATGCGCCAATCCTTATGACACCTTCAGATCTTGGTTAATACTTGGCCCCAGAGCATGAAATTCTGTCCACTGGCTTTTGAGGTACATATTTGTGGCTGTGGTGCCCCCTATGGGTCAGACTCAAAATGCTTTCGTACACCTATTCCCCAACACAAGAGGTGCTCTTGCCCCATTCCCCTACTGCCTCTGTGGCTCCTCTACTAGTGCTCACCATCCTCATCGCCCTTCATTCCTACAAATAAATCCTTCATTACCCTGCACTCCCCATCTGTGTCTGCGCTGAGATCCTTGTGATTGTAACAGAGGCAAAAACTCAATATGGCTCTGTCCCTTTAGGGCTTGAACCTTAATAAACAGTCATAAACTCAACAGAGTTCTATCAATTTGGGGATTCAACCCCAGTGTTCGGCAAGTTATTCTAAATATGTATTAATGGAGCGGCAGTAGCTCAGTCCAAACGGACTTGGCTTGGGAACCAGAGGGTTGCCGGTTCAAGTCCCCATGGAGCATGGACTGGCAGCTGGAGAGGTGCCAGGTCACCTCCTTGAGCAAGGCACCGAACCCCCCAACCACTCAGGGCGCCTGTCCATGGCAGCTCCCTCACTCTGACATCTCTCCACTTTGTGCATGTATAGGTCCTTTTTGTGCATGAGTGTATATTTCGGACCTGTGTGTTAATGACAACCGAGTGAAAAAAAAAAAGAATTTCCCCTCAGGGGGATTAATAAAATATATTTAAAAAAAAAATTACCGTAATTGATAACTCTAAATTGTCCGTAGGTGTGAATGTGAGTGTGAATGGTTGTTTGTCTCTATGTGTCAGCCCTGCGATAGTCTGGTGACCTCTCCAGGGTGTACCCTGCCTCTCGCCCGATGTCAGCTGGGATAGGCTCCAGCCCCCCCCCGCGACCCTCAAGAGGATGAAGCGGTTAGAAGATGAATGAATGAATGAATGAATGAATGAATGAACGAAAAAAATTACATATTACTAGATACGTTCATTTTGAGGTAACAAGTTACTTTACAGTCTTACTTTGCATAGAGTAATAAGTTACTTATTACACTACTTTTGCTTTACTTTGACCAAAATGAGCTCAGAGGAAATAATGTTCATTTAAAATGGATGAAGGTCATGTTTCACAGCAACTAATCAAAGCACAGAAGCTCCAGTTTATTAAAGGTTCGTTAAAGGGGTTTTTCCTTATCCACTGTGAGGGTCCTAAGGACAGAGGGATGTCGTATGCTGTAAAGTCCTGTGATGCAAATTCTGATTTGTGATATTGGGCTTTATAAATAAAACTGATTGATTGATTGATTGATTGATTACAGTTCATTGCAAATCCAGTGCTGCGCAGGTCTGACCCAGTCATGTATTCACATACAGTGGTTACCACTCTGTACTAAAATCACCTGCTTACATTAATCAGTCCCTCCAGGATCTCGTGGCAAAAAAACTTGAATTTGCAGCCCAAAACCATTGAATTTGCGGCCAATTTTGTAAAAAAAAAACCCAAAACAAAACAAAAAAAAGATAAAAATTGCGACATTTTTATGTGATATTTTGTAGGAAAATGACAAAAATTGTGGCTAATGACAAAAGGTGAAAAAAAACTACTACCTCCAAAAAGATAAGTCATGTAATCATTTGCTATAATAATCATACTGCATATTACAATATGCCAAATATAGTTCTCTTCTTTAGTTTCATTTAATTAGTTTCAAAACATGGACTCCAATAAAGTTGCAAAAAAATCCCGAGTCAATATTGTAGCTCTCAAACCAGACAGTGTGACTGTAAAACAACATGTAAGCTACATCTTCTATAAACAAAACATTTTAATAAATTCAACACATATTGTATGCATTTAAACAGTGCAAATTCTTATGTCAATACAGAGCATTACTCCATACTGCAATGCCATTAGCGCAATTTTATGACGCATCTAATGATGTTTCAAATGACGTTGCATGCGCAACCGGAAAATGTGGAAAAACCACGTGACTTTTGAAAAATTGCAAACCCCCACAAATATTGCAGACTTTTGTTGAATTTGTGTTAATTATTGCGATTGCAAGATCGCGACTTCCTGGAGGGACTGATTAATAATTGCGAGATGATATATAACAGTTACATAGCCTAGACCTTTTTGAAATAAATGAATAGCCTTGGACAGAGGGAGGGTCAGGCAAAGGATCAAAGTCTGATAATTATGAGATAAATATCTAAGGGCATATAATATGAAACACAATATACAAATGTCTATTATGCTTTTTGGAGTTTTCCCTCTTCTTTAGTGTGTTATATAGCATTTTCCTGCCTCCATAAGGTCTGCTGAGTCAAAAAAAAAATCCAGGATAAAGGGAGCTCTCTCCCCCAACAGACACACATCACGTGCACTGAAACGGCTGACATCCATAAACAGCTGTCTGAGCTTCTCAAAAACAATTTTGTCCACCTAATCACTACACTCCAGAGAGCAGTAAATCACGTCCACATATCCGGCCCCATCCCCTCCTGTGGCCGCGGCTGTGGGCGCTTCAGCCGGCTGCTGGCGCTGCATTCCTGGTTGTTGTCAGCCTGCACTGCTCATGGTGTCAACTATATTGACAATTTTAACCTGTTCTGGAGCAAGAGAGAACTTTTCAGGTTCGATGGAGTCCATCCAAACTGGCTAGGGGAAAAAATGCTCACAGGAAACATTTTCCACAGTGTCCACCACCCACGTGTATCTCACCACGGTAAACAATCAACATCACCACTGTCAACCCCCTCCAATCAGTCCATCTACTACTGATGTCCCCCGGGTCCTCGCACCACCATTATTGGTTCCCCATACTCACCAGTAACTGATTATGAGGAGCCAGGACCCGTCCCACACTGTCGATCGCAACACCAGGAAAACACTTTAAATACCATACCAAACAATCTTTCTGTAGACTCTGCCCCTCAGCCACCCACATCACCCACAGCACCATCCTCCTCCACCCATGGACTCCCTATCACCGTAATCACCAACACCAGATCTCACACCATAAAACCATACTCCGGACCCAATCATTACAACCTCAAACATATAAAAATACACCATCCCCCCACTCATCCCCCACAAACACCAGAGAGAAAGCTTAACATGGCACTTTTAAATGTACGCTCTCTTTTAAATAAGACTTTTTAAATGAATGACCTGATTTTAGATAACAGTATTGATTTTATGTTTTTAACTGAGACATGGCTTGGCTCAGATGGACCTGCAGCACTTAATGAAGCATCCCCGCCTGGTTTTAGTTATTTACATTCTTTTAGAAATGGTAGACGGGGTGGGGGGACTGCAACAATTCTTTTAAGTTCACATGGTTTTAAAGAGGTTTTATTTGGTGATTTTATTTCTTTTGAGTATCATTCCTTTGTTTTTAGTAGTCCCCCTATATTTTGTATAACTGTTCACAGGCCACCCAAAAAAATGCTCTGCTTTTATCATTAATTTTCAGAATTGTTATCAATCATTCATTCGAAGTACAACAAAATCATTATTGTAGGGGATTTTAATATTCATGTTGACAATCCGTCTGATTCTTTAAGCTCTGAATTTTTAAATCTTATTAATTTTATGAATTTTAACCAGCATGTATCAAGCTCCACCCACAACAAAGGACATATATTACATCTTTTAATAACCTTTGGGTTACCAGCCACTGTGTCCTCTGTTGTGGATGTGGGCTTGTCCAACCATCACTGTGTGTTTTTTAATGTAATGGATTTTATCCAGCAGGACATCCTGGAGCGTACTGTCAGGAAACGCTATCTTACTTCTGAAGTGGCTGCTAATTTTAGTGAGATTTTAACTGATGCTCCAAAGGCTGTTTTACTCTCTTCTTGTGATTTCATTGTTGATCATTTTGACCAGAAACTCAAGTCAGCAATAGATTTTGTTGCACCATTAAAGGTGAAAAAGATTAAACCAAACATAAAACCACCATGGAGAACAAACAAGGTTCTCAGATTAAAGAGAGAATGCAGAATTGCAGAGAGAAGATGGAGGAAAAACAAATTACAAGTACATTATCAGATATTTCGGAAACATATTACCACCTACAATAGAGCAGTAAAACAAGCAAGACAGGAGCACTTTTCAAAATTAATAGCTGACAATTACAATAACCCCAAAATCCTTTTCTCAACCACTGACCAATTAACAAACCCTGTTTTTAAGCAACCTTTTAATTCAGCTTTATCATGTGAAGACCTTGCTGTCCACTTCAGAAATAAAATTGATTTTATCAGGTCAAACTTTTTAAACCGTAAGCCTGATAATTTTAGTTCCTCTGAGCCTGTGCTTTTAAATGGGGAGACACTTGAGAGGTTTGTCCTGGTTGATGCTGCCGAGTTTGAAGAGGTTGTCTCCCATCTTAGACCAGTGACTTGTATTTTAGACCCTATCCCCACATCCCTTTTTAAGACCTCTTTCAGTGTTTTTAAGGATGATGTTATTAATATTGTTAAATATTCTCTTCAGACAGGGGTCTTTCCCACTGCCTTTAAGACAGCCTGTGTCGGACCCCTTCTGAAGAGAAACAATTTGGATACAGTGGTACCTGATAATTACAGACCTGTTTCCAACCTGCCATTTTTAAGCAAAATTTTAGAAAAGATTGTTTTTAACCAGTTAAATGATTTTATGATTTCTAAAAATATTGGTGACGTATTTCAGTCAGGTTTTAGAAAAAATCACAGTACAGAGACAGCACTGGTCAAAATTGTTAGTGACCCCAGGTCCAACATGGGTAAAAGATTAATCTCTGTTTTAGTCCGGTTGGACCTGAGTGCAGCTTCTGATACAGTGGATCACACAATTCTCTTAAACAGACTCCAAAACTATATTGGCATCTCTGGTACTGTTTTTAACTGGTTTAAAACATATCTGAATGGTAGGAAATTTTATGTGAGCACTGGGGAAAGCTCATCAAGAACCTATGAAATGGAATGTGGCGTTCCCCAGGGCTCAATTTTAGGTCCTACACTTTTTAATCTCTTACCGTTAGGAGATGTCATCAGGAGACACAGCATTAACTTTTCACAGCTATGCTGATGACACACAGCTTTACATGGACGTGTCTCCTGATGACACAGGGCCCATTGATGCCCTTTTTAACTGCATTTTAGACGTCCAGTCCTGGATGGCAGACAACTTCTTGCAGCTCAACCAGGACAAAACTCAGGTCTTAGTCATCGGTACAGGTCCAGAGAGAGAGAAACTAGAGAACAAACTCCAGGCACTGTCTTTTAATCCCTGCAAACAAGTTAAAAATCTGGGTGTTACATTTGATTTTAATCTCAGTTTTGAATCACACATATGAGATGTTACCAAAAAGGCTTTTTATCATCTTAAGAACATCTCCAGAGTACGCCAGTTTCTCTCTCAAGCTAATGCAGAGACTCTTATCCATGCTTTTATTACCTGCAGAATTGATTATTGTAATGCCCTCCTCTCTGGTCTTCCTAAAAAGAATATCTCACAGCTTCAGCTGCTGCAAAATTCTGCTGCACGCATGCTGACGAAGACCAGAAGGAGAGCTCACATTACACCAATTTTAAAATCTCTGCATTGGCTACCTGTATCTTTTAGAATAGATTTTAAGGCTCTTTTATTAGTTAATAAATCTCTTAATGGTCTTGGTCCTTCTTATTTATCTGATTTGCATTTACCATATGAGCCCAGTAGAGCCCTCAGGTCCTCAGGTAGTGGTCTTTTAATAGTTCCCAAAGTTAGAACCAAAATGTACGGTGAGGCATCATTTCATTACTATGGCCCCCATCTGTGGAACAGTCTACCTGAGGACCTGAGAGCAGCACCTACTGTTCATATTTTTAAAAGCAAACTAAAGACCTACTTTTTTAGTCTGGCTTTTAGCTGATTTTTGCTTTATTCTTCTAGCCTCTCTTTTAGTTTACCCTTTTAATCTTATGTATTTTACTCCACTTTAGTCTCAGAGCTACTATCCTATGTTTTAACACTTGTCTGTGTTAAAAGTGGGCTGGGAGGGTGGGTGGGTGGGGTTTTGTATTTCATTTTGTATTTCATTTTGTACCCCCTGATCCTTTCCTGCTTGTGTGCTGTAATGTACAGCACTTGGTGATACATTTTATGTATGAAAAGTGCTCTATAAATAAAGTGATTGATTGATTGATTGAATTTCCAGCTTTTCCCAAGAATACCCAACTGCAGGCAAGATGGCGGACACGGGCGCCGCCATGTATCCAATCCATATCGGAAGTCCACACTGGAAGTTGTATACGTACTGGAAGTCCATACCGGAAGTCAGGTTTTTTGTTTTTTCCCCCCAGAAGTCGGTTTTTAAGTTTGTCTTTTTTATATTATTTATTTATTTTAGAAAAGCATTTACAAACTTTGAAGCAGTCAACAGCTATAAATATATATATATATATATATATACATATACAGTTGTGCTCATAAGTATTCATACCCCTGGCATTTTGTTGGTGTATCTTGTATATTTCTTTGCAGATTCCATTTATTTGACAACTAATTATATACAAAGGTTCCAGTAGGCTTTCACAAATAAAGCATATGTATTTCTGACGAATTTCTTCCTTATTTTTGCTTTATTTCGCAAGTTTGCAACAAAAATCATGTTCAGAAGTATTCATACCCCTGTTTACAACATAACTTAATAATCAATGGCATAGCCTTTACTTGCAATCACAGATTCAAGACGTCTTCTGTAGTTTACTACTAGGTTCTGGCATGTTTCCACTGGGATTTTGGCCCACTCCTCCTTTGAAATTCTCTCCAGATCCTTCAAGTTGGTTGGGTTTCTTGCGCTGACCTTCACCTTGAGTTCCCTCCACAGATTTTCAATAGGGTTGAGGTCAGGGCTTTGGCTTGGCCACTCCAAAACTTTGACTGTGTTGTCCCCAAACCATTTCTTGACTATTTTGGCAGTATGTTTGGGGTCGTTGTTGTTGTTGTTGGAAGATCCAGTGTGGCCCTAAACCAAGTTTTGCAGCAGACTGTCGGATGTTCTCCTGGAGGATCTCAATGTACTGTTCCTTCCTCATGATGCCGTCCACCTTAATGAGGTTCCCAGTCCCACTCGCTGAGAAACAGCCCCACAGCATTATGCTTCCTCCTCCATGCTTGACTGTTGGCACTGTGTTTTTTGGTTTGAAAGCTTCTCCCTTCTTTTGCCAAACGTAAGCAACATCTCTGTGCCCAAAGAGTTCCATTTTCAACTCATCTGACCATAGAATCGACGACCAAAATCCCTCTTCTTTATCGAGGTGACGTTTGGCGAAGCCCAGACGTGATCTTGTGTGGCTGGGTTTGAGAAGTGGAGTCTTCCGTGGTCTGCGTTCATTGAGTCCTGCCCTGTTCAATGTTCTCTGGAGTGTTTGTCTTGAGATACTGGTTCCTATGTCACCGAGGCCCTGCAACATCTCCTTGGTGGTGATACACAGATTGATGGTGGCAGCCCGCACCAATTTTCTTGCATGCCTGGCTGAGACTTTGGGCTTTCTTCCGGGTCTTTTCAGGTTCTTCACAGTGTGGAACACCTTAAATTTCTTAATGATGCTCTGAACTGTGGCTACATGGACCTGAAAACGCTTGGATATTGCTTTGTAGCCCAAACCATCCTTGTGTGCATCCACAATGCGTGACCTTAAGTCCTCACTCAGTTCTTTCTGCTTGACCATGGTGGAGATTCTGGCACGGACTATGAACTGACAGTGGACTGACCAATGCCCCTCAATTTATAGGGCCAAAGAATTTTCTGGAAACCAACACGACTTTGGAATTGGGCTTGTAATTAAGTCACCACAAGTCAGGCCACAAGTCCTTTCACTAAACCAGTCTCAGGTAAGAAGGTAAACAATGGCAAAAGGAATGGTCGCATAACATTGCAGGGACCAAATGGGCACACCTTGGGAGTGGGAAAGTACCTGAACCATGAAAAACAGTTGCCTTTGTAGTTCAAGAGGACACAGGTATGAATACTTTTGAACAGGGGGGAAAATAGAAACACTATAACAAATGACATAATCCTCATCAGTCCAAATCCAATGTGCCCTGGATTGTTGCACAACAACTATGTCTCCCTGAATGTAGGTGTATTTCCAACACCCAAACTTAATTGTAGAAAACGATTGAAAATTATTGAATTTTTCAAGGGGGTATGAATACTTATGAGCACAACTGTACATACACACACACACACATATATGTATATATATTAAAAATAAATACTACTACTAATAATACAATTATTTCAGCAATTATTTTAAATAGCATCATGTTTTGTTTGGAATAACATTGACCCCAACAAGTTAAACCTAAAAAATTGCCGAAAATCAGCAAACATTTTTAACAAAGATTAAATAAGGTGAGCACTTTCATTTATTGGGCTACAGTTGCAACAGGCAGATTACTATCAGGTCATTCAAAACAACTGAAAATCATGGTCACAACAAATATCATACTTACTCTTACATCAGTATGGTTAAGTGTAACTATTTAAACTATTAAATGAACGTAATAATTAGATTGTCATATTATCAGATGTATTCTATTATTTCAGGAATACAGGTAAACACAATATTACACTATTGTACTGGCCACAAAGAAGTAGACTTGGAGTTCTCTTTTTTGTGAACAAGTTTTTATTCCAGATATCCATATCAATCTCAAAAGTAGAAAAAAATAGAAAAAAAAACAGTAAAATAATTTATTTGTTTGGTCTATAAAATGTAAGAAAATGGTATAAAATGTCAACCACTGTTTGCCATATCCCAAGATGCAACCTAAAATGTCTTGTTTTGTCCCAAACAAATATCATTAAACAATACTGTTACATGCAGAAGTATATGATCTCAAACACACACTTCTCATCAACATATCATAGAAATGAACTGCATTTTCCGTATGGTTTTTCAGGTGCCTCTGGATCGCGCTCTCATTTTTGGTTTTAAATATGGGGCAGAGAGGACACCCGAACTCGGATGGTGAAAGGGTTGTGTGCCCCAGACTGGCTTCGTCACTCAAAATAGAGGGGTGCATCTGAAAAAAGGAGAACTCAGTCCACATTGATAGCTGGAAAACATACTTAACATCAACCATATTTTACCGATCTAAAGGACTCATGGTGGAGGAGGCACTACAGCTATTTATGTATCCACATGTGTATGTGTATTAAGTGCTCTGATGCATTACTAAAACATTCAAATAAAACACAAGAAGTTTGTGCTCTAAAGAAAGGATCAGCACTCAGTGAAAAATCTAAGCCCTATGATAAGCTAATATGGCAAGGCTTAACTATACAAACCAATGAGTAGTGATAACTAGCATGTCTTTGGGGTCATCGGGTGGGAACCTCCTTTCACCAGTGTTTCGTCTAGTTGGTTCCACGACACTTCCAGGAGGCTGGACAGGGATCTCCAGCGTCCCAGAGACACTCCCCTAATGCCAGGTCTCACTGCTCCCCTCCCTGCACCAACCCAACAACCTCCTTTACCTTACTTACACATGGCTTTCTCAGCCCAAACAGCACTGCCACCTTCAACCAAACCCAGGCTCCATACATGCGAGCTCTAGGTAGAAGCAGGGCTGATACTACCTTTCCTAGCACATTCACCATACTCTATTTCACAGGCCACATAGCATAACTCCAATATAAGCTAAAGTTAAAGGAGCTAAATAAACTTACAGGATCAGCAAACACACTCACCTTGCCACATGGCCTCAAACAAAATGGATTCAAATAGGCCACTCCCACACTTAAATAACCTTCCTCTTCCTGGACTTCCTCCTTACTTACACATGGCTTTCTCAGCCCAAACAGCACTGCCATCTTCAACCAAACCCAGGCTCCGTACATGCGAGCTCCAGGTAGAAACAGGGCTGATACTACCTTTCCTAGCACATTCACCATATTCTATATCACACGCTACATAGCATAACTACAATATAAGCTAATGTTAAAGGAGCTAAATGAACTTACAGGATCAGCAAGCACACTCACCTTGCCGCATGGCCTCAAACAAAATGGATTCAAATATGCCACTCCCACACTTAAATACTTCCTCTTCCTGGATTTCCTCCTGAGAGGAAGTGGATCTCTCCACCTTATCTCAAGAAGTATGTGCCCTGTTAAGTAGCTCCCCCTGCTGGCCCCCAACTGACATTATTTCTTCTGTAATAGATAAACTGGCTACATTTAATTGATTCATCTGACATTTCCCTCACTGTCTTCCTCAAACTCTGTCCCCGCACTCCGAGTTCCCCCAGGAGCGAGACAGCTGATCTTGTTATGAATCCCCTACACCCCACTTCCACTGGACAAATCCTAGTCTTCCATCCTCGCTGCTCAGCTTCTGCTCCTAAGTCTGCATATCTAAGCTTTTTTCTTTCATAGGCTTCTTCCACTGAGTCCTCCCAAGGAACTGTCAGCTCAATGAAATGAACTATCCGTTGACTCACTGACCACAACACTAAGTCAGGCCTCTGCCTGGTACAAACTATTTCCTGGGGAACAACAAGCTTTCCCCCTAAATCTACTTGCATTTCCCAATCACAAGCACCTTCTAGGCGGCCACACCCTTGCCTCCTCACTAACTTATCCCTTCTGTATTTCTCTCCCTCACGGACAAACTGAATTACTAAGCTCCTATCCTTAACACCTTCTGAATTCACCTGTCTTCGTTTCCCTTCGATGCTTGCAGCTAAACATTTCAACACCTGGTTATGTCGCCATGTATATCGGCCTTGTGACAAGCTAACTTTACAGCCTGACAAAATATGCTTTAAGGTTGCGGTACGTGAACACAATGGGCATGATGGGTCCTCATTTACCCACAGACAAATGTATTTTTTGCAGACACCCGGGCTATGTATACGTTATTTATCTGACCCGGTTAACCCTCAGGGGTCGCTCATGTCGTATACCACATGAGATGACTGTCGTTACTATTTTTAGAATATCTCCAGAAAAAAAGATGTATAGAACTTGACTGAGCAGTACAAGGATGAGGTTATACAAGCATTAATACACAAGGAGACCAGGTGAACCAAAAATTGGAAAAAATGGCTTGTGTGCAGTGAGAAACCAACACATCAAGCGAGGGCAGTAATAGTCTATGACCAACATTAACACTGTTTACACACAGACATTAATGAAAGGGAGCACAACAGACCTTAAGCAGCTAACGTTAAGTTAACATCAATCATGCCCTCGTTTTTACACAACAAATGTAGCTAAGCCCACCATCGGGTGGTAGTAATTTGTGCATGCCAAGATTCCGCACAGACGCCCCCCTAATGATTCAATACATTACGTAGAATTGCATCTTAGAGAACATAACACACGTGTTAAAAGTTAATGAAGATGACGGCGCGTGTAAACGCAGCGGCTTGGTACTCTATGCTAGTGCTAGCTACTAGCTAGTACTGCTAGTGCTAAGTACCAAACACAATTTCGTTGTACATTGTATAATGACAATAAAGTTGTCTAATTCTAATAATTAAAAGACTCGTTCCCTTACCGTTCTTTCTCTTACGTGTGTGTGTATTGTTTGCATTCTTCTCTTCTTCTTCTTCTTCAGCAAATAACCACAGACCGACCTCCGCTGTGACTTCCGGTATGGACTGTGGATATCCATCCCATTCCTTGTCCGCCATCTTGTCTGCAGCTGGGTCCCTCTCGCTTTTCCCGCTTTTACTTCCGTGATTAGCAGAGGTGAAAGTAGTTTTAAATTCTTGCTAGTACTACTCTGACCCTCAGCTTCCTCCAAATCCTCTTCCCTGGGTGCTGGTTTTCTGATTTTCTGTGGTAAATATTCATCTTCAGTATCCCTGTCTTTTCTTTTCAACAAATGAGTAATTTTTCTCCGCATTATGATTTTTCATTTTTTCATTAGACCAAAAATTATTATTTTGACATTTGTCTCTCAGCTGACGATATTCAAAAAAAATCTCAGATATTTAAGTCACACTGACAGCATTTGAGCCAACCACAAGAATGTGTGGAATTTCGTTGGTTTCATTTATTGTTTGTCCTGTCCTGGTGCAAATGGCGTTTTTTGACATCCGTGGTCCAGTTGTGGAAAAATCAAACGTGCCAGTACAATAAATCAAACGCATCCCAATCGCTGTGTTTCAGAAGTGGACGCGCATGCGCAGTCACGTACTGCTGAGAGTGAAATCCCTGATCGTCAGCTCACGTGCAGCTTGTTCAAGCTGTTCTCTGTGTTGTTAAATTAAACAAAATAACATGGAACATATCTGCTTATTATGCTACTGATTTTAAATGGGATATTTTTGATGAACTGAATAACATTTAACGGAGTGTTGCACGTCTCGAAGGTTGGGCTCATAGGAAACTACAGGACTGGGTGAGAGAGGGAGATGTCGGCTCTGTCCAGCATGGACCAAAACACAGCATGGACCGTTCAGAAGCAATTAGGAATGAGTTAAAACCAATTAATAAACAGACAAAGTAGTGTTTAACCCTATGGGCCCAAGGCGTTTTTGGGGTATTTTTACTGCCTTTACTTTTAAGCTCATATCACAGTCATTATAAAGGCTACATACACATGCTATATCTTGTTGTTGTTTTTTTCAGGACAATGTGGGCTATCCAGATTTGCCATCATTTCATGTCCTTCTATGTGCCTATATTTTATATACATTTTTATATCAGTGAAAAAAACAAATCTGTGTAACTAAATTCTTACATTTTTACATGTATCTCACCATAGCAAGTTGGAAAATGATATATTCTGCTATATACGAAGAGGGGAGACTCTCTGGAATCTGGCAATATAAGAACCATGATGGTGGGACATTCTGTCACTTCACAGTTGTCCAAAACATGTGGTTTGTGCCAGGTGGACATGATTGCCATTATTTTTTTATTATTGCAAGAAATTCAGTTGACTCATTCACAAGTCAAAAATGTGTTTTACCTGAAAGAAACATGCAATATTTACACCTTAGATAATAGAAAAATAGTCAACCACGTGCAATGATGTCCTCCAAGATAATATTTGCCACTTTGTTTACAGTAAACAAAGTTTGTTGTTGTTTGTCAGTCTCAATTATATATTGGGGGGCATTTTGGGCATGGGGGGGGGGGGGGGGGGGGGGGGGGGGGGGGACATGTCCCCCCCAATGTATATGGTGACTACGGCCCTGTCATTCATGCATAATTAGGCTACAGTTGTCTGGGTGCGCAAAGGTGAAGAGGCTGGCCTTGTCATGCAAAGTTTGATGGAGTGTCAACTGGACAATATGGAGATATTTGCATCTTGAAACTAAATAAAAAAAGGTTTTTATTTTGTAGACAATTGATCTGTATTTATAGCGTGATGGGATGACAGCACAATGATGTGTGTGATATACTTGGAAAGCTCTAGTCCTGCGCTTTCATGTGATATGTGTGGCATTTCTGTGTGAGCCTGCATTCGTGAGTAATCCATCCAAGAGTAATGTGTGTGCAAAGCTGTATGAAAGCTCTGTTATACATCATTTCAGTGTAACTTTATCATTTTTTTCGTTGTGGACTCAGTGCTTGGTCTTATCAGAAAGCTACACTTCCGCTGTTACACTTGATATGCATGACTTCTCACTATGACGCACGGTCGCGGAGAAAATCAATAGAGAAGAACAGGTGTGAATTTGGACGCATTATGTGTCGTTCGGGCCCATACTGCATATATTGCTAGCAGATCTATTTTCTGGCCTAAAGTGCGGCCATGACTGGTCCTGAATTTGGGCTTTAGCAGGCATCTGCTCTCTCCTCTTCCTGGTACTGTGTACTGCCACTGAATCTTTAGGTGGTACGCAGTACTGGACTGTACCAGCTTACTTTCACTCTTGGTGATTAGTTACCTAATAGCGATCTTAGCACACAGTGCCCGCCTGAGGTATGTCAATTTTCCAGAGGGAAGAGGCGGCTGGCACAACCGGACTGTGAATGGTCAGGAGATGGAAGGGAGAAGTGACAGATCAGGAAGTGAGCTACATGGAATCAAGGAAGGTGGCGGGGATTTTGAAGGGGATTCGGGGTGGAATACCGTAAGAAAGAAGGAAAGTAAACGAAAGTGCAAGAAAAGCAATAATTGTAATGAGAGCTCGCATTCAGAAGAAACAAATATTGAACAAGTGAAACCAGCAATGCGTTGAGAAGAGAGTTACAAAGTAATTGTTAAATTGCAGCAAGAGGGTAATCATTTGGTGAGTGGAATCCAGTTCGATTAACCAAAGCAATACATGAGATACTGGGCGAGGTGAAAGGTGCAAGAGTGCTTTGTAATGGAGTTCTGTTGATTCTTTGCAGGGACAGTGCTCAGCAAGGTAAGGCTATACGGATCAATAAGGTTGGAGGCAATAATGTTCAGGTTACAATGACTAGGGATAAGACAATGATTCGATGGGTAATAACAGGAATACCCACAAGCATGGAAGCAGAACAGGTCAAGGGAAGTATAAAAGGAGCTAAATTAAAAGATATTAAACGTTTGAAGACTACTTGTAATGGTGAAAAATGTGACAGTTTGCTGTGTTTCGATTAAGGTAAACTACCGTCCAAAGTATATATTGGATACATGAGCTCTGATGTCAGACTCTATATCCCCCCCACCATTAAGATGTTTTAAATATCAAAAATTTGGACATGTAGCAGCAGTATGCAAGGGGAAGCAACTATGTGGAAGATGTGCTGGGGATTGGGGGGTTCGGAGCCTTGCTCAGGGGCACCTCGGCAGCAGTATGCAAGGGGAAGCAACTATGTGGAAGATGTGCTGGGGAACATGAATATGACTTAAATGTTGCAACTGTGGAGGAGAGCACAGCTCTGCTTACCGAGGGTGTGAGGCCAGCAAGAAAGCTGAGCAAGTTCAAAAAGTAAAAACAACTTAAGGACTCACATATGCCGAAGCAGCGACAAAAGTAAGAGTGCAGCCAAGTAAAACTGAGAGTCAGTTAAGTGGTGCACAAAGCACCAAAAGAAATCACTGTGAGGGATGCAGTAAATGACACTCTACACTGTTCATGGTAGAGGTTATTAATTGCTCTGCGCAAACAGAGAGTAAGACAGAGAAGATCAAGATCACTGTACATTCTGCAGGGAAATATCTTGGGATTAAGGATCTTAGCTGGCTGGCTGAGATCATAGTGGATTTTGTAATACAGGGGTATACAGCAATTAGAAATGATGGGAAAAAATGGGAAAGGTGGTGGTGTGGCTACATTTATGAGGAATAGAACAAGGTTTACTTTTGTTAATTTAGGGAAAGAGCAGGAATCAATAGTGGTTCAAATCTGGACAGGTAAAGATGAAATTACAGTTATTAATTACTACAATCCATGCAATGCACTGAACATAAACATCTTAGAAAATATTGATCAACAGGCACAGGATAAAGTGATATGGTGTGGCGATTTTAACGCACACAGTGCATTGTGGGGAAGTGAGATAACAGATAAAAATGGGTTAGTTATAGAGGAATATATAGAATACAAGGGTTTAGTGTGTGTGAATGATGGGAAGGGGACAAGGTATGACAGTGCTCAAAATAAGGAAAGTTCAATTGATCTACCACTAGCTTCGAATGGAGTTGCAGGAGGAAGTACAAAAAATACCAAAATGGAAGCTAGATAAGGCCAATTGGGACACGTTCCAGGCACTGACAAAGGGAAGGTGTGATCTGTTACTGAAGGGCAGTATATCAGAGGTGAATGAATTTAATAAATAATTAGCATAACTAATAATACAGTCCTTAAAAGAAACTATACCAAGAAGTAGAGTGAACAGAACAAAAAAGAGTGTACCATGGTGGAATGAAGAATGCAGGCAGGCAGTTAAAATAGGAACAGGGCATTTAATTTAATTTTTTTAATTTCATATACTTTATTAATCCCCGAGGGGAAATTCAATTTTTCACTCTGTTTGTCACACAGGTCCAAACACACACATGCACAAACTGGACCTATACATGCACTAAGTGGAGAGATGTCAGAGTGGGCTGCCCATGACAGGCGCTCCAAGCAGTTGGGGGGTTCAGAGCCTTGCTCAGGGGCACCTCGGCAGTGCCCAGGAGGTGAACTGGCACCTCTCCAGCTACTAGTCCACGCTCCATATTTTGGTCCGGACGGGGACTTGAACTGGCGACCCTCTGGTTCCCAACCCAAGTCCCTGTGGACTAAGCTACTATCGCCCAAACATCATAGACAAACATCATTCCATGGAAGCATTAAATCAATACAAAAGATTACAAGCAGGAGTTAAGAAAATAATAAGAACAACTAAACGTGCAAATTGGAGAAATTACTGCAATACCATAGGGAGAGAGACACAGCTGTCAGAAATATGGGGAATGGTGAGGAGAATGAGTGGAATAAAGGGGCAGACAGAAATGCCTGTGCTGACAGGGAGTGATAAAACAGCAGTAACCAACACAGAAAAAGCAGAACTTTTGGCAGAGACGTTAGTGAAGGTACATAGTTCAGACAATTTGTCCGTTGGGGCTAAACGGTGTAGAGAAGAAATTCTCACGTGGAATAGAGAGATAAATATCAGGAAAGCAGCAACAAGAGATAATTTGGATTTACTGTTTATTTGCCAGTATATACAGTGGAACTTATTGCTATTCTGAGAGTAACAGCGAAGGAGAGGCATTGATTGCATCTGACAGTTGGGCAGCACTCACAAGCATCAAATCTTTGAAATCTTGCAGACAAAATATCATTTTCAGAATACATCATATAATATACAAACTGTGCAATAAGGGTGTGAGTGTATGCTTTATTTGGGTTCCTGCCCATGTAGGCGTTGAGGGAAATGAGGATGTTGATATACTGGCCAAGCAAGCAATCAAATTTCAAACAATAAGTATGAATATGTCATTAAGTAAGGAGGAGGGGAAAGCAATCATTAAGAAACAAGTACAAAAACATGGCAAGAATACTGGGACATAAACGACACTGGAAGACACGTTTATAATATTAATAATATAACTGGTTGGGTTAGGAAGAAGGTTGGGCAGGAACCGAAAAGAAGAGGCAGTCATTACCCGTCTCAGGATAGGACACATAGCATAGTGTATTTTAGTGTAGGTTTACAGTTAGTAATGTGTTTATAGTATTTAGGTTAGTTTTTAGTGGGTGTAGACAGGTATTAGTTTGATATATTTTCAAAGTTGTAGGTAGCTTTAGTTTGTAGTTGAACTTTGTGTGTTTTAGGTAGTTGTGAGTGTTAGGGTCAGTTAGCTTTGTTAGCTAGTTGCCTAAATGGGTCGGCAGTGTTCCTATCCCGGCTGTAAAGCCATCTCTGGCCTGCACCAGTTTCCAGCGGACCCAGAAATCAGGCGCGAGTGGCTGCGCGCCCTTGGCCTCCCGGACAGCAGCGATATCCTGCCTAGAGCCGGTGTGCGCAACCTGCATTTTTCCAGGCATTGCTTTGCCAACATTATGCAGGTCGAGATGAGCTTAGCTACAAGGACAGTGCTGACAGACAAGGCAGTGCCTCTCCCAGTGCTGCACCTGCCGCCAGAGACTATGCTGCCT